>OU696699.1:19161540-19531540 GCA_916050605.2 Platycheirus albimanus
TTGATAGATTAAAATCGCCGAGGATCAGAAGTTCGTCATTTGGTTCCATTTGATTATTTATGATTTCAATGCATTCAATGTATTTTTCATAAACTTCGTTACTACATCTAGGTGGAATATAGATGCAGATAATAAATAGGTATCCAGTTTCTAATTTAATTTTTATAGATATAATCTCAATGCCTGAAGAAAGGAAATCATCAACCAATGTGCAGATAATGTTATTTTTGACAGCAATTAGAACTCCTCCGCCAACTGTATCCAAATCATTCGAGTGGTGTCTGTCACGTCTGAAGACTTGATGTGTAGAATCAAAAAGTTCAGTACTTAGAAAAGAACTATTTAACCAAGTTTCAGTAAGAGCAAAAATTCCATGCGGGAGGTTATTTATATTTTTATAGACCGTATTGATCTTTGTCCGTAACCCATTAACATTTTGGAAGTAAATCAATATCTGAAAAAGCTGCTTTTTTGGTATTTTTGCGTTGTCTGCGTCTCTTGAAAAGGGTTTGTTTTGGCGTTGAGTTGTTTGTTTTTAAATTCATGAACTACTATTCCATTTGGCCATAATTATGAAGAGTTAAGTATTGTGAATGAAGAATCTGGTACTCTTATTTTGAAGGAGGCATATTTTGAGTAGTTCCGGTGGATCATTTTCTCAACTTTAATTGTTAAGATATTTTCAATCTTCGTAGAGATATAATTTTTAATATCAAGTGCATTTGTTGATGGATCCAGTTTAGAAATAAATATCGTCCTATAACCCTCCACTATTTTTAGGCCCGATGTAATGGGAGATACGTTATAATTGTTCTGTTGAGAAAACTGCGGGTAGGTAGCAGATCTCTCAGGAACAGAAACAGTTTTCACATTTAAATCTTTCGATGCTGGTTTTGATTTTTGCATAAGTATATTATTTGACGTCATTGAACATACGTTTAGTGTGAGCTGTTCCGGTTGTGGAGTTAAATTTACTGGAGCTTGCGATAGATTCATCGATAAAGACGTTGCTGGTTTCTTCGTTGAGGGATTGATTTCAGATGTTTCTGTATCAGTTTCATCAATTTTCCGTTTGAGGTGTGCAATATCATTAGTTGAAGGATTATTCATTATACTAGTATTATGAATTTCATCTTGTAGTGTTTGACTGTTCGAGGTAATATTTTCAATATTCTTATTTAGTTGGACTAATTGGTTATGCAAGTTTTCAATATTTTGCTTATTTTGCAGTACTTCTCGGACAATGTTTGTATATGCAAAGGGATCACAATCATCACAAAAATAATAAAATGATTTTCTATCTTTAAAAAGCTTGGGTGCTAAATGGAGCACTAATGCAGTCAACATGGAATAATTTGCGACAATTTCCATGACAAATAATGGCATCTATGAGATAGTCTGCAATATTGTCACAAAGAGCGCACGAAGACATAATGATTCGAGATTTTTTTTTTTTTTTTTTTTTGATGAAATTAAAATTTGAAGAAATAAAGATGTTAACTTGCCAAAAAAGTTGATTCTTAATGAACCAGGACTTCTAGGTTTCAACTTAGCAAAAACTCAAACCAATAGGATAGCGTAGTCGGCAATGCAGTTTTTAGTAATTGATAGATGATAGATGGCAGAACGATGACAGATGGTTGACAGATGTCAAAAATCATGACATGCAGCAAAATGAGAGAATAGTTTGTTATTATAAAAGCCGATGAAAACAATGTTTATTTTATCGCAGATGATGAATCCATCAGCAGTACGGCTCAGTCAAACAGGTAAAAGTTGGTTGCGGCATGAAACGATAGGCGAAAATGTTGGGGTACAAAATGCAGTCTCACAGTGCTTCATAGGCCGATCATATATAAAAGATTCACTCACCAAGGAAATGAGAGTCAAAGACCATTACGGGAACGAAAAGTCAGATACATGTACACAATGAGAGTAGCAAAATTATTCTCTTTCTTAGAATATTATAAATATATATATAGATATATGTATGTAACTAATCACCAAATTATGACTTGATTAAAGTTGATTGAAGATAGAATAATACTATTAAACAGACGTTAAAATATATACATATATATATATACTCTTGAAATAACAGAATTAATATGGTCAGAGGCTGATAGCTCACTATTGAGAATGACTCCTAAATTACGTACTTTCTTGCAGTAAGGAACTATTTTGTTATTTAACAGTATCGGCGGAAACTCTTTGACGTCAAATGATGACTTAGAGACTACCAAACATTGTGACTTATCCGGGTTAAGGGTTAGCAAATTGTGCCGAGCCCAGCGAAAGATATTTTCAAGATCCTCATTTAACATACTGACAGCTTCCGTAAGAAGACCCTCTTGGCGCGAAATATAAATTTGAACATCGTCAGCATACAAATGAATGTTGACAGAAGTACAGTTTAAGACGATATCATTGATAAAGAGAGAGAAGAGCAATGGCCCAAGAATAGATCCTTGGGGAATGTCAGAAGATAATTAGAGGAATCCTGATAGCCCAACAGATGTTTTAACTTTTTGTGTTCTCTCAGATAAGAAGTTAAGCATGAGTAATGCCGCCGATGAACTAAATCCATATTGAACTATTAGTTTGTTATGAAGGATCTTGAAGTCGACTGAATTGAACGCCTTTGAAAAGTCTAAAAGACACAATAATGTGAGATCCTTCCTATCAAAGCGTTCCCGAATGTCGTCTGTAACTTTTAACAGTGCTGAGTTGCAGCTGTGATGCTTACGAAATCCTGACTGAAGGGGCGTGAGAAGGTGAAATTCATCAATGTGAGACATAATTTGCTTTTTTATAATTATTTCAGCAATCTTTGAAAGGCATGATAGGATGCTTATAGGACGAAAATCTTCACACTTCATGTCAGATCTAATCTTTTTTTAAATTGGATGAACTATTGCGGACTTCCAAGCGTTAGGAAAAACTGAAGTCGTTAATATGTGGTTTATTATGTGTGTGAGGGATTTGATTGCATAAGGAAGCATATACTTTAAGAATTTAAGGAGAATTCCATCCGTGCCGATAGAAGAAGGCTTGACTTCCTTCACAGCAAGAATAATATCATGTTCAGTTACATGAATAAAGTTAAAGGAATTTTCTAGTGAGACGTCAGTCAATAGCAACTGGTTAGAAGAACTGCTAGAACAAGTATCAGCAAAGAATTTATTGAGATCATCTGGGCCTAAGTTGCATATAGGGTCGACTCTAGAAGTGACATTAAATTTTTTAAGATTTTTCCATAGCTCAGACGAAGGAAGTTTAATGTCGAATTTCTTTAAGAAAAACTTTGTTTTTTCCTTTCTCAAAGCTGAGGTTACACAATTTCTCAAGTATGTATAACTACCCCTAGAGACTTGACTTCGATCCAATTTCCATTTAGTGTACGATCTTTCACGCAGATTTATAAGTTTTTTTATGTGGGAAGTGAACCATGGTGGTCTGTTTTTTGAGATAGTTAATTCTTTTTTAGGAACATGTTCATTAAATAAGGTATTCAGAAAACACTCGTGAACTGACTACATTTTTCGTCAACATTAGCAACAAACATACAATCACCCCAGTTTGAAGACTGTGCAGCGCTTTAAAGGTGCTCAAAATTGATTACTCGATAGTCCCTATATTCAAATACCTCTAAAGTAGGGTTAGCAAAAAAAACAATGTTGTAGGTAATAAATATAAGATCATGGGCTGAAAACGACTCTACCAATTCTTTCGAAATTTCACACATACATAGGTGTAGGTAGCTCAATTTTTACTGCTTACCAATATTTTTGAAAAATATTTTTTTTGTATTTATAAATGCATTAAAAAATTTTTTAATTAATATTTGGAAAACTGTTTATTAAATTTTGTTTATTAAAAAAAAAAAAATTCTCGAAAACCGCTACACAGATTTTTATAAATTTATTCTCATAATTTCAAATTTATCCAAGAAATAAAATGGCGTATTTTTTTAGCTTAAATTAGTTTAAGTATTTATTTAAGAATTTTGAAAAATTTATTTTTTTGTGTGGTTTTAAAATGTTAATTTAAAAAATCTTTTATTATTTTCTATTCATTCCATTTACATAATATAGCAACCTGGACAAAATAATAACAATAATAGCAACACTGGTAATGGAAGTAACAGTGGTGCTGCTGGTGGTGGACTTGTAGGAGGTGGAACATCTGCTGCAGCAGCTAAAAATCAACTTGAACAATTGAACACAATGCGCGAAGCATTGTTTTCTCAGGATGGCTGGGGATGCCAACATGTCAATCAAGATACAAACTGGGAGGTTCCCAGTTCACCGGAACCAACAAATAAAGATCCTTCTGCAGGACCGCCAATTTGGAAACCAAATATTAATAATGGTACTGATCTGTGGGAGTCTAATTTACGTAATGGTGGCCAACCACCACCGCAGCCAGTACAAAAAACACCATGGGGACATACCCCATCTACAAATTTGGGTGGAACATGGGGCGAGGATGATGATGGAACAGACACAAGCAACGTTTGGACTGGTGCGCCGGCAAATCAAGCTGGCCCACAATGGGGTCAAACAAGTGGAGGTCCTAATACAGGAGGTGAGTGTCTTATTTTCTACAAAAAAATATTGTTATGCTTATACGATATATGTAACTTAAGCAACGCGTCACTAGGAACAAGAATTAAACTTAATAAATAAAACTAATTTCTAATTTTTAACAACTTGAAAACAAATTATTTTTATTTTACTCAGATGTTTATTTCGGAAACTATGCTTCCATCTTCAGTGAAAGCATAGCTTCCGAAATGTTCATCTCAGTAAAATAAAAAAAACGTGTTTTTAAGTTGTTAAAAATTAAAAATTTATTTTATTTATTTAATTAAAAAAACACGCATAATTGGATTAATATCAAATTGATTAATAAACTTTGTAATAAATCTTGTGTTCTTAGTCCAGTGATAAACTTAAAACTGGAGTAAAAATTAAAAAAAAATGGATGATGTTAATGGTGGTAAAGAAATAAAAGCAACAATTGAAAATTGTGCTTGTTCTTAACCCTTATATAGAAAACAACATTGATCGTATCGCTCGCTGTTGACTTCTTTTCTTAAAATATCTTTAATGTATGAAAAAATCCAATGTGATCACATTTATTTCAATGAAGCATGAACTCTATACGCAATTGAGTTATTGTTCAACTTAAAACAGTTAAAAAAATTATTTGATTACAGGGAGTAGTAATGCTGGAACTGCAACCACGAATGCATGGGGCGATCCACGTGACATGAGACCATGCCCAATCGACATACGTAATGTTGACCCAAGAGAATTGCGCACACCCAACAACGATCCACGTGATATGCGAGGAATGATCGATCCACGCGATCCAATTCGTGGTGATCCGCGTGGAATATCAGGGCGCCTGAACGGAACATCTGAAATGTGGGGACAGCATCATCCGATAGCGCCACATGGCCAAATACCGCTAAACAAAATGGTTGCAACAGCATCAGCGGCAGTTCCCCCTGTTGCAACAGGATCCGGCACAAATACCCAATGGGGATCAGCACAATCAGTAGTAGGACCGAAGGATATGACTGCTGTTATGGGTACTGGTGCCGGAAACACAGGCATAGTTACTGGACCAGTTGGCGGTGGGAAACAAACAACTGGATGGGAAGAGCCTTCACCTCCTCCTCAAAGACGCAACATACCAAATTATGACGACGGTACATCTTTGTGGGGACAACAATCTCGTGTACCTGGAGGTGGCTCGCACTGGAAGGATATGTCCGATCCAATGTCACGTAATCATCTCATTCGCGGAGCTATAGGAAACCCAAATGTAGGTGGTGGTAATGGTGCCGGTAGCAACCCCGGTGTTAGTAATTCTGTTGGTGTCACTGGACAAGTAACTGGCAACCCTGGCAGCACTAACTCAACCCCAATGGGTAGTGCTGGGGGTCCACCAGGTCGACTTGGTGGAGTTCCAGCTGTAGGAGGGCAATTAAAGCCAGACAATACCATGTGGGTGCACCCGGCAGCAGCAGCTGCGGCTGCAGCAGCGGCCGCAGCAGCGGCAGTTGCAGGTGCACCTCGCAACAATGGCGCTTGGGGAGACGATCATAACACAGGTTCCGGCCCTAATTGGGGCGATGACAAAGCTGCAGCCATGAATAATTTAACCGGTGCCGGCGGTGGGTCATGGAATGACAGCACAGCCGCTGCTGCGTGGAATAAAAATCAAAATAAAATCTCAGTCACCGGTGGTGGCGTAGGTCAAGGTGGGTGGGGTGATTCCAGCGATCTAGCTAATGAATGGGGCGCCCATAATATTACAAAACCTCAACCAAAACTTGTTGGTTTGAATAGCGATATGATAAAAACTAGCAAGCAATATCGTATGCTGGTTGAAACCGGTTTTAAAAAAGAGGATGTTGAACGCGCATTAATTGCAACGAATCTTAACGTGGAAGACGCTGCTGAAATCTTAAACTCTCGTGCTAATGCAATAGAATCTTGGCGAAGGCATGATGAATCGATGGCAACACTTGGTGGTTTTGATCATTCAAATTCGGGTGGTTTTCCAGGACGTTTTCCTTCTGCCAATGCTCAACCGTCAATGCCGTTTCCACCTGTTAGGGTAACTCAATCATATTTTTTTAATCTTCATTTTAAGTTTATATCAATTTCTCTTTTAGAATACTAATATACTTAACAATATGGGAGGGAATAACGTCGGAGGTAATCCAAATCTAGCCGCTCTCAATAACATTCAGCCTCTTCAGGTTCCAAAATACCTAAACCAAGGTGGACCACACAATGTAGCTGGCCCTCAATCGGCCGCTGCAGTAGCTGCTTTTGGACCCAATGCAGCAGCTGCTGCTGCCGCCGCGGCTGCAGCTTCACATAATTCTGGCCAGCCAACAGCCCAGCAATTGCGAATGCTTGTTCAGCAAATACAACTTGCTGTTCAAAGTGGGTATTTGTCGAGCCAAATATTAAACCAGCCTCTGGCGCCGGCAACATTAGTATTATTAAATCAACTACTAAGCAATATAAAGGTTAAGACTGAAGATCCTATGCATTTAAAAGATTTAAAATAGATGCTTCTGGGCTTCATACTAATAAACTGAAATTATTTTATGTTCAATTTACAGCATCTTCAAGGGGCACAAGCATCCTTATCCCGAGGCAACAATGCAAGCAACATGCAAATTAATGTAACCGTTGCAAAATATAAGCAACAAATATCAAATCTTCAAAGCCAAATTAATGCGCAGCAAGCAGTTTATGTTAAGCAGCAACAGCCGCAGCAACAATCGCAACAACAACAGCAACAGCCACATCCAGCTACTGCTCATGTGACTAATGCAAATGTAGAGTATCTAAGAGGACAGCATGATGCCATAAGTGCACTTCAAGGAAATTTTTCTGAAATTAATTTAAATAAGGTGTGTAGTAGTACTTGCATACACAGTGTATTTAGTCATGTTTTGTTATAGCCTGGAGGATATCAAGGTGCTCCAAACCAACAGTCCAGACTAAATCAATGGAAGCTTCCAGTATTAGAAAAAGATGTCTCATCGGAAAGTACTGATTTTTCTCGTGCACCGGGTGCTACAGCTAAGCCTAGCATTTCGTCTTCTGCTGCAAATAATATGGGAACCCTTGGATTACAAGGAGATGGGTATGATGAATTTTCAACATTTAGTTTCTATACTTAATATGATTTCCCATAGAACCTGGTCAACGGGACGGAATATTGGAGATGGGTGGCCCGATTCGACAAATGATAATGAGAACAAAGACTGGCCAGTTGCTCAACCTTCAGCTGCAACTGCTTTTACTGATTTAGTTCCAGAGTTCGAACCCGGAAAGCCGTGGAAGGTGAGTTATCTTAGTTAATTTTCGATATATGCACGATGATCTGCAGTAAGGTTTCACAAGAAGCAAAAGCGTGTGGAATGGGCCATTATAAGGGAACAGAAAAATTATATACTTATTCTATATATAATTATATATTATAAATTTTTTTGCATATGCAGTTTATATGGCTTTTAAACTTAAGCTAAAGAAATTATTTCAATTTTTATTTGCGATTATAGGTACATAGTATAGTATCTTATAGTATAGGCAAGTTATGCATTCGTAAATTTTTGTTTCTACTATGATAGGGAAGTCGAAAAAAGTTGTCTGTCTGTTCGTCTACCTGTCTGTTTTTCTGTGTGTCTATCTGTCCTACAGCCTAAATGGCACCACATTGATTAATGTTTAAAACTAATCGTCTGGGTTTCACAAAACCATCTTCGGAGTTGAGGTGCTATCTTTCGGTTTTGTGGTTTGTAATGTTTAAAATCAAAACCGATTAAATAAATCAAAGACGAGAGACAAGTTTTCGATATGATGGCTTTTATTCGACTGACCCTTTTTAAAACGGAAAAACCTTAAAGATCATATGGATACATAATACATATAAAGTCTAATACATAATTGAATACGAACGGTGAAGAATCATCCGATTGTAGGATGATAGATTACCGTAACCATTAGGGACATATTACATTATATACATGGATTTTGATTCTTTTAGTACTTGAACAGGGTGTTCATTAAATGATATTTTAGAAGTTAATATTATTCAAAATAGAAGAATATCTCTTACAACTCGATCATCCGACTGAAAAATCGTCCCCGATTTTCTCTATTTATTAGCAATAATGCTTACATTTTGTTTGACTGCAAATATAATGAATTCGCTGAAACTATTAGTAACGAAATTACTATATCTTATTGTTGAAATTTGTTGTTTAAATTGAAATCAAATTAGATTGACATAAAACAATACATCCCTTAGAATTACATACATTCATGTACATACATACCTACATATTATGAAAATTTAATTGTCTTTCGGAAATACTTATAATTTAAAATATGAAAATGAAAATTGAATATCCAAAAGTGCAATGAGTTGCATACTTTTTTACGGTGTTCTGCGCAAATGTGCCTTTCACAAGTGCTGCACGTAGTCTTAGTCTTTTTATCCTTCATACGTGGCAACAAATAGCATCTATCTCAATATGTTCTGCGTAGGCTTCAGTACCTTCCTCATCACTGTCCACTTCGCTCTCAAAAAGGAGTCGTCTTAGTTAATTTTCTCAATCAATCATTTTGTTGCTGTTTTTATATTCACCACGATAAATTTTATCATTTTTCTTCCAAAAAATTCAAAAAAACAACACTTAATCACTTTTAAAAACCGGCAAAATAATTTTTTACAAAACTTTTACGTTAAAAAAATAACTTACGAAAACCTATACGGGGTGCCAGTACACCCCACCGACTAAGTTATTTCCGCTTTGGAGTGAGAAAATGAACTAAATTGTTCTGGTCCGTAAAGAGACAATTGAAAAAATAAGTCATGGCAGTCTGCGAAAATAACAGATTTTCTAACAAAAAATGCAACGACTTTAAATTTGAAGTGGGGTTCCTACGCACCCCGTATGGGTTGTAGGGTTAAGGGCAAATTCAATTTTAGTTAGATGTTTGGTCCAGTCACCCGGTTCCATTTCACTTTCCTTAGATAGCATTGTTGTTAAACTTCGGTTGATGCGCTCTGCCTGTCCGTTGGACTGAGGTGAACTGGTAGCTATCTGAATATGCTGAATGCTATATTCATTGCAGAAAACAGAAAAATCTTCGGAGGTGAAACAGCTACCTCTATCCGAAACAATACGTGACGGCTTACTATAAACTGCAAAATATGTTTCCAAACATTTGATTACTTCCTTCGTACTGGTGCTTTTAACTGCGTACAGTTTCGTGAATTTAGAGAAGCCATCGATAACTAAAAATATATGCTTTTTAGTGTTTCGCACAGAGGAAGGTAAAGGACCATAATGGTCAACATGAATTGTCTCAAACGGTTTGTCTCCCTTGGGGATGCTATGCAAGACACCCTCCTTTTTGCCAGTTGGTGGTGAGAAGTGAATGCATTTTAAACAATTTTGTATGTAATTTTTAATTTTCATTTTCATACATGGAAACCAGTATGTTTTTCTCAAAAAGTTACAGCACTTCTCGACACCAACATGACATAAAGCATCGTGATGCGTTTGGATAATGTCTCTCTCCATCTGCGAAGGAACATAAAAGTATACTTTGTTGTTAATCTTTCGATATACTTGCCCATTAACTAACTCGTAAGAAGAGCTTTCTCTTTTTTCCAACATTTCTACCAATCGCTTCAACACCCCAAACTCGTGGTATCACAACGGTCCTCTTCTGGACTAACTGTGTTGGTCTTCTCAGCCAACAGCCACTTTAACCTAACTTAACCTAACCTACCAATCGCTTAATTGTTAAATCTCTTTGTTGGGATGCTGCAAGTGCGTGTTCAAAAGAATCAGGCTCTATTATAAGAATGTTGTGCGACCGGCTAAGAGCATCAACGTGCTTCATTCTGTTACCGTCTCTATGGTCTATGCTGTAATCATAGTCTTGCAGTTCCAACGCCCAACGCGAGATTCTTGGATTAAGCATTTTCTTACTAAGCGTTAAAGTCAGTGATTTACAGTCAGTTATAATTTTGAAGCGTATACCAGTCAGATAAAATCTGAATCTTCTGAGAGCATAAATTATGGCTAGAGTTTCCAACTCATATGTGTGGTATTTAGATTCTTGAGGTGTAGCACGTCTCGAAAAAAAGAAAATAGGATGGAAAAGTTTATCATTTTGTCGTTGCAATAAGACTGCTCCAAACCCCAAATTGCTAGCATCACAGTGCAACTCTGTTTCTGCTGAGGCGTTATAAATGCAAAGTATCGGAGAATAAAGCAGTTTTTGTTTAAGCTCTTGAAAAACTGATTGTTCTTTTTCATCAAAAATGAACGGTACATCTTTTTTAAAAGATCATACAAAGGTTTCGAAAAAGTTGAAAAATCCTGTATGAATTTTCGAAAATAGGAACACAAACCTAAAAAAGAATGCAGACACTTAACATTTTTAGGTGTCGGAAAATCTGAAACTGCTTTTAAACCATCGTTATTCGGGCCTATCCCATCAGCAGATACTTCATATCCCAAATATGTTATTTTTTCAAATACAAACAAACACTTATCAAATCTTAGTTGCAAATTATTTGTTAACACTATGTCTATGACTTCTTTCAAAATAAGAAAATGTTCTTCTTTTTTTTCTGTCGCAATTAACAAGTCATCGATGTAAACCAACAGTTTACCAGAACTTATATGACCCTTGAAAATTTAATTTATGTGGCGCTGAAAGACCATAGGAGCATTCTTTAGCCCAAAGGGCATTCGCAGGTACTCAAATTGGCCTAATGGTGTTATGAAAGATGTGTATTTCACCGAATGCTTTGACATTCTGACATGATAAAAGGCACTCTTTAAATCTAAGCGAAAAGTATCGTCTAAAATAGTTTGTAATTGTAACGTATGAGCAAATGGCAAACGCCATGGCGAACAATTGAAAATACTGTTAGAGTCAGTTAACATGATTCTCATTTCGAAGTTTGAATTATCATTTAAAAAATTATCTTTTATGTCAATAATCCCGGTTACTATATTTTTAATTTTAATTTTTTCTTCGTAGCTCAAGTTTTCATTGATTTTTAAACAAACTGATTCATCGCGATCTTCAAACACGTCAATATTCAATATTTCAGAAACATTCACATCAATTTCTTTTTCTTTAAAATCATCTTTTATAATATTTTTATTTTCAACCTTAAGGGTTATGTTATTTTCATGTAAAAATTCTCGTCCTTAAACTATAATATTTTGCATAATTTTATTTTTTACTATATGTAAACAAATTTCAACATAATTATTGTTTAATTTAATCTTACAAAATACCTTACCGAATATGATCAGATTACTTTTATTGATACCAAAAAAGTTATCCTTTGAATCTTCTATAGGTGTCATGAGAAAAGGTGGAATATAACGCTGCTGCACAAAGTTGATAGGACTTCCAGTATCGATCATGGTCATTGCATCGATCTTGAAATTGACTGCTACACTTTCGTTGTTCAGGAAATTGTACTCGAATAATACATAAAAATTGTTCAAAAATGAAGATGTTGACGTTTTAGCTGGTTCTGCACTCTGGACTCTGGAGTGGACAATTTTTGGCGATGTGCTCCTTTCGTCCACAAATAAAGCAAGAACCTCTTTCTCGCCGCGGCTTCAGGCAATTGGTGGAAATGTGCCCTTTTTCGTTGCAATTAATGGTGATTTGTGGTTTTGCTGGATGGTTCGGCTGTGATGATGGTTGCATGGCTCTCAAATAGTTTGATGTTGATGGCTGGATCTCGATCTTAATTTTTTCGTATTTCCTTAAAGTTTTCTTCAACTCGTCAATGCTGTTGGAGGTTAACAAAATTTGTTTGTTGTGCATCGAGTCAGGAATACCTTTAATTATGTAGTATATGACGTCCTGCTCCTCGATGTCTGATGCCGAAGCTATTTCCTGCATTGAAAGGACGTACTGTTGGAAGTTCTCTTCTTTGCGTTTTTCCGGCTTCTTAAAGCGTTGTGAACATCGGTCGCGGTTGTGTATTGGCAGAACTCAATTAACAAAGCTGCCTTCAGCTCACACCAAGCCCGACAAGATGTTGTCCTCAAAAATAACTTGGTTGTTCCTCTCAGTAATATTTTGGCATAAATGAAACATTCCGATTCATTCAAATTATAAAAATACTTCGAATCATCGAAGCTTCTTATCCATTTTGCCACAGGATAATTGTCGTCCCCGGAAAACATGTTCAGAGACTCCTCAATGTCACGGAAAGAATACGAAGACCTCGTTTTGTCAACTGGTATATTTGATTCCGCCAACCTCTTTTATAGGGAAACGATTTCTTCTCTTCTTCTTACTGATTCCCGTCAACCCTCCAGCTGCTGTATTTCCTCATCCACATCCTCGGCATTGACGTCTTAGCCGTCCGCTTCAAGGTTGCCCAGAATATTGGGAGGAAAGAACTCTTCCATACGATTCAAATCAAGCTCTGCAATACCTTCCTGCAATCTTATTCGTAATGCTGTCTTTAAACCACTCGTCGACAACCCCAAAACGCTTAATTTGTCTTTAAGACGTTGCACAGTTGCATTTTGCAAAAACTCCTCGGCACGTGCTGTCGCCATTTTTGATCCACGCAATTATTTAATTTGTCAAACTATTAAAATCACTCCAATTTAATTTATAACACTAACAAAATATCGAGTACTTTAAAAATAAAAGGCACGACTGGGTCGCACGAACTTGCTCTTATGATAAGCAATTGCGTAGTGGCTGCATATATGGATATTAAAAAAAAAATTAAATAATTTCGAAAATTCTTTTATTTTTTAAATTAGTTTAAGAGTTTTTTCGGAACAACTAAGTATGCAATAAAATTTCAAAGCTATACGTCAACCTAGGAAAAATAAAATGCACGACTGGGTCGCACGAACTTGCTCTTATGATAAGCAATTGCGTAGTGGCTGCATATATGGATATTAAAAAAAATTAGATAATTTCGAAAATTCTTTTATTTTTTAAATTAGTTTAAGAGTTTTCTCGGAAAAACTAAGTATGCAATACAATTTTAAAGCTATACATCAATCTAGGAAAAAAAAATATTGAAAACCGTTGGACCAGTTTTTTTTTAAAAGGTTATTTTTGAAAAACTTTTTCAAAAAATATTTTGAAATTTATTTGAGTATGCAAAAATATGGAAATCTATAGTTTACATTTGAAAAATAATTTAAAAAAAAATCAATGTCACCCGTTTCCAACATATTTCGAAAACCAAAAATTTTTTTGAAAAAATTATAAAAAATCAAAAAAAAAAAAGTTTTTGAAAATTTTGAAATTCCATATTAATACAATTATGAATGACTTCATGTGGCCAAAATTTTATTGGAATCGAATGTATAGTTTACGAGAAAATTTGATTTGAAAATATTGGTTCTATGAGAGGTACCGTTATAAGACAAATTTTGAAAAATATTTTCCAACCAAAAGATAGATTGTCTTATTAAAATAGCATTCTGAAAGTTTTATCAAAATCGTTAGAGCCGTTTTTGAGAAAATCAATTTTTTTCTTCACGATTGTATGGCAGGTGCCGTTATTTTTGGCTCTAGAACAAAAATAAAAAATATGTTCCGAGGGACGGCCAAATAAATCCTAGATACCAAATTTGAAGCAAATCGGCCCATCCGTTCAGGCTCTAGAAGCGCGAACAGACAGACAGACAGACAGACAGACGGACGGAATCCCCAGACCCACTTTTTTCGACTTCTCCATCATCGTAATGTCATGTGTGATAGTTATCTCGAAATTTTTTTTCTGCACGAATCCATAACTTGCCTTATAGTACCTATAATCGCAAGTAAAAAATATTGAAAATCGTTGCACCAGTTTTTTTTTAAAGGCTATTTTTGAAAAACTTTTTCAAAAAATATTTTGAAATTTATTTGAGTATGCAAATATATGGCAATCTGTAGTTTACATTTGAAAAATAATTAAAACAAAAATGTATGTATGATTTTTGTGACCAATTTTTTAATGATTATTTGTAGATTTATATTTGGTAATGTGGGCTATTTTGGTCAATTGATTTTAAATGCTATTTGCATTTCATCTTCTATTTTGTTTATGAAATTTGTTGCTGTGTTAATCTAATTCACAAAAAATTAACACAGCAACAAATTTCATAAACAAAATACTAGATATAAGCGACGTTCAATTCATAGATGACAACATAAATAAAATCAAAACCATTCTCCAAATGAATAATTATCCAAACTTTATAATAAACAACCTAATCCAAAAGAAAATAAATCAAACAACAAACCCGATAAATAAAACAACAACAACTAATAACAACAACAACATAATCAGGTACTTCAGCATGCGCTATATTCCAAAGTTAACAGACGGTAGAAGCTTACATTCAATTATTAAACAAAAAAGCGCATCATACGCATACAAGTCAAATGCTACGCTCAGGAACATTTTCACGAACACCAAAGCTCCGATTGAAAAGAACCAACAACACAACATTGTCTATGAGGTATGCTGCGGTGGGACAGAAGGGGAGAAGTGCAATTTGACTTACATCGGAACAACAAAAAGACAACTAGGTATAAGAATGACGGAGCACAAAGCGGACATAAAAAAGAAGAAACCATCAACAGGGCTATCGCAACACATAATTGATAGCGGCCATATACCTAATTTCGATGATGTGAGAGTACTAGACAAAGAGAAGAGAATGACGACGAGGTATACTCTTGAAAGCTTGCGCATACAACAAAAATTAAGAAGAACGATGAACACAAGAAGATCGTGAAAACACCATTGTAAGCTACGCATTAGCAATAAAATGAGTATCGGAACTACACTGTGATAATTTATGTTTGTCTTTTTAATTTATTAGTCTATTGTTTTCAATGTTAATTTATTAAATAGTTTAGATATTCTCAAATCAATTTTCTTTTTTCAAATTAAATAAAAACAAAAGTTATAAAACAAAACAAAAAAACAATGTAAAATACAACAAAAAAACAACATGTAAGTTTAAAAATAACCAACTAAAAAAATTGTACCTATAAAATAATAAACAAACATTTTTTTCATAATGTTAAATTTAAGATCAATAAAACAACCCCTGAAGAAGTTGTGAATAACGACGAAACGTTGGGTAGAAGATGAAATAAAGTTTTTTTATTTGCATTTAAAATCAATTGACCAAAATAGCCCACATTACCAAATATAAATCTACAAAACAAAAATCAATGTACCCGTTTCCAACATATTTCGAAAACCAAATTTTTTTTGAAAAAATTATAAAAAATCAAAAAAAAAAGTTTTTGAAAATTTTGAAATGCCATATTAATAAAATTATAAATGACTTCCTGTTGCCAAAATTTTATTGAAATCGAATGTATAGTTTACGAGCAAATTTGATTTGAAAATACTGGTTCTATGAGAGGTACCGTTATTAGACAAATTTTGAAAAAAAAATTTCGAACTAAAAGATAGACTGTCTTGCAAAAATAGCATTCTGAAAGTTTTATCAAAATCGTTAGAGCCGTTTTTGAGAAAATCAATTTTTGTCTTCAAGATTGTATTGCAGGTGCCGTTATTTTTGGACCTAGAGCAAAAATAAAAAATTTGTTCCGAGGGACGGCCAAATAAATCCTAAATACCAAATTTGAAGCAAATCGGTATTTCAGTAAGGCTTTTGACAAATTATGTCACAAAACTTTATTAATAAAACTTAAAGCCTTGGATCGCTTCTTATTTAGAAAATAGAAGTTATGCCGTTTTTTTCCGTAGTGAGTGTTCCGAACAATTTTATGTAAATTCAGGTGTTCCACAAGGAAGCCACGTAGGTCCGTTATTGTTCACTTTGTATATAAACGATGTGACCTCAATTATTAAAAACTCTTCTCATTTATGCCGACGATATAAAAATCTTTAAAGAAATATCTTCAATTAATGACTGTCTACAACTTCAAGAAGATCTCGAAAACTTCTGGGAATGGTGCAATAAAAATCGCTTATTTTTAAATGTTGACAAGTGTAAAACAATGAGTTTTACAGGCAAAAAGAAAATAATATCGTATAATTACATGTTTAACTCTTGTCTGTTAACTAGACCGTCCGTTTTCTCTGACTTGGGAATTATACTTGACTCAAAACTCACATTCACATATCACTATGACTATATTATCAATAAAGCCAATAAAATTTTAGGATTCGTTAAAAGATTCTCTCGAGATTTCCATGATCCATACGTCTTAAAACTTTTATATGTATCATTTGTTAGGCCTTATACTCGAATATGGCTGTATTGTGTGGTCACCATACTATTCGATTCATATAGATAGAATAGAAGGTATTCAGAGAAGATTTATACGTTTTTCCCTCCGTTTTCTACCATGGTATCCTGGAGTCTCACTGCCTCCCTACATTCAAAGAGTTAAGCTTCTGAATCTCCCTCTACTTTCAAAGCACAGAGAATATTTACAGCTTTGTTACATTATAAAATTAATAAACGGTTCTATAACATCGCCATCAACTTTGGGTCGTTTACGTTTCAGTTTTAGTCAAGCTAACATAAGAAGACAAATACCTTTATGTCCATTATTCAGTCGAGTAAATTATGGGTTAAATAGTCCTCTAAATCAATTGATCGCAGTTTACAATAAGTATTACTTTATGATCTCTGCAGTAAATGATATCTTTAAAAGTGCTAAATTTAAACAAACTTTTTTTAATACATTGTAATTGAAGTTGTATATTATACTACTAGTACTAGTTTTAAGAAATATTATATATGTAATATGTGTAAACGTTAGTCCTTTAACGTATTAAATAAATAAATCGGCCCACCCGTTCAGCCTCCAGAGGCGCGAACAGACAGACAGACAGACAGACGGAATTTCCAGACCCACTTTTTTCGACTTCTCCATCATCGTAATGTCATGTCTGATTGTTATCTCAATTTTTTTTTTCTGCACGAATCCATAACTTGCCTTATAGTACTAGTACCTATAATCGCAAGTAAAAATGCGTGAGAAAAAATTCCACTTCTGATAGTTGTAATGTTTAAAATCAAAACCGATTAAATAAATCAAAGACGAGAGACAAGTTTTCGATATGATGGCTTTTATTCGACTGACCCTTTTTAAAACGGATAAACGTTAAAGATCATATTTTTTTTTTTTTTTTTTTTTTTTTTTTTTTTTTTTTTTTTTTTCTCTTTTTTTCTTTCCCTTTCGCTCACTTAATAGTGTTCTATCTCTAATCTTCTATCTCTCTCTTATTTTTGACAGCGTGTGGAAATTTATTTTTTCGCGCGCGGTTAACAATTTTTGAGTTTAAATGGCCCCGGGGCCAGGAAAAACTAATCCCGGGAATAGGTTTGGAATTTTAGGGGAGCTTCCCCTGGATTTCGAACCGAGGCCCAAAAAAAAACAAACGTTCTAATCTTGAAGAATTCCCTGACTTACCCAACATTTCAAATGCTAAAAACCCCAAATTTGTAGTGATAGCAGCTGTTGATGAAAAAGATGAAAATGAAAGTATGTCTTCTGTAAACATTTTCATGTTAAGGAGAGCAATAGATGCTATAAGCACAGAGTACGATAATATCTCGCAGCTCAGGGATGGAAATATTCTAATTCTAACAAAATCACAAAAAATTGCAGACAAATTCTTGCGTGTAACTAACCTAGCAAATAAATCTGTTTCAGTTAAACTACTTACCAGTCTTAACTCTTCCAAAGGTGTGGTCTATGCACCCTGTCTAATTAAAATCAAAGAAGAGGAAATTGTTAATGAACTTATATCTCAAGGTGTGATCGAAGTTTATAAATTCACAAAAACTATAGATAACATAAGAAGTCCCTCTGGTTTGATGCTTTTCACCTTTGACAGGTATCAGCCACCATCTACAATTGATATAGCATGGTATAAAACAAAGGTGCAGGAATACGTTCCTAACCCAATGAGATGCAGAAATTGCCAACTACTCGGGCACACAACTAAAAGGTGCACAAAAAATAAAATTTGTGAAAACTGCAGCCTCCCGCCGCACGATCCTTCTGTATGCACGCGTATTATATGCGCCAACTGCTCAAACAAACATCCATCTTCATTTAAAACTTGTACAAAGTATCTACAAAATAAAGAAATTCTTACAATAAAAACACGAAAGAAGTGCAGTATGGCGGAAGCCAAACGCACTTATAATCTCATGTATCCGTCTCAACCAACATCCAACACCTTAACATATTCAGAAAAAGCAAAAGGAACCTCTATTTCTAACGTAAGGAGCACATCTCTTAACAATAACAACCCTAAACTCAATGAATCCAAATCTACCCCTGTAACAGCCAATGTTGCTGCTTCAGCAATTAAACCACAAGTAAATACTTCATCATCATCAACAACCACAATTTCCACATCCGAACCACTTACTTCTTCACCTTCAACCAAACAAACATCTCTAGGGTCTAATCGCCCACTTCCATCTCCTCCTTTAATTAACTCACAAATAATAACCCAACCAACTTCAGAAAATAAAACTCCACTACAAAATTCACCAATTTCTTCAATAACCAATGAATTAATAAATAATGAAACATATTATATGAACACTTCTGATACAGATGATGATGTATAAAAATAATCAAATTTCGCCCACCACAAGGTCGCGGGCATCACTGCCGGGAGGGGGAGTGGGGCCAAGGGGTTTGAAACCAACCCACTCCAGTTCCGGCCAGAGATGTTTGCGACCAATAAACTATCAACAAAATGTATATGAACCGAATATAAATATTTTACAATGGAATATCCAAGGCTTTATAAATAATTACGACGAACTAAATGTCCTCATTAAACAATACTGTCCCAGTATTATATCAATTCAAGAAACTCACTGTGCTTTCAACTTTACCCCTATTATACCCAAAGCATAAACAGGATACTTCCTGAACTACCCAGAAAACATAACATCAAAACAAGGTATTATTATTTTAATTAAAAAAAAACATTCCACGTTTAAAAATTCCAATAGTTTCCAACTTATTAACATTAGCTCTTGAAATTCAACTCTCTTATAGATTCACTTTGGTCGCAATTTATATACTTCCTGGTCAAAAGTTTACGAGTAACGATCTTATAAACATTTTTGAACAAATAAGAACTCCTATACTTTTCACAGGCGACGTCAACTCCTGGAGTATTCTTTGGGGATCCCCAATTACCAACCATAGAGGAGCCGTAATTGAAAATTTTATAGCCCACTCTAATCTCGTAATTTTGAATGATGGTTCTCCCACCCACTTTTCTACACATAACACCCTTACGCATATCGACATAACTTGCTGCTCCCCAGAAATGCAAAATAAAACCTCTTGGCAAGTTTTAGATGATCTCCACAACAGCGATCATTTTCCAATAATCTGCACACTCGCTCTTGATTCAATTTACGCTTCAACAATAATAAACCGTAAATTTAAAACTGATCTTGCTGACTGGGATTGTTTTCACAATCACATATCAGAATATTTATCAGTACATAATCAATCAACCAATATTAACAAAGAGGCTACTCTAATCCTTAAACCAATTCGCACAGCAGCAAACAAGTCGATCCCTCAAAATACAGCAAAACGAACGAAAAGAACAGTTGCATGGTGGAATCCGTTGCTTAATAATTTACGTAATGTAAAAGTTAAGGCTTGGAGGCTTTTCAAAAAATATCC
Source organism: Platycheirus albimanus (assembly GCA_916050605.2). NCBI lineage: Eukaryota > Metazoa > Arthropoda > Insecta > Diptera > Syrphidae > Platycheirus > Platycheirus albimanus. Next base: position 19,181,820 of record OU696699.1, read on the forward strand.
CAACCAGACAAATCTAATTTTATTCAAAAAATCAAATGCCCAATTTCGTAGAGAACTTAAATCTGCGAAAGCAAAAAGTTTGTTTGACCTTACCTCATCTATCAATCCTAATTCATGTCCGGCTGACATTTGGAAAAACATTCACTGTTTGACTGGTGAGTACACTCAACTAAATATAAAAGTAATTGAAACTCCTACAGGCCCCATTTCCAACCCCATTGAAATAAGTTACCATTTTGCAACAACTTGGTCGAACTCCTCTAGTGACGAAAACTTTCATGCCGACTACATCTCCCAAAAACAACTTTCTCTTTGCTTCATAATAGAGGTAAACTCGATATCTCCCTCTGCAAGACTGATAGAAAATAAAATATCATTCCTGGAACTCAATAGCTGTCTAAATAGGCTTAAAGGTAAAACGCCTAGCCGGGATAGGATATCCTATCCCATGTTAAAAAATCTCCCCCCTTCAGCTACTACTAGGCTTTTAACACTTTATAATAATGTTCTTAACACAGGCATTATTCCACAAAATTGGTAACAAGCCACATTATTTCCGTTGCCAAAATCAAAGAAGACATTTGACATTGACGGTTTTAGACCAATTTCTCTCATCCCATGCATGGCCAAAGTCCTGGAAAAAATTGTAGCCAAACGTTTACTTTGGTTTATCAATTCAAAAAAATTAATAAAATGTAATCAAGTGGCTTTCCAACCTAACAAAGGATGCTCAGATGCACTACTTCACCTAGACTTTTACATTTCCAATGCTCTTTCCGCACGGAACCATGTATCCCTTCTGTCTTTAGACTTCGAGAAAGCATTCGACAGGATAGGTATTCATCTCATTCTAAACAAACTCAAAAATTGGGGCATTGGTCCAGGGATATCTAATTACATTAAAGCATTTTTGACGAACAGGAAAATATGCGTTAAAACACTTAATTGTTTTTCGCCTTTCTATGTTTGTCAAATGGGATTCCTCAAGGATCTCCATTATCAGTCGTTCTGTTTATCATAGCCTTTGACGACTAAGCTCAATTATAACGAATAACAAACAACTAGATCACGTGGCTTATGCTGACGATTTTTATATTTTATGTAAGCATAATGACCTAAATATTGTAAACTCATTGCTAACGGATGTGCTTAACGATATTCTTGCTTGGTCTTCTCGATCTGGAGCGAGGCTATCCCTAGATAAATGTAGAACCTTACATATTTGTCGCAAGACCTCTTGTAGTAAGATTCCCCTTTCCTTGGATAATATAAATATAAAAAACGTTGACAACTTAAGTATACTAGGTTTAACATTTAATAAAAAATATAGCTGGAAAAATCATTGTTTAGAATTAAAAAATAAATTAATAAAAAGAACTAACATTATAAACTATTTAGCAAGTAAGAAATGCAATGTACATATTAACACTTTATGTAACATAACTAAATCACTTATTTTAAGTAGGATCGACTATGGGCTTTTTATATATGGCAACTCACCTAAATCCATCATCAATATCATCAAGCCGCCATATCATCAAAGTGTAAGAAGAAGTCTTAATGCCTTTCCGACCACACCAATAAGAAATATGATGGCTGAGGCTGGACTTCCAACCTTGGAGGAACGCATTACATCAGCAAGGACTAAGCTATACACAAAACTTTCATTCTCGAATCAATCAATTATTGATAAAGACGTTGCATTTGCAATGAAATCTAAAATTGTTAAACGAATACCATCTGCTATTACCAACTCGATCATGTCGGCAATTGAATTCGACATCCCCATAAAATTAATCGCCAAATATAAGCAAAAATATCCACCATGGTTGATACAAAACAGTTCATTCATAACGCATCTGTCAAAGTACAACAAAAATAACACTCCAAATGAAGTCTTTCAGCAGGAATTTCTGAAAGCTTCTTCTGACCTAGTACGCGAGGGTTGGAGCTTCCTATTCTCCGATGGTTCAAAAACTACAGAAAACACTTCTTTTGCATCTGTGTTCGAAGACCGCTCTTTGATATCTATAGGACTTCTAGATAACAAGGTATCCATATTCACCGCCGAGACCACTGCCATCTTAACATCTATATATGCCTATGCCACCAATCCTACAAAAATAGTCATAGTTTCAGACAGCTTATCAGTTATCGAAGCAGTCAAAAACCCCAATCATGATAGTGAAATAATCACAAAGATCAGGGACTACCTAATCAAAAACCACAACACCATGAAACTAATGTGGGTACCCAGTCACAAGGGTATTAGTGGAAACGAAGAAGCTGATAAAGCTGCTGCTGTAGCCTATCGTACACCTACCTACACTTTTCAAGCTGACACTCGTCTTGATCTCCTTCGATTCATCAACCAAAAACTCAAGTCCAAAACCAGAGCAGAATGGAGCAACTATCAACATTATTACGCCAACATCAACCGGGATAAATCAAAACCCATATTTCCAACGAAAACATCTAAACCAATGAACTCATGTTACATAAGAATGCGTTTGGGCCATACAATCATTTCACATCAACACCTCCTCCGCAAAGAAACTCCACCCATATGTCCTACTTGCAACTCTCAAATAGACATCAATCATATCCTAAACACCAACTTTTGTTCATCTGTACCATTGCAACGACAGCAAGCAACAGCCATCTATGATGCCTTAAAAACCCCTAGTCATAACAACATTATTAAAGTTTATTCATTTATAAAAAAAGCACAAACTAGATATCTAAACAGTAATTTCCTTATCCTTCTTAATTTTATTTATAACTTCTCCTCACTCAAATTTTCCAGCTTTATATATTTTAGTTCATATTTTTTTTCTCAACTAAGAGCCGATAGCCTCAGCTGCTTGTGCTCGACTTGTATTAGCATTGTAATTTTAATTATATGTTAATAAATTATAATAATAATAATAATACATAATTGAATACGAACGGTGAAGAATCATCCGATTGTAGGATGATAGATTACCGTAACCATTAGGTTACATATTACATTATATACGTGGATTTTGATTCTTTTAGTACTTGAACAGGGTGTTCATTAAACGATATTTTAGAAGTTAATATTATTTCAAAATAGAAGAATGCATCTCTTACAGGTTTCAATTGATTTTGGTGTAGCTCTAATTAATTGCTGGTTGATGTTCATGATTAGCAGTTGAAAAAATGTTCATCTCGCTTGGTTTGTATGTCTGTTGTGGTGACTGATTGCTGTGTTATATAATGTAGTGTATTACTTTTAATTCTTAGTTTATCATATAGTATTTTGTCTTCTGCAGTCAGTGTTGTTCTTGTATTTTAACTTTTGTTAAATGTTAAATTTTGCATAACACAAAGTTTTCAAACCACAGACAAAACCAAAATGTTCTTACACGTTTTGAAATTTTCGCAAAATGTATGCGTACGAACTTTATGTTGTCTTTTATAATTACATAATATATGTTGTTTTATTTCACAATCGTAGGCATGACGGAGATTGAGTTGGGTTTGAAGGGACTCCACGTGGTCCTATCAAAAGTTTGCTCGCTATTGTCTTTATTTATTTAAGTAACTGTGAGGTTTAAATTTCAGCGTTTGAGTTATAACCTTAAACGCTATAAACCTCAACGCTCTTATTTTTAAAGTTTCTCTTTTATACTGTGTATGTTTCTTAAATATCGTAATATCATAATTTTGTCCGTGTTGTTGTTGTTTGTATTTATTTAATTTCATGTTGACTTTTTAAAGGGCTCGCAAATCAAGAGTATAGAGGATGACCCAAGCATAACTCCTGGTAGTGTAGCTAGATCTCCATTGTCTATTAATCCGACGCCAAAAGAAGCTGATATTTTTGCAAACACAAGCAAAAATTCTCCGACTGATTTACCACCATTAAGTTTATCATCATCAACATGGAGTTTTAATCCTTCAACAAGTAATCAAAATTTTCCAAGGTAATTAAAGTGACCTTATAATGTATTAGTAAATCTTAAATTTTGTTTGTATATTTCTTACTTTATTAGTTGGTCAGATAATGTATCACAGCAATGCACCTCCTCATCAGAACTGTGGGCTGCACCCATGAATAAAACATCTCGTGGTCCACCACCAGGCTTGGGTTCAAATAAAACTAGTAGTGGAGGTGTCAACGTATCTGCTGTCTCTGTAACTAATCCATCCGCTGTGACTGGCTCAAATGGTTGGATAGGTAGTGGCCTAGCTGGTCGTGTTCCAAGTGCTAATTCCAATTGGACAACTCCAAATTCTAGTTGGAATTCAAACTGGCTCCTTTTGAAAAATCTAACAACACAAGTAAGTAGTTAATGATATTAAACCCTTGTGCTTACATAATACTCATACCGGCAGACGCTGTTCTGCCTTTCCGAGCAGAAAGTGCGATGATATATATATAAACATTTCGAAAATAAAGCGAACTATTTTTTACCCCATTTTTGGCGCAGTTATCTTTGAAACGCTCAAAAAAAAAAAGCGGACAAAGTTAATCAAAATTATTTAATCTTTTTTTGAGAACCCAAAAAGTGTTGGCTAAAACTGAAAGCCTCAATATATACCAGCTATGTTATGAAATTTTAAATCTTAAAAACGTATAGTAAACTGCTACTGCTTTTCCATATTGGACAACAATATTGGAAATTACCATTCTTGAATTCCGACGGTGACATTCGCTTTTTCATTTTATTTTTACAAATCTGTGTGAATCAAACAGTTTAAATCATTCAATAAAATGAAAACTTACTTTGCCAAAAATATAACTATTCTTATTATTATCATTAATTAACATGAAATCCAAATTTGAGAATATTGATATGAGCGCTAACTCCTTTGAGCTTCTAGCTCATAAGTTTAATAAAGTCCACGACTGTCTTGAGATTCTGAATAAAATTAGAAACGAAAAAATCATAATTTTTTCTTGATAATCACTTTAAAATCACTAGTTAAAATGTTTTTTTTTGTTTTTTTAAACAAAGCAAGCTATCTAATCATTTCTTCTTCGGTTTTGTATTTTAAGGAAAAAAATCTTACCAGAGACAAACGAGGAAGTTTGCAAAAAAAAATTGATCATCAAGTTCTTAGAATATTGAAAAATTAACCTTTTTACTTGCGATTATAGGTACTATAAGGCACGTTATGCATTCGTTAAAAAAATGTAGCATTTTAGCTCTAAAACTAACGGTACCTGCCATACGATTTTTAGTGAAAAAATAATTTTTCTCAAAAACGGCTCCTATGATTTTGATAAAACTTTCTGAATAGTGTTTATGTGCAAACTTTATGTTTTGGTTGGAATGGATTTTTCAGGAAGTCATATAACGGTACCTCCCTTAGTACCGGTTTTTTGGAATCCAATTTTCTCGTAAGCCGCTAGACGAATTTCGATGAAATTTTTAATGTAGAAGCCCTTTTATAAAAGAAGTAATATAAATTCTTCAATTCAATACGATTCTTAGAGAAAAATACATTTTTCTCAAAAACGGCTAGCCTACGATTTTGATAAAACTTTCTGAATAATGTTTTCTGTGCAAAATTTTATGTTTTGGTTGGAATTGATTTTTCAGGAAAAGTCTTATAACGGTACCTCCTACAGGACAGTTTTTAATCTAGATTTTCTCTAGTATAAATTCATAAATTTTTCAAAAAAAATTTTTTTTTGAGTTTAAAAAAAAAATTAAAAATTTTTTTACTTTTTGATTTTTCCAAAAACGGTTTAATCTATTTTTTAAAAATTTTATTTTTCTGATAAAAACTACAAATTGCTTGCAGTTGGCATACTCAAATAAAATTTGGAATACATTTTTGAAAAGTATTTTAAAAAAAAATCTGTTTTTTGAAAAAAACTCGTCGAAAGATTTGGAAACAAAAATTCCTAAAACTCTAAACATTAAACGAAATCAGATTACTTAGTTCATTTTTCCCAAAAAAAGTTTTAACTAGTGATTTTTAAGAGATCAATAAAATTTCATATCAATTTTGCATGATTTTTTTTTCCAAAATCTGAATCCATAAGGCCACTGGGCCACTGTCACATATTCACATATTAGAGCAAGTTTGTCCGACCCAGTCGTGCACTTTATTTTTACTTACGATTATAGGTACTATAAGGCAAGTTATGCATTCGTAAACATTTTTTTTTGGATAATCTAACATTACGAAGATAGAGAAGCTTAAACAAGTGGGTCCGACAATCCTGTCTGTCTGTCTGTCCATCTGTCTGTATCGGCACCTATAGCCTAAACGGCTTGACCGATTTGCTTCAAACTTGGTACATAGTATTGTTATGAAGTCCTTCAGAATTGTTTTTGGAATTAGCATTCTAGCTTTAAAACTAACGGTACCTGCAATACGGTTTTCAGTGAAAAATTTATTTTTCTCAAAAACGGCTCCTACGATTTGGATAAAGCTTTCTGAATGGTGTTTTATGTGCAGACTTTATGTTTTATTTGGAATAGATTCTCAGGAAAGCTAACGGTACCTCCCATAGGACAGGTTTTCTTAAATCCGATTTTCTTTTAAGCCAATTGACGAATTTCGATGAAATTTTTAGTGTAGAAGCCCTTTTATAAACACAATGATATAAATTCTTAAATTTTACAAAAAAAGATTTTTTTAAAAAGTTTAAATTGAAAAAAAAAAAAAATTTTCCAAAAACGGTGTAATCTATTTTTTTTTTGTAATTTTATTTTTCTGTTAAAAACAATAAAGTGCTAGAAGTTGGCATACTGCACAAATATTTAGAATTCTCAACGGTAAACGAAATTAGATAGCTTACTTAACTTTTTTTTTTCCAAAAAACGTTAAACTAGTGATTTTTATGTCATCAATAACATTTCATATCATTTTTTCCTGCATTTTTTCCAAAATCTCAAAACCCAAGACCACTGTCACACATTAGAGCAAGTTCGTGCGACCCAGTCGTGCACTGTATTTTTAGATGGGATAGATTGAGGGATGTAATGGGTTTATAAACGAGTTTTGGAGAAATAACAATGAATTTGGGATTTTTAGCACTGGTTGATGTTGTAGGGAGGCCTGGGTAAAGGCATAAGGGGGGCGGATTTGATTTGTATTTCTTATTTGGTTGAGTTATAGACACGGAGTTCACGTCCCCAAGGGACATTTTCACTTTTGATAGAAGTACTTAAATGAAGAGAAAAAATTTAAATCAAAAAACAAAAAATGTAGAAAAAAGGAATGGGTATAACGGGAAATACCGGTTGTTGCGCTTTGAATCACAAGAAAAGAACGATGCGAACTGTTCGGAGGTAAGTCGGTGACTGTTTTTTTCTATGATAGCTGTGGTGTTGTTTTAGATTTTGAATAGCGTCGAAAACTGACCGCTTGTGCATGGCATAGGAGGTAGCTTTACGGTTATTGTTCTATATTTAACGATCGCTGTTGCCTCAGCTGTAAAAACGATTATAATGATATGGATGTTATATGCTGCCTTCGTGATTTCATCGTATGAGGTTCTATGCTGGGTTTAAGCGCCGTCGGTGAATACAAATGTCCAACTGTTCGACTCTTAACAATTTGTGATATCACGGAATAAAGCCGAATACATGATTGTTTGTTTTATTTGTGATGTATTGCTCTTTAAATTGTTTCCCAAATCCCTTCTAAAAAATTATTTAATTAAGAAACCAAGAACCAAGTTGGGGAAGAATGTGAATATTTGGAATTTAATTTTTTAAATCCTTACTAACATACTTAATGGCCAACAATGCCCCTACAGCCGGATCGATCTCTAGCCTTCGATTTGACCTGCAGTCATTTTTACCATTATCACGAATTAACACAGAAATTGAAAAATTATCAATTATATGAATTTAATTTAATTTCAGTTGTATTCATATTGGTATGATAGTATTCTAAAAAAACGTCTTCTAAGTTTAAGAAATGAGGGAAATGAGCAAGGCTAAGTAGTTTTAATTTTTAAATTTATTTTCATTATTTTTTAATATAATTCTTGTTTTTGACGAGATCTATCAAAATGTTTAATTTTAATGAGGTTCTAATAAAAATGCACACACACTAAATATATGTAAGAATTTAAATTTTATAACAAGATTCATGTTTCTTTTTAACTAGATTTTATAAACTTTTACAGATTGATGGTTCGACACTACGTACCTTGTGCATGCAGCATGGTCCACTTATAAATTTTCATTTATATTTGAATCAAGGAATTGCCTTATGTAAATATGCAACCAGAGAAGAAGCAAACAAAGCACAAATGACATTAAATAATTGTGTTCTTGGAAATACAACAATATGCGCTGAATCACCAAATGAAACTGAGGTTCAGAGTATTCTTCAACATTTGCCCCCATCCGTTGGTCAAGCCAATGTCCCAGTCAGTGGTTCTGTCAGTGGTGGCAACGGTGGTGTTAACTCCGGTATTGTTGGTGGTGGCAATGGAGTGACTTCGAATGTTGCTAGTGTTGGTGGGAACAATGCTGGTCCTAGTGGGCCTGGAAGTAATAATAATGGCAATAACTCTGGAGTTGGTGGTAATGGAGCGGTTGGTATTGGCGCCAACAATGCTCAAAACTCGGGAAACAATACAGGTGGAGCAGGTGTTGGTGTGTCTGGCGGAGGAAATGCAGGCAACTCTGCATGGCGGCAACAAAATCCTCAAAATCAATCCAGACCGACAGGTAGGGAAACCGATTTCGAGTACATTAAAAATTACGTACGATCTATTGTTGAAGACTGAGTTTTGTTAAAAAAAAGAAGATATTTATTTAATGATATCTGATCACGCATAGAATTCTATACATATATATAAATTCAAAACATACAGAAACTGGTTATTTTATTGTGCGTACTTGCGCACATATTCATTATTGTATATGTATATCTACATTTATTTATATATATGTATTACTTCTCAAAGATAGCTATTTTCAAATGTATCTCCATTAGATACATACCAGTGGTTCAAAAAATTGTATACTGAAAAAATCAAGTAGCACAAACCGAGCTTTAATTTAAAATAACACATCTCCCCATCTATAAATTTACTACCCTGCCTTATTTGCATATGTTTAATTATTTTACATTTTTTAGTTTTAGACCCTTAAACTACAATTAAAACCACTTTTTAACTCTTAGCTTAACATAAATTATACTTCCTACTTATTCTTTAGTTAAATTATTAGGTTATATATATTATATACACATATAAATATATATATATATTTAAAAGATGATATGTATATGTACATGTTTGTGTATATATTCGTATGTATGTAAAAATGCATTAATTGAATAATTCTAAATGATATTGAAAACAATATGTTGTTTCGTTAAATATTTGCTTAGTCAGTTGTAATACAATAAATAAACTCATATCGCCATGAATAGAAAAAAGTTATATCCCAACACATGTTTGAATAAAAGGCTGTTTCCTCCTTCGAAAGCAAACTGAAAAAGTAATTTCTTTAATTATTGTTGTTTTTTTTCTATAAGATTAAGATATTATTTTACAATTATTTTATGTGCACCAAGTTGGTAGCTATTGTCATTATTGGGTGAACAAATTAATTATTGTTTAATGATCCCATTTGCTTTTTTGTTGGCATTTTAATTTATTTGTATAATGCGGGATGAATAATGCATATATTGTACTGTATTTTGTAATTTTTTTTGCTGAGTATAATTACACTTGACGTTTTTTTTTTGTCCCGTTATTTTATAAAACATAATATGCATATTGCAGCAAGAAAATAGGACATACATTAATTTAAACACGATTTGCTTAGAAAGCTATCTCCAATAGAAACTGTCGATAAAAGGTCAAACAAGGATATTCAACCCTTCTTCTAAAATTTAGATAGTTGAAAAATATTCTTATGAAAAAACTTCTCTAACTTACGAACCAAGGTTAATTTTTGTCAGTTTTTTACTTTGTTGGTAAAATATGTATTTGCATTGCTTCAAAACATTATCTTTTGTTATATTTTTGAAGAAAGAATAAAGACAAAATTTAAATGTAGGTAATTTGATTTTATTTTGTCATTGAAAAACAACCATTTTTTAAATTGCTGAAGAGTATAATTTAGTAATAATCCATTCTTAAATTTTTTACTAAATGCGAAAAGTTCTTAAAAAGCATTCTGTTGGCAGTAGACTCATATTGAATTTTATTTTTTTGCTTGCACTAAAAGGTTACTAAGCCTTTGCAAGCTAATCGATTTAAACATGCCCATTTTCATCTGCTAGAATAATATCAATTTATGATATGATGTTTTATGATTGCAATAAGTTAGTTAAAACTGGCTGTTCTAATGTTTTCATATATGTGGCCTATTTCGTACACAGTTATTTTTAAACTGAAGTACCCTGAAAACTACTAAAACAATAAAAATCAATATTTGTTCCCCATTAAAAGGCAAATAAGAAACTGCAAATAGACAAGTCCTTTTATGCATCTAAACACGACTCTGAAAAAGCAGCTCGCAGAAATGGCTTTGAATATTAAATGTTTCGTTGTCATTAAAAAACTTGACATGTGTAATAGTAGAACGAATATTATTTCACTTTAATATTTTATTTCGGTACTTTTATACTTTCGAATGTTTTTAATTTAAAATATATAAATATTACTAAAACTTAACATGGTGTATACTTTCTTTTCGTAATATTTCCGATATGCTGCTCCAATCTTCAAATATGTGAAAACATACATAAACGTGTCTGTCAATCAACAAATTGATACATTGAAACAACCGTAAAATATAACAAACCATTAACAAAATAAAATATTATGGATATTGGAAACAATGGATACTCTTCTTATTTGTGTCAAACTATGCTAGGAAACGATGCCTGGGGTTCTGGATCTGTATGGCAGAGCACTAATACAACATCCAGTTTATGGACATCTCTAGACGGATCGACTGAGCGTGGCACACCGTCAAATCTTAAATCATATTTACCGGAAAATCTTCTCGAGCTAAACTGAACCGCATATAAAAGACATAGAAGAAAATACAACGGAGAATGATATTAAATTTTATCTCTCTTTTATTTTCTTCAAACTGATTTACAGTAATATTTGTCAGCAGAATATAATAGTATAAAATGTTTTTAAACAAGTCGTGATTATTGATTGACAACGATGCAGTTTTGATTCCTCTATCTTGCCGTTGCCAATGTGTGGATACTAGATTATTTATTGATGCTTAGATAATATTATATAGAAATTATATTGTATCATAAATTTCGATTTTAGCATACCCATTTCGAAACATGCAAAGGCAGGCTCTATTTAATAACACAGTTTGCGATAAAAGAATCAATAATAACCCTTGATTTAAGTAGATTTATTTTACATTGCCATCCGTTGAAATTTAATGATTTAAGAATTGTTTTGTTGAATTTGTTTTTATTTTTTATATATTTAAAATCGTGTTTTTTCGTCGAAAAACATATCAACTTAATTTTTTATTTAACATTACGATTAGTCTAATCTACCCGAAAAAAAAAAATTAAATATAAAAAACCTATATTATTGATTGGTAAAACGAACATTACTTCGAAGGCTTATAATATTACAATTATCTTATAAATTATTTTAAATTCACATGATGTGTCAAATATATATATTATTTTCTTTTTGTTAAAAGGGCGGAGCTTCAAATTAAATGTTAAGATGTATGTTGTCCTTTTAAGTTGAATTGTAAATATTGTAAGTTGTTACCATTTTTTTAAAGAAATATTTGTTTTCGGATATTTGTTTTGACGGAAATTTAAATACTGGCTTCACAAATAAAAAATCATTTTATAGATAACAAGTTCAAGTGCGATAAGAAATATTTCTTTGAAATGCATAACGACAACGAAGAAAATTATCTTTAATTGTAAACTATTATTGAACAAAATTCTTTGAAAATAAAACAAATTAAAAACTTTTAAATTGTTGATGAGAAATCGATAGACACCTTATAAAGAAATTAACCGGTCACTGATTCGGTTCTTTTAAAAAAAATTCTTTGAAAGTAAAATAATTCAAGAAATTGTATGGAGGGAAAACCTCTTCGAAAAGGTAAAGCCAGTCACAATTTTTTGAACACTACGCAGGCAAGGCAGAATCGTATGGAAAGGATAAAGTGACTATAAAATTGTGATAACACAACAGTTGGTAGATATCTGAGAAGCAATCTTTATTATTCTATAAATATATCTTCGTACAAAATGACTGGTGTTTATATTAGAAAAATTTCATGGTAACCTTTTTAAATTTTTTTAACAAAAATATTTAACAAACTATCGCCATATGATTTTGAAACCATGACAGCTTTCTGCTGCTATTACTGTAAATTAATTTTAAGATGTTTAATAAGCTGAAATAAATATTTTTACATACAAAGTTCAGAAGCTGTGCGAAAAGAAAAAAAACTTAAAAACGAAAAATTAGTAATTTAATAATCATATTACGGACAATTGGGAACTTACAAACAAAATAATTGGAGTAATAAAAGGCGTACATATTACGTGTATGTACATACTTACATATTTCATGTTTATTCACATGACTGTATATATGATGTGTTTATATAAAAAAAATTTATTTTAATATAAGAACAAAACAAAACTATGAGATTTTGCTGCAGTCATTAAATGAAAAATAACAAAAGTAACTACAAAATTAAGGTATATAAACAAAATGTTGGTGCAAAAATAATATATTATTGTGTAATTAGTTTACGTAAGCCCCTAAACTAAAGTCTAATTAGAATAAGTAAAATATATTATAAATCGTAAAAAACCACAGAACTATTTTATTTATCACAAAGGAAACAAGACAAAAAGGAACCTTTACCAACCAATCAACAATATTATTGTGAAAGAACTCAACTATAAATTTAGAAATATAATTATTTAATGCAAAAATTGTATCAACTACAAATAACTATGACTTGTAAAAAAGTTTAAAGGATTGTGTAAAATACACAACAAAGTTTTATATATTTTAAAATTAAAATCAAGTAACCTAGAGAATATGACGAAAAAAAAAGAAAAACAAAAATAGAAAAGACCCTCCTAGAACTTCGTAAGAATTATTAATAAAAAAACTAAAAATTATATCACATCTCAACACAATGTAGACAATTATTGCGTGTAGTATATACAGAAACTAAAAAAGAATAGCATTATTAAAAAAAATGAAAATGTGTACTTGAATTTAATTCAATAATAAATTAATTTAACTTATATATCGTAAAAATTGATTTGTTTCACTTGTTAGCCATACGGCCGGCAACCTGGCCTGTCAAGTCAAGTATGTCAAGTACGTCAACGAGGTGACGTCAACTGCACCCAAGCACCATTTGGAAGAAATATAGAAGTTAAAAAAAATAAAATGCACGACTGGGTCGCACGTACTTGCTCTGTTGGTGCAATAGTACGATGAAAGCAAACTTTTCGATCAATAAGAACAATTCATTTTTGAAAAATTTGGTAAAAACCAAACAAATTTCGCTAAAACTGGAAAACTCGATATATGGGAGCTAACGTTAAGAAACCTTTAATATTTAAAATAAGACGTTATCTTTTGGGTGTTACAAATGATACAAATGCCCACTTATGGCCAAATTAATAATACTGTTAAAAGCAATTTCCGCTATTATCATGTATAGCAAAAAACTAAAAATGCAGTTTTGTTTGAAGTATTCTATGTATGTTACATAAAAAGTTTCATAAAAATCAGGGTAGCCTTTTTTGAGTAAATTAGAAAAAATGAAAAAAATGGCCAAAATCTAGTGGCTCTTTGTATTGGAGCCACCATTTAAAAAAGAGAAAAAAAAATCAATGCCATCTGATAGGAAGCTGTAAGGAACTATACGAAACAAAGTGAATTCGATGCAACCGTTGACAACTTATGGCCATTTGAAAAAAAGCCGTTAAGAGCAGATCTCCGTTATTTACATTTTTAGCCAAAAACTAAAAACGCAGTTCTCTTAAAAACACTAAAAGAATATAACACACAAAGTTTAATCAAAATCGTTAGAGCCATTTTCGAGAAAATTAGAAAAAACCAAAAAAAGTTGGCTAAAACTCAACGGTTCGTTGTATGGAAGCCACCGTTTAGAAAGGCTTCAGTGAAAAATTTACTAAACCATCCTATAGAACACTATTAAAAACTGTGTCAAACAAAGTTTTAGTTGATTCAATCAAGCCGTTGTGAACTTATGGCTATTTGAAAAAAAGCCGTTAAAACCTGATTTTCGTTACGACCATTTGAGCCAAAAACAAAAAACGCAGTTTTGTAAGAAATGCTTAAAGTAAGCCAAATTATAAATTTAATCAAAATCGTTAGAGCCGTTTTCGAGAAAATCCAAATTGAAAAAAACCGTTACTTGAAAGGTACCAGTTTGAGCCGGGCTAAAACGAAACAAAAAAAACCTCGACAACCGTTTTTCTTCAAACTGCTATATACCAAGTTTGAAGAAAATCCGTCAAGCGGTTTAGGCTGTAGCATGACGTGAAAAAGCGCACATCCGCACAGACGCACAGACGCACAGACAGACCGACGGACGGTATGGCGAAAACCACTTTTTTGGGCTTCTCTATCATCGTAATGTCATGTTTGATTAAAACCTCGATTTTTTTTTTCTGCACGAAACCAATACTTGCCCTATAGAGCAAGTAAAAATGAATAAGATTACAGTTAGACGAGAAACATAGATTCATTGTATTTATATTTTATAGTAATTTCATGGAACATTTTATTTTAGTTCTGAACGTCGTCAATGGCGGCACTAGTTGTCTTGTCTACTTTACATCGAATTTCTTCTATTGTTGTTTTTGCTTTCCATGGCAGTTTAGACAAAAACCACTAAAATTGCTGCACAATCAAAGCTTGTGAACGTCGTCCATAGATGCCGCACAAAACGTTCCGCTTCTTGGGAATACTATAAAATATAAATACAATGATAGTTTCACCTTGGGATCTTAAGCACGCATACACGCAAAACTTTGTCAATATCGCTAAAAATAATTGTGTGCTTGTCTGTTAGGTGTTTTGTTTTATTCCAAGTTCCCTTGCTTTGTGTATGGGCCTTAACTTCCTGTTCTTTCTTTTTATTTTTCTTTAAGAAATGGATGGAGCCAAAGATATGAGAAAATGTAACAATAAAAAAAAAAAAAAAAAGATTTGGAAATTACGGTTTCGACGTAGCTTTCTCCGTAAAGGCGTTTTTTAAAAATACGCAAGACTTTGCCCATGTCTCATAAATAATTATATGTGTGGCAGATTGGTGTTTCGTTCTATTTCCAGTTCTTGGCCTTTGTGTATGGGCTTGCGGTTATAGGTACTATAAGGCAACAGGCAAGTTATGCATTCGTACAAAAAAAAATTTAACAATCAAACATGACATTTATAGACGAAATAATATACATTTTTGGGTTTAAAAAAAAAAAAAGATTTTTTGAGTTTAAAAAAAATGAAAATTTTATATTTTATTTTTTGTTTAAAAAAAACTGTTCAATCTTTTTTTTTAATTTTATTTTCCTGATAAAAACTACAAAGTGCTTGAAGTTAGCATACTCAAAAAAAGTTTTTAATATATTTTCGAAAAGTTTCGGAAAAAACTGGTCGAACGATTTAAAAAAAAAAAATTCTTAAAATTCTAAACAGTCAACATTTTTCAAAAAAAAAAAAAAAATACGTTTTAATTAGGGATTTTTAAGTGACCAATAAAATTTCATATCATTTTTCCCTGCTTTTTTCCCAAAATCTCAAACCCCAAGACTACTGTCACACATTAGAGCAAGTTCGTCCGACCCAGTCGTGAACTTTATTTCAATGCTGCCTTCTGCTTTTTCTGAGCACCTGGCACCTGGTACATACAAAAATTATATCAATATTCTAAAGTCATGTTTTAGCAAAAGAAAACATTTTGTTGCAATTTTATGCATATTAAAAACCGAGTTTAAGTTAATTTAGGATGAACAAGATTAGGAAATAAAATGAACAAATAAACCGCGTACTTTGTATTTTATCGGATCCACTTTTTATTAATTAAAAAAAAATGATTGTATTAGACCAAGAGCCCACAACAATTTTTGATTGTGATGGATAACCAAAAGTAATAAGCATAATTAGATAGTCATTTAGAAGTTATTTACAAATGTGAACCTAGCATGCTCTAGTGGCAGTAATAGTGAGTAATACTCGGCCCTATCTATGTACCCGTCAGAACGAAAAATGCTACCATTTTGTAGGATTCCGAAAAATTTTGCCTCGAGGTATTCTTCTGACCAGCTGTTCTGAATGTTTCTCCGCACTTTTTTAACGCACACCGGTGAATTGCGTTGCAGTGCGATCAAACTCATTTTTTAGTGTGGTTTTTGACAGCTGAGCAAAGTTTTGTTTTCGTTTTGCTCCGACACAAATTCTTGGCGAAATTTGTTTACGCATCATAGAAATTTGTTGAGAAATGTAAGAAATTAATAAAAATTTGTTTTTAAATTGCTTTCTGTACTTATTTCTTGAATTTTGTGTTTCCAAGTCACCCCTTAAACAAAAAACAACACTAACAATACGAGCTCCTGGTGAACTTAATGCAGGAAAAACCTGATATAGCCCAAAACTACAACAAAAGGTCGCCGGAAGATGTTGCTGCATTTTGGGACGAGTTAATGGACCACCTTAACCAACTAGGAACACGAAAGCGAGATGCTAGTGGTTGAAAGAAGGTATACATTCCAACAGAACAAAGTCATTCGAAAGAACTTGGCGAAAAGGTGCATGGAACTGCTTGAGGACCTGAGCAAGGACTAAGAGAACTACAAGTAGATTATCGGCCCTATCTGCAACGCATACGTTGGCGTAGGCTCAAATTGCGTTCGAGGTATCTCTCATCGGAACAAAAATATCACAAATGCGTCGATGCATTGATTTGACATGCGACAGATTTTTAATTCAAAGAGATGATTCGATACATCCTTCGATATTTGTATAAATATATATACCAAACCAGATTAAAATTATGTTTTACCAAAAAAAGTTGAAAATAATTGTTAATAACTAGTTAGAATGATAAGATTTGAATAATTTTATACGCTGGCGTAAAATAGAACAAACATTTAAACATATTTCTTTCCACAGTCACCGACTAACCTCCGAGCCGATAACATCGTTCTCCAAGTTACTGTGTGATTATTTTTTGCCGCCTAGCGTGTAAACCGGTTTCTCCCTTTAAACCTTTTCATTTTCCTTATTCTTTTTTCCGCAGTGTCTCACTTATGTATACGCATTAAAGTATAAGCAAAAAAAAAATAATAATGGCCGTCAGGCCAAAATACGATGGTGGTCGGTACCGGGATCTTGACCCCGATCTCGACCCCGACCCCGACCTACAACCAAAAAAAAATCGAAAAAAAACTCTCCCCTTAAATATGTTCCCAGATCTCCCAATACATTCCAGCTCGAAAAATCCCCGCTTCCTAATTATGTCTCCATCGATAAAAGAAAAGCCCATTACAACCATAAGCCCCTTTGTTCTTAAAAAGTCAATCGACGCTATAAGTAAAGAATACGAAAGTATAAATCAACTTCGTGACGGCAGTCTGTTGTTGTTTGTCAAATCACAAAGAATCGCAGATATTTTCCTTAAAGTCAAAGACCTCGCTGGTGTCTCAGTGTCAGTGAAGCTTCATGATCGTCTCAACCAAACGAAAGGTTTATGTTATGCCCCCTGCCTCATAGACGTATCAGAAACAGAGATCGTTAGCGAAATGAGATCACAAGGTGTTATCGAAATCTATAAATTTGTTAAAAAAGTTGATGACAATAATTCGAAACCTACAGGACTGATGCTATTCACATTTGACCTCTATCAAATTCCAAAGTCAGTCGACATTGGGTTCTACACTGCCAAAATAACGGAATCTATTCCTAACCCCATGCGGTGCCGGAATTGTCAATTACTTGGACACACAATTAAGCGTTGCAACGGCAATACAACATGCCAAACCTGTAATCTACCCCCTCATATACCTAATCCTTGCACCCGCACAATGTGCGCAAACTGCTCCCTCCCCCACCCGGCATCATCCAAACTATGCCCATCTTATAAGCAAGCAAAAGAAATTCTCACAATAAAAACACTTGAAAAATGCACAATGTCAGAAGCCAAGCAAATCTATAGACAGCAAACCATCTCCCAAGTCCCAATTCAAACAGAAACATACGCCGAGACCATCAAACAAACAACCAACACACACAATAAAACAAACAACTCCCAAACATCCTCGGAACTAAGCCCCTCCAACCCTCCCCCGCCAAACTGCAGTACCACTTCTACAACAATCAATAACCCATCAAAAGTTCATAAACATATTACCAATACTTCAACAAAACCCGCTCCAAAGAGCTCAACCATAACAGAACCCCATCTCAACACTACACTTCACTCTTCAACTCCAAGAAACTCATCCTCTCAACTCTCTAATACAAATCAATCTCTTATTGAAAACAATTACCACACCAATACCAACTATCAATCTTCTATCGAAACACCACACACACACCCAATACCCCCCACATCCACCCCACCATCAACTCATTCCGAAGCCGTAGGCAAAACAAACAACGATCACACTTTTACCTCGCCAATAAACACCAACACTACCTCACCTATTTCAACCTTCACTCAATAACTTTTGAAAAACAACAACTATTACATTAAACCCAATGTACCAGACGATGATGTCACAATGGATTAATACTAATATTAACCCAAGTAACGACTCTGCGCTTCGGAGATTGAATCATTCAGGCTCCTTTGAGAGACTGGATGCTTCAATTTCCGAGACGCAGAGTCAACGACCTGAACAACCTAATATCGCCAACCAAATTAATTCACAACACAATACAAATAATACAATCTTAAAACAAAACCCAATTATCCACAACCACACTTCTTTTGCCCCAGGTAAAAAAAGGTCCGTGGACCCCACGTCATGTCAATGTAGCTCTCAATATTCTTCAATGGAATATGAACGGTTTTACAAATAACCTCGATGAGCTGAACATTATTATAAAAAAGCATAACCCTACCATAATCGCTGTCCAAGAAACACACTGCCCCTTCGACAAGACCCTCAACTTCCCTAAAGCCTATGATGGCTATCTATATAACTCTCCAAGTAATGATACTGGTAAGCAGGGTATTGCTCTTCTCATTAAAAAGAACATATCCCACAAAATAATAGCCCTAAATACCAACCTTCAAGTCCTTGCGGTCGAAATACAACACAAAATAAAATTTACCTATATTAACATATATCTGCCCCCAAAACAACCTGTCAGTAAAAATGACCTAGATAATATTATTAACCAAATCAACCACCCAATTATATTTGGAGGTGATATAAACGCCTGGAACACTCTTTGGGGCTCGCCTCACAACAACAACAAAGGCGTTTTATTAGAAAATTTCTTCTTAGATACAAATCTAGTAATTTTAAACGATGGTTCCCCCACCCACCTCTCAACACACAATACACTTACACACGTCGATGTTTCTTGCTGTTCGCCTGAGTTGCTCACAAAAATTACCTGGAGGAGATTAAACGACCTACACAACAGCGACCACTTCCCTCTAATTATGACATTAAATATTGAACGCTTCACAACCACATTAAATTTCGACCCTAAATTCAAAACTGACCTTGCTAATTGGACGCTATTCAAACAAAAAACTATTGAATTCTTGTACAACAAAACTCAATCCATAAACAATAACAAAGAAGCCGCCCTTTTGCATAAAGCAATCAGAACTGCGGCTAACTTTTCTATTCCCCAAACCACACCAATGAAACCTAAACAGGTTGTACCTTGGTGGAATCCGGAACTATCTGTGCTTCGCAAAGTAAAAATGAACGCACTCAATATCTTTCAAAAAAACCCCACAACACAAAACCTAATAACTTACAAAAAATCAAATGCTAAGTTCAGAAGATTGCTCAGAGACAGCAAAGCAAAAAGTTTCTCCGATTTCACCACTAATTTAAACCCGAATTCCCCCCTGCGAGAATATGGCAACATATTCGTCGCCTTACTGGTGGCTTTACCCCTCTTGCTATAAGCAACATTAAATCAAATGATGAGGCCTTAATAAATCCGCATAAAATATCAAACTTTATAGCGCAAACTTGGTCAAAGGCCTCAGAAAATATCAACTTCCCCGATACCTTCAACGAGGAGAAAGAGGTTACCCTTCACACTCCTCTACCGCTACATCCTACCAATGCGACTGCACGACGCATTGAACAACCCATAACTATCATCGAATTCGAAACCTCACTTAATAAGGCCAAAGGCAAAACTCCAAGCAGGGATAGAATATCCTATCCTATGTTAAAAAATCTTCCCGATCTAATTAAGCAGAGAATAGTTGCTCTATACAACAACATTTTAAATAACTCGATAATCCCTCAAAGTTGGAAAACGACCTCAATAATACCCATTCCGAAACCAAATAAAGATAAAAATACTGTTGAAGGATACCGCCCAATTTCTCTTATTCCATGTGTTTCCAAAATAATGGAAAAAATAATCGCAAAACGCCTACTATGGTTTGCCGAAACAAACAAATTTATTAGTCCTAATCAAGTGGCTTTTAAATCCAACAGGGGGTGCGTTGATGCTCTCCTTCATATTGACAATTTTGTCTCCAAAGCGCTATCAGCTAAAAACCACGTCTCCATCCTCTCCCTTGATTTCGAGAAAGCTTTTGACAAAATTGGACTTCACATCGTTCTGAATAATCTAGCAAAATGGGGTGTCGGAAGAAATATATATGGTTATGTTAAAGCTTTTTTAACCAACAGAACTTTCTCCACTAAAGCTAATAATATTTACTCTTCCAACTACCCACTGCACAACGGTATACCCCAGGGATCACCCCTCTCCGTAGTTTTATTTATAATTGCATTCGATGATATCAATACCATCTTAGTAAAACATAAATTTCTAGATCACTGCATTTATGCAGATGATATATATATCTTATGCAAAATTACCGACATCAACAGAACTCAATTTTTGTTTCAACTAGCATTAGAAGAAATTTTAGAATGGTCGAAAACATCAGGTGCCATATTGTCAATTCAAAAATGTAAATTGCTTCACATTTGCCGTAAAAAAAATTGTACTTAACCTAATATCAATGTAAATAATGTAGATATCGAAAATGTTAGTAATTTAAGGATTTTAGGACTAGTTTTTAATAAAACATACACTTGGAAAACACACTGTTTAGAACTTAAGAAATCCCTAGCTGCGAGAAATAACATCATAAAATATCTAGCTTCAAAAAAAAGCAATATGCACATAAACACTCTATCCAACACTACTAGAATGTTAATTTTAAGTAAAATAGACTATGGGTTGTACATATACGGGCACTGTCCTAAATCAACATTAAAAATAATTAAACCCATTTACCACGATGCAGCTAGAAGAAGCATTAACGCTTTCCCGACGACGCCAATAAAAAACATATTAGCAGAAGCAGGTTTACCCAGTATTGAGGAACGCAGAGAAGAAATTACCATCAAACTGTTTGCGAAACTAGTTTTTACTAGAAACTCGGTCATCGATAACGACGTTAAAAATGCTATGGACCAAAAACTAACCAAAAAGACACCATCCGCCATCGCCACGATTATCGCCAAGGCAATAGAGTTGGAGCTTCCAACCAAACGAGAGCGCATCATTATTCCACGTCACCCTCCATGGTTCATCTGTACAGAATCTCTCATACTGACTCTAGCCAACTACAAAAAAACAAAACACTAGCAGCAATATATATTGTCAACTCTTCACAGCCATTTCACGTGAATTGCAATCGGATGGATGGAAATTCATCTTCTCTGATGGTTCTAAAACAATAGATAACACATCATTTGCAGTTACCCTTGAAAATGGAACTATAGCCTCCATTGGTAATTTACCTAATTTTTCATCAATCTTCACAGCCGAAGCATTTGCGGTACTCCAAGCCACTAAGTTTGTTATGGGTCACCGAGGAAAACATATCATATGCACTGATAGCATATCTTTACTCAACGCCATAAATAACCCCAACAACAACACTGAAATCATATCTGAAATAAGATATCAACTCACCAAATCACCAAACAAAATGAAACTTATGTGGACTCCCGGACACGTTGGAATTCTGGGGAACGAATACGCTGATAAAGCTGCTAGCTCGGCCAAGAAATCGGCTGTTTACAACTTCAACATATTCACCAAATTAGACTTGCTTAAACATATTCAAAAAATATCAAAAGCAAATTTAATACACGACTGGAGTCTTTACCACCACCACTACAAGGAAATCAACCCAAAAAAATTAAACCCCATATTCCCAACAAACGTCTCCAAACACAAAATTTCTAACTTTGTGCGTCTACGTCTTGGACACACCTCAGCCACTCACCAACACCTTCTCAAAAAAAACCCCCCACCAGTTTGTTCAACTTGCACCACAAGATTGGATCTACCTCATATATTAGGTCACTGCCCTGTGATACAACCCATAATCAAAAATATTTTTAATGACAAATCAATGTGTGAAGTTCTCCAAAATCCTAGCCCCACAAATATTGAAAATGTATCTGATTTTATTTCCAAAGCGAACTTTTGTATATAATTTATCTAAATAGAGCCAATAGTCTCAGCAGCTAGGCTCGTTAATCTTAATTACCATGTAATTTAAATTGCGTGTTAATAAATAATAATAATAATAATAATAATATTTCTTTCCATTCGAAATATATCGAATCGGTGAATATTGATATATTTTCAAGAACGCCATCTCTAAATTCAAACAGCTGTTTTACCGATTTGTCAATGTTTGAAAAAAATTACAAAAGTCAAAAACTCAAGTTTTACTTTTCCTTTAAATAGTTTAACTTAAAACCTTAATAATAAATAGCATGCTGGAAAGGAAGAAGTTCATGATCGGACAGTTTGGTGTTGGTTTCTGTTTTATCAATAGTAATAAGTGTGGTAATCTGCTGTCGGAGACTCCTTCACCAGGACAGTTCTGAGCCTACAAAGATGGTTTTGTACATGAAGGAGGACCAGGCCTAATATTTGAAGGAGAGCAAGAACAACGAAATGCTTAACAAGCACTCTCAGTTCTTTAAAATTTCGATAAAAATGCTCGTCGATAAAAGCCCGACTATGAATAGGTATTCAAGTGACAAAGAAAGAAACGGGGACCGACAAGCCTAATGTTGACGAGGATGAAAAAAAGGAAGCTGATAAGCAAAAGATTGTAAAAATAAGGTTATATTTATTTATTTCTTGATATAAAATGATTTTAAAATTTTGAATATTTATTCTTCGCGCTTCTTTTTCTCTCACTCGTCCTTTATAATCCTTGAGGTGCTAGGCGCGGCGTATTAATGCCGTTAACATAAGCTGCCAATTATTAATACAGATGTATGCAATCGAATGAATGAAATGAATCTTCATGGACACAAAATTTTAGGTTCCTGCTCAACTGATATAATCCCTTTGTCCTTGCTCAGGTTCCAAGCGAGTTCTTGTAAATGACTTTGTTCTGTTGGAATGTACACCTTTTTCCAACCACTAGCATCTCTCTTTCGTGATCCAATTTGGTTAAGTTGGTCCGTTAACTCGTCCCAAAATGCAGCAACATCTTCTGGCGACCTTTTGGTATAGTTTTGGGCTATACAGGTTTTTCCTGCGTTTAGTTCACCAGGAGCTCGTATTGTTGGTGTCTTGTTTTTTCTTTTAGGTTTGCCCTGGAAACACAAAATTCAAGAAATGCTTTATGTATTAAAGCTATTTAAAAGTATATTTTGATTAATTTCTTACATTTTCCAACAATTTTCTATGATGCGTGAACAAATTTCGCCAAGAATTTTTGCCGGAGCAAACCGAAAACAAAACTATGCTAAGCTGTCAAGAACCAAACTAAAAAATGGACTTGATGGCACTGCAACGCAACTCACCGGTGTGCGTTAAAAAAGTGCGTAGAATCATTCGGTCGGAAGAATATCTCGAAGCAAAAACTTTCGTACAAAATGTAAGCATTTTTCGTTCCGACGGTTACCTCGATAGGGCCGAGTATCAGTTGAGCAGGAACCTAAAATTGGGTGCCCATGAAGATAACAACAACCGAGAAAATTGACAATTTCATTCGATTCCACACATCTGCAAATGGCTAAGAGTATTAGGTACTAATTGGCAGATTATGTCAGCCGCATAAATACGCCGCACCTAGCACCTCAATGTCTTTTGATCTCTCGTCTAGTAAGCACGTCATATGCTTGTGCATACAGTTGGCCGGTCGTGTTTTTACACTATTAGTCATATGTTGTTATTAGCTGAATATTGACTCTATTGTGCTTTATAATGTCGTGCATGAGTGGGCGAGAGGTTGAGGGACGAGGCAAAGGCGTTAAATGTGCTGGTTGTAAAGCGGCCCACAGACACCACACTTGTGCGCGCGCATGTGCAACGAAACTGGTGCGTGATTTCGCCACACACTGCACACCAAATCGTACACACTTTTGTTGTGAAAGAGATTTCAAAGGAAAAAAAACATTTTAAATAAATCTTCCGCACTCCTTACTCAGTCACAATACGATGCAACAGAATATAAAATGTGCGCGCGCATCCCCATACACATCACACCGATCGAGACACCGACACCAAAAATCAAAAAGTTTTGATTTTTACTCGCGCCGAAAATCGGTGTGCGCACCAGCCCACAGACAGCACACATTTCCTCGCACAGACACATGCGCGCGCACAAGTGTGGTGTCTGTGGGCCGCTTAAAGTGAATTTTCATTTAAATTGCGTTAATCTAAATTCTAAAGCTAACTGATCTTGCGTCTATGAAAAAGAACAATATTCAATTTCGCTGCTCTTCGTGTAACAGTCAAAGTCAGGAATCCCTCCGCCCCCCGCTGCGAACCCAATCACCAAATAGAGTTATTGATTCTCTTTCGCAAGCATCGTCATCATCACCAACAGATGTTAATGCTAAGTCTCCATCATTAAATACCGTTGGAGAAGTAAATAATTCCTCTCCTGCAAACATTACTCTTGAGGTGGTATATAATGAAATAACTTCCCTGAGACGTATTAATGCTGAAGCGCTGCTGCTCATCAATACCTTACAAGCAGGCTTTTTTATTCATCAACCTATCCCATTCCACCAAAAATATGTTATTTGAAGGTTTTGAGTTATAGAGGGTTAATAAAAGCAATACACTTGAAATAAAATGCACGACTGGGTCGCACGAACTTGCTCTAATGAGTGACAGTGGTTTAGGGGCTTGAGATTTTGATAAAAATAAAATTTTCAAAATTCTTAAATAAATACTTAAACTAAAATGAGCTGAAAAAAAAGTACGCCATTTTATTTCTTCTATAAATTTGAATTTATGAGAATAAATTTATAAAAATCTGTGGAGCGGTTTTTGAGAAAAAAAGTTTTTTTTGAAAAACTTTTTGAAAAAAATTTTCAAAAAAAATTCAAAAACGCCAGTTCATAGGTATTGAGCAAATACATTTATTTAAAATTTTTAGAAAAAAATTTAATAAGCAGTTTTCAAAATATTAATTTGTTAAATTTTTTTTTAAAAATGCTTTTAAAAATACAAAAAAATATTTTTCAAAAATATTTTTATGCAATACAAATTGAGCTACCTACAGCTATATGTGTGTGAAATTTCGAAAGAATCGGTTGAGTCGTTTTCGAGATAGTCGAAAGCAAAAAAACCGGTCCTATGGAAAGTACCGTTCTTAGCCATTTTTTAAAACTTTTTTTTCAGCCATATGATTGGTCGTACCTAAAAAGGAACACTGATTTTTTTAAAAAGAAATCGTTAGAGCCGTTTTTGAGAAAAATAAGCTTTAACGTAACGGTTGTATGGCAGGTACCGTTATTTTTTGAGCTAAAAAAAAAAATTTCAATTTCCCCTCTGTACAATACCTAAAACAGTCTATATACCAAGTTTGAAGCAATTCGGCCCACCCGTTTGGGCTGTAGGTCTCTATACATACAGACAGACAGACAGACAGACAGACAGACAGACAGACAGACAGACAGACAGACAGACAGACAGACAGACATACAGACGGACAGAATTTTTAGACCATCTTTTCTCGTCTTCGCTATCATCGTAATGTCATGTTTGATTGTTATCTCAAAACTTTTTTTTTCGACGAATGCATAACTTGCCTTATAGTACCTATAATCGCAAGTAAAAAGAAAACAATCTTAAGTATGTTTGGGTTAATAATGGGGTTATTCTTATTAAAAAAAATGAAGGAGATGTTGCTACTCGTATTTCTTGTTTTGAAGACCTTGACAAATTATTTTAAATAACCTGTATACACATATCTTTTTTGTTTCTGCTTTCTTTTTTTTGTTTATTATTATTTTCATGGCTTGTTTTAGCTTATTAAATGATAATTTTGAATATTTTCTTAAAAACTCTTTTTGTATTAATTTTGATAAAGAAGCTCTAAAAAATATATATTCTAGTGAGATAACCAACTTCAATTTTACAATCATACACCAAAATATAAGAAGTCTTAGAAAAAATTTTGATCTGTTTGTGACTCATTTGGACTCATTTCGTGTTAAGCCTAGTTTAATTTTTTTGACAGAAATCTGGATCTACGATGGAGAAAGCGATTTTTTCAATATTGAAGGATACAAACTTCATACTAATTGCAATAACACGTATGCGTCAGGAGGTGTTTTAGTTTTTATAAAGGAGGGTTCTTGTGAGAACTGTATAATATCTAGCCCTGCGGTACTAGGTTCTGATATGATAAGAGTTTCTTGCACTATCAAAGCCCAAAAATTTGTTCTTATATGTATCTATAGACTTCATGACGGGAGTAAGGATGTGTTTTTGGAGGAGATGTCGAATTTATTGAGAAATTAATCTTGTTGTAATGTTGTGATCCTAGGGGATATGAATATTGACATTTTGTCTCAGTCATTAACTTCCGATAGTTATATCGCTTTAATGTCGGCTCATGGCTTAGTGTCTTGTATAAATGAACCTACTAGGATAACTGAAAATTCAAAAACTTGCCTAGACCATATTTTTGTGCGTATGGATAGTAAGTCTGACTGCTCTTACTAGTACTTCAGCTGACTTTAAGATTACTGATCATTGCATGACAAGTGTGGAACCAAAAACAAATTCTTGCAACACCATTGTTCAAACATTGCAAATAATTGATTTTGATTCTTTAAATAATCGTTTGCTTCATGAAAATTGGTCAGAAATCTATGCTCAAGATGATCCTTCAGTTGCGTTTGATTTGTTTGCTAAGTTGTTAGAAGATCATGTTAAAATGTGTCAAAAAATTAAATCCAAAACTATCCGTAAATTTAGTAAATTGAAACCTTGGATGTCGGATTTTTTAGTATATAGAATACACAACAAAAACAATTTGCACTCAAAGTGTAAGAAACAACCTAATAACACTTTTTTACGGACAAAATACTTAGATCTTTCTAAAGAAGTTGCAGCCCAGGTTACTTTATGTAAAGAGCAGTACTATTCTCAAAAATTTGATAAAGCTAAGGGAAACCCCAAAAAAGAATGGGGTATAATAAATGAAATCTTTTCAAGAAAATCATCATTTAATTCACCCTCTAGCATAAATTGTATGGGCCAAGAAATTCATTCTCCTCCAGCTATGTCCAACTTGTTTAACAATTACTTCACTGGTATTGCCGTAGACACATTAAAAAATGCTGGTATTACGAACTTAAATGATAATTCCTGTTATATGAATTACTTCATTAAAGAAAGAGTTTTCCAACATAGCTTCCTCTTTGACACCATCAATTCTTATGAGTTATATAAAAGTATTAATTCACTGTATAATTCTAATTCCGCAAACCAGAATAGTTATTCCAACAACTTTTTGAAAAATATTGCCTTTAATGTAATTGATGTATTAGCCCATATCTTAAATAAGTGTGTTTTTAATGGAATTTTCCCAAATAGCTTAAAAATAGCTGAAGTAATACCTATTTTAAAAAAAGGTAATTCCAAAAATCCTAATAACTATAGGCCCATATCTCTTCTTCCTGTTTTTTTCTAAACTTTTCGAGAAAGCTATGAAAGTCAGGATTGTGTCTTTTTTGGATAAACACAATTTCTTCAGCAACAATCAGTTTGGATTTAGATCAGGCAGATCAACAGAAGATGCACTTCTTCAATTCTGTAGTCAAATTTATGCCAGTATTAATGTCAGTAAAGTTACAGCTTCTATTTTTATTGATATAACCAAAGCATTTGATACCGTGGACCATGATTTGTTACTTTTCAAACTTGAAAAGCTTGGATTTAGGGGTTTTATAATTAAATGGTTCCGTTCTTATCTAAAGGGTAGGAAGCAAAAGGTAAAGTTAAAAGATTATTTCAGTGATCCATTAGATATAGTTGGGGGACCAAGGTTCGGTCCTAGGTCCAATTTTATTTTTAATCTACATAAACTCCATCTTTGGCCTGGACTTGAAGGGTTCTCTAACAGGTTTTGCTGATGATATTGGCTGTTCATATTCGAATAATTCTACGATAGACTTAATAGCTGATATTAATTACGACTTGGAGGTTCTTAGGTATTGGTTTGGCATGCATAAGCTTGTCATCAGTGATAAGACTAAGATTATGTTCTTTAATGAATCTTACTTCTCTCTTTTCTCTCCCAAGTTCATCTTCCATAGCTTAGATTGTACAAAATTTCGTTTAAGCAGGGATACATGCATACTATCAAATTTGGATCTGAGTTTCAATGTGAATGTAAGCTGCTCTCCTAAATGCTTTACTATCGAACATGTTTCTGTCTATAAATATCTCGGTTTATTAATTGACACTAAACTAAACTGGAGTGTCCATACCTTGCAATTGAAAAAGTATCTTCTGTCTACAACTTTTATTATGTACCATCTTAGAAAGTTCGCATCGAGAAAGCTTCTATAAACGATCTATTACAGCTTGGTTCAATCGAAGTTACAATATGGGCTTGTTTGTTGGGGAGGTACGTTTAACTATAACTTACAACCCTTATTGGTTGTACAAAAACATATCTTGAGGACTATTTGGAACAAGAAACGGCGAGAACATAGTTTTGGACTTTTTCTAAGTTCTAGGATTCTTCCACTAAAACACCTTTACTTTTATAAAGTCCTAAAGATTTTTTATCTTAAGAAGTGGTAACTTTCTCAATCAGAACTTATCTGCTTATAGACTTCGTAGTTATGAAAGCTTTTTAGATCAAGTGCCATCTCACAATAATCGTAGCTTTTTAAACTATTACTCCTCTGTCGCACCCAGAATTCAAAAATAACCGA
Organism: Platycheirus albimanus; assembly: GCA_916050605.2. NCBI lineage: Eukaryota > Metazoa > Arthropoda > Insecta > Diptera > Syrphidae > Platycheirus > Platycheirus albimanus. Next base: position 19,211,226 of record OU696699.1, read on the forward strand.
ACTTAAAATGATCACCTGTGCAATCCGTGTGATGGTTGTTAGGCTAGATCTTCTTGTTATTGTGAAGTAGTAGGTTCGGTTATTTTTAAATAGCTTAGCAACAAAAAGTCCTAGAGCCATACGGTTTTCAGTGTTTTACTAAGAACTAATAAGAGCATACAATTTTGAAAAAAAATTAATATTTAATTACGTATAATTTTGAAAAAAAATTGTTTGAAATTTTTGTTTTTCAAAGTTTTGAGTTTGAAAATTAATTTTTCTAAAACGATGTACTAGAATAACTTTATTTGAAAATACAATTAAAGAAATGAGTTTTGGCTTTACAAAAACGTATATTATGGCATTATAGAAGGTGCGGTTATTTTTAAATATTTTTTTTTCGAATATAAGTCATTTTTCCAGAAAATTGCCCCTCCCGTTTAAACGGAGGGGAATAGCCCCCCTCTCTCAGGATTTTTTTCTTGTTTTAACACAACCTATTTGTTCTGTTACAAAAGTATCCAAATAAGTTAATTTTTGAAATTTTGTCATACTTTGTGTCGAATTAACCCCATGTTCGTCACACCAAAATGCTGCCAGACAAACTTTTTTTTGTCTAACTAATCAAAAGCTTTCTATTGAAATGAGTTACAACATTATATATGTGACTTGACTTAACTCATTTTTGTCACACTTTTGTGTCGAATTTACCCCATGTTCGTCACACCAAAAAACTGCCAGACAAACTTTTTCTAGTCTAACTCCCCCAACGCTTTCTATTGATATGCCTTACAACATTATATAAATGACTTGATTCATTATGTCGTTGGCTCTTAGACTATAACTGAAATTCGTCTAAACAAATTTCGAAGTTTTGAAACAGTAAGATCAAATCAGGCTATTCACTATGTCGATACAGATGTTTTTTTATTGCTTTTTTTTTGCGTAGTAATTAGGCACTCCTATATAGGTAATGTGTTTTTTTTTTTCTGAATAAATGTTGAAACTGTGCTTTACCCGTAACTTGGTTTGTAATAAATGGATACGAGTTGTTTCAAACTCTTAATAAGAACCGCAGAAAATGTTCCAGTAATGTGAACACCTCTAAAATCCGAAAACGCCTTGTTTTAATTAGTTCACATTGTCGAGCGACCACTGTATTTTGTAATTTGTATAGATGTATCTGCCACTAGTTTTTCAACTACAAGATGCATCATTTTAATATTTCCAATTTCTATTACCAGTACTTTATTTATATTACTTATTTTATTTATTACTATACACACAAATACATTGTACTACATTATTTTTTGGAAATAAAAACACTACTACAAATAGGAATATAACGGCTGATATATTTGTAACCAAGGAAGGATTGAAATCGCCTGAGGACGAGGGGGAGAAAAAGAAGAGCGAAGAATACAATGCAGTTTTAAAATCATTTTATATCAAGAAATAAATAAATACGACTTTATTTTTACAATCTTTTTCTTATCAGCTTCCTTGTTGGTATCTTCAATCTCGTCAACATCTTCAATTTAAGGTCGGTCTCAATTTCTTTCTTCGTTACTTGTCTTCCTATTCATAGTCGGGCTTTTCTCGAATGAACTGAGAGTGCTTGTTAACGACTTCGTTGTTGTTGCTCTCCTTGAAATATTAGGCCTGGTCCTCCTTGATGTACAAAACTATTTTTGTATCACGTACCGAAAGCTCAGAACTGTCCTGAAGGCTCCAGCAGAGATTACCACACGTATTTACTTTGAGGTTACAGTCACTTTCACTGTCGGCGGCGAAGTAGATAAAATAGAAACCAACACCAAACTGGCTGATCCTAAATTTCTTCCTTTTCAGCATACTATTTATTATTAAGCTACGAGCAGACGGCATATGAAAACCCGCAAACGTTTGCGACTCTGACGTCACGTAAAAACTCGCAAACATATCGCAAATTCTATCCCCACATCAGTGCTCGCAAACGTGCATATAGGGGTGTTCACACGATATGCTAATTCTGTCCCAAAAGTCGCAAATGCATTTGCGGTCAAGGTGTCGCACATCATGTTTTTGCATATCTGATCGCAAATGTTTTGGTCTATATGCGAGGTGTTCACACGATGTTGAACAATATCCGCATATCACCAAATTCCCTACATATGCAGGTTTGCGAACATTTGTGAAACTTTGTGTTTTGTTTATTTGGCTTGGGATTCTTGACGTAGCTATAATCTCGAATATTAAACATAAGCGAGAGCTACATTACGTTTGCAACGAACTGTTGGATACCCTATTCCCCATATTTTTGTGTGTGTGTGCGTCTGCCTCCCGCAAACAGCCGATGTTTCAGAAACAAAATTCTTCTTAAGCAGACAGAAAAGAATTCAATAACATTAATTTTGTGCGGTGTGATGTTCAATTAATGCTGGCGCAATAAAAAAAGGCGTGCGCCACGCCCAAAGTTAAAACGTTATATTGCCAAGGCAATTGTTATGAGCTCAGTGACATTCAATTTTATTCTTGCAGATGATTTGAACAAAACAAGACAAAACTTAAATTTTTAAAAATTAGATTTGGAAGGGAAGTAGCGATTATGGGTGTTTTTAACAATTCTTGGACCATACTCTGCTACGTAACCAAAGAATACAAATCCAAGTGTTCATCTGTTTACTTCAAAACTGCGACCGATGGTTAAAAAACGTTAAAAAATTAATGCATTATACAACTTTTGACGGAAACGCCCCTTAAAAGTGGGCGTGTCTTAAAAATTTGAAGCACTAACTGAGCTTTGGTCAGTATTTAGGCATTTGTGTAAAACTTCAGCTGAATCGAATAGTTTTAAAACAATCTTACCTGAACAAAGATATTTTATGAAAATCACGCCTTTAAAAGTGGGCGTATTGAAAAATTTACACAAGAAAATGTAGAGATATATTTCTCAAATAACGAACGGAAGGAAAAAGGTTTAAATTAAATATTGGAAGTGCCTTAAATTTTTGAGACTACGTTTTCCGTTCTTTCATGAAAAGTGGGGGTAAGCCACGCCCAAAATTCAAAAATTTCTTTTCATACACAAACCTTTTAGTTTCTATTAAGAGACCCAAAATTTGGCTTGCGGATTCATTATAAATACCGTTTATTTACAAAAATTATTTTTGTATAGTTTCTAATGAAAAGTGGGCGTCAGGTACGCCCAAAATCAAATTTTTTGGTTTCATACACAAGATGTTTATGTGCAAGTAATACCCACAAAATTTTATGCTTTTCGCTTTAATATAACAATTACTATTTTATAAAAACAATATTGATGGTTTTGTATGAAAAATGGGCGTCTGCCACGCCCAAACTGAAATATTTTTATTTAATTGGAAGAAAGTTGACCTAAAACTTACGTGTCCAAAATTTCAGCCTTATGCTTTTATCGTAACTGTACAAAAAACATAATTTAATTTTACCAAATTGAGGTTGTTCAACAAAAATGGCGCTCGTGGGCGTGTTTGTGGGCGGATTTTACCGGTTCAAGAACTTAGCCTTACCCTTGAACCAAAGATTATATATACCAAATTTTAGCTTTCTAGCTCAAAAATTGCGACCTCTAGAGAGTGTACATACGGACGGATGTACGGACGGACGGACGGACGGACATGGCTAAATCGACTAGGCTTTTGATTCTGAGTCAGAATATATATACTTTTCTATACCTAACGGTATTATTTCTCTATGTTACAAACTCCACACCAAATACAATATGCCCATTCTATGGAATAGGGTATAAAAAGTGCTATAATTAATTAAAATGTCGAAAAAAAGTGGGCTGCTATTTTGGCATTGGATGTGCTAGAAAATGACTAAGAAAATAAAAGCCGCGATGAATTGAGTTTAAAAAAAATTAAACGGGTTCGTAGTATGTGGACAAAAAATTGACTTCTACATCGCCAGACGGAAGGAATTACGTTCTAATGAAGCAGAATTGTATCACGGTTTTGTTCGTATGTCCGTCGATTAATTTGACCATTTGCTTTGCTTTCCTTGGTAGGACCGCGGATTCAAAAAGCGGATACAAACATGCGATCTTGCATTTCTGCTGACTCTCCGGTTCTTGGCTACAGGCGACAATTTTCGGTCTATACAATATCTTTTCCGCATTCCAGTCAATACCATCTCATCAACTACCCATTTTAATAGTAATTTTTTATCGAAATTTGTCTTTTTATTATTTTTTTTCCCAATATTCTCCTTATAAAACAGAGAATGTCAGCTGATATTTGCTCGCACATCAATGCATTTGCAATGTCCTGTTTTCGTGTAGTTGCAAATGATTGGGACGACCGCAAATGCTCGCACATGGCTGCAAATTGTCACAATTGATTTGCAAGAGTGTTCACACGATATGCAAAAAAGTCGCAAACTAATGTGCGACTTGGTTGTCGTACATCATCCGCACATGGTTTGCGAGCATATGCGAACTGTCCCAAAGGGGTGTTCAGACGATGTGCGAACAGGAATCGCAAATGATGACGTAAAATTGACGTCAGAGTCGCAAACATTTGCGGCTTTTATATCCAGTCTGCTCGTAGCTTTAAGGTTTTTAGTAGAAAAATAGATTTGGCAAATCGGTAAAACAGCTGTTTGAATTTAGAGATGGCGTTCTTGAAAATATATCGATATTCGCCGATTCGATATATTTCGAACTAAAATAAATATGTATAAATGTTTGCTCTACTTAAAAAATAGATATTATTCAAATCTTAAGCTACGAGCAGACTGCATATAAAAGCTGCAAATGTTTGCGACGCTGACGTCAATTTTACGTCATCATTTGCGATTCTTGGTCGCACATTGTCCCCTTTGGGACAGTCCGCATATCGCACCTCCGGTGTAATAACGACGTAAATGTAATTTTCTGAAATGTTGAGGAATCACGTTTAAAGTTTGCTTGCTTATTCAAAATGCAAAAACGCCCCAAAATAGGCCTACAGTATCGACCTCGAGAGTCCTAAAAATAGCTGGCTATTCAGTCGATTTTACCACATATAGCTAAAACTTGACATTTGGGAAATTATGGCGTTTTTAACTCAATTTCAGAAAAAACTACAATTGTGTCGATATTACACCGGAGGGGCGATATGCTCGCAAACTGTGCGGATGATGTGCGACAACCAAGTCGCACATTAGTTTGCGACTTTTTGCATATCGTGTGAACACTCTTGCAAATCAATTGTGACAATTCGCAGCCATGTGCGGGTATTTGCGGTCGTCCCAATCATTTGCAACTACACGAAAACAGGACATTGCAAATGCATTGATGTGCAAGCAAATATCAGCTGACATTCTCTGTTTTATAAGGAGAATATTGGGAAAAAAATAATAAAAAGACAAATTTCGATAAAAAATTATTCTTAAAATGGGTTTGATGATGAAAGTTTATTATTGTTTTCGGTTTCCGTTCGTTGCCACCAGAGATCGCAAGTGCTTTTTTTTCTAGATGTCAATAAAAGTGGTATTATTGTGAACTGCCGAGAAAAAAACTGTTGAAAGCACTCACTTTCAAATAATCCACGACAAGCGCTTCATAGATTGCGTCGAGTACTTCTGGGATTATGGTTGAGATGGTATTGACTGGAATGCGGAAAAGATATTGCATAGACCGAAAATTGTCGCCTGTAGCCAAGAACCGGAGAGTCAGCATTAGTCGGTCTGAGGCAGAAATGAAAGATCGCAAGTTTTGTATCCGCTTTTTGAATCCGCGGTCGTACCAAGGAAAGCAAATGGTCAAATTGATCGGCCGACATACGAACAAAACCGTGATACAATTCTGGTTCATGAGAACGTTATTCCAGCATCAATTTTGCCAATTTTTTGTCCACACACTACGAACCCGTTTAATTTTTCTTAAACTCAATTCTTCGCGGCTTTCATTTTCTAGCATATCCAATGCCAAAATAGCAATAGAAGGCCACTTTTTTCGACATTCTGAATTAATTATAGCACTTTTGAAAATTTAGAATGAAACAACAACAACTTGTGTGTGCTACCACCAAGTTCATAGGCTGGAGTTATAGCTATTTCACGGGGACCAACCCGATCATCAGACTCCTTTAGTGGTGCTTAACCGCTTTATGTTCAATTTAATTTTTGAAGAACTTTTGCCCGAGCTGGACTTGAACAAGCGACCTAGCGTGTGAGGAGCTAGTGCACTACGCACTACGCCACCGCACCCACATGAAAGTTGTAAGCCAATTACAGGTTTTTTCATTCTATCGAACTATACTGAACCGATTAGCATTTTTCTAAGCACACACAAGTAATTGTTGTTGTTTTATTCAGGTTCTTTCTATTATCTCCTCTCTTTTTCATAAGTCAACGATTTCGATTGGATTCGTATGAGGAGGGAGATGAGGCGAAAGAGTTGACACTGGTCAAGATTTAATTTTTACAATTTAAGGAGGTTTTTGTATGAAATTTTATACTCACAGTTTAAGGCAGCTGCTTGCCGAATTTACAATTGAAAATTTAGAATGAAACAACAACAACTTGTGTGTGCTACCACCAAGTTCATAGGCTGGAGTTATAGCTATTTCACGGGGACCAACCCGATCATCAGACTCCTTTAGTGGTGCTTAACCGCTTTATGTTCAATTTAATTTTTGAAGAACTTTTGCCCGAGCTGGACTTGAACAAGCGACCTAGCGTGTGAGGAGCTAGTGCACTACGCACTACGCCACCGCACCCACATGAAAGTTGTAAGCCAATTACAGGTTTTTTCATTCTATCGAGCTATACTGAACCGATTAGCATTTTTCTAAGCACACACAAGAAATTGTTGTTGTTTTATTTAGGTTCTTTCTATTATCTCCTCTCCTTTTCATAAGCCAACGATTTCGATTGGATTCGTATGAGGAGGGAGATGAGGCGAAAGAGTTGACTTTTTAATATTCGAGATTATAGCTACGTCAAGAATCCCAAGCCAAGTACACAAAACACAAATGTTCGCAAACCTGCATATGACTGGAAATTGGTGATATGCGGATATTGTTGCACATCGTGTGATCGTTGCGATCATATATGCGAACACATGATGTGCGACACCTTGACCGTAAATGCATTTGCGAATTTGGGACAGAATTTGCATATCGTGTGAACACCCCTATATGCACGTTTGCGAGCACTGATGTGGGGATAGAATTTGCGATATGTTTGCGAGTTTTTACGTGACGTCAGAGTCGCAAACGTTTGCGGGTTTTCATATGCCGTCTGCTTGTAGCTCTACCATTCTAACTTGTTATTAACAAATATTTTCAACTTTTTTTGATACAACATTAATCTTGTTTTTACAAATATCAAAAGATATATTGAATGTCTATATCCAATTAATGCATCGGCTCATTTGTGATTTTTTTGTTCCTATGAAAGATACCTCCGAATAGTATGCGCTACAGACAATTGTTCGCTCCGACTGATACCTCGATAGATAGATTAGATTTAATCTCTTAGAGTATTATAACTAAATTTTATAATTTAATTGCTGGTGGGTACTAAGTATTTAATTCACATTTAATTGTCAAATAATAGCACTAAGCAAAATAAGGATTGATAAAAAATGAAATAATATTAAAACAAGTGATTTGAAAATTTAACTCGAACAATTCTAGTAAAAGTCAACCATGGTACAATTCAAGTTTGCCTCCCGGATGCGACGGGACATAGGTTTATTTCGACCATAATTGGTATGATTTTGGCTCGCAAAATTAGAAAACGGCAACGGGTAGTCCTTGATGGGGCGTTTTATCCAGTTACTAATGATAAAACCGGGGGACAGTTGATGTGATGTGCTAATATGTCTGATTAACAGTATACCTATCAGTATCGATTAGCCTCCCATCCATCGTCCGTATTGTTATTGCTGTGCACGCTACTACCCCCAAATAAAAAAAAAAATAGTCAAGACAAAAAAAAAATACACCCAAAAATATAAAAAGTTCAAATAAATCCAATAGTGACCATAAGTGCAATAGTGAATTAAAATTATCAACCTGCACCCCTCACCAAAAAATTAAAAAACAAAAAAAAATCATAATATACATATAAATCAAACACAACAACAAAAATCAGTGCACATTAAATACGAAACAATAAAATTACACCATCAACGAGCGGTATATCCTTCTCTTCCCATATCATCATCTTCACAGCTAATCTAGCTTAGGCAATGCATATGCTGAGTCAAACTTGTTTGCAAGGTATATGCACTGCTTAAGCTAGCATTAGACGGTCCTTGTAAATAGTCCTTGCAATGACAATCTGACGTCACAGAAAATGTGTCCTTATGCTGTCAGTGAATGGGCATTCTTCACCGTGTCTTTTCTAGTAAAAATGTCCATTACACGAATGAAACAAATTTGGCATTCTTGTCGCAAAGTAGTTACAATGTCCATCAAATCATCCGTCGTCTATTGCTCGTCGTGTGTGCACGTCTTTTATTTTCGCTCTGCATTATTTAACTTTTTTATTTATTACTTGCTCTATAGGGCAAGTATTGGTTTCGTGCAGAAAAAAAAATCGAGGTTTTAATCAAACATGACATTACGATGATAGAGAAGCCCAAAAAAGTGGTTTTCGCCATACCGTCCGTCGGTCTGTCTGTGCGTCTGTGCGGATGTGCGGATGTGCGGATGTGCGCTTTTTCACGCCATGCTACAGCCTAAACGGCTTGACGGATTTTCTTTAAACTTGATATATAGCAGTTTCAAGAAAATCCGTTGTCGAGGTTTTTTTTATTTTGTTTTAACCCGGCTCAAACTGGTACCTTTCAAGTAACGGTTTTTTTCATTTTGGATTTGCTCGAAAACGGCTCTAACGATTTTGATTAAATTTAGAATTTAACTTACCAAAAATATTTCTAACAAAATAGCGTTTTTTGTTTTTGGCTTAAATGGTCGTAACGAAAATCAGGTTTATACGGGTTTTTTTCAAATGGCAATAAGTTCGCAACGGCTTGATTGAATTGACTCAAACTTCGTTTGGCATCGTTCTTCATAGTGTTCTATAGGATGGCTTTGTAAATTTTTCAGTGAAGCCTTTCTAAATGGTAGCTCCCATACAACGAGCCGTTCAGTTTTAGCCAACTTTTTTTGGTTTTTTCTAATTTTCTCAAAAATGGCTCTAACGATTTTGATTAAATTTGGTGTGTTATATTCTTTTAGTGTTCTTAAGAGAACTGCGTTTTTAGTTTTTGGCAAAAAATGCTAATAACGGAGATCTGATCTTAACGTTTTTTTTTCAAATGGCCATAAGTTGTCAACGGTTGTATCAAATTCAAACAAACTTTGTTTGGCATAGTTCTTTACAACTCTCTATCAGATGGCATTGCATTTTTGTCATTTACTCTTTTTTAAATGATGGCTCCCATACAAAAAGCCACTAGGTTTTGGCCAAATCATGTAGTTTTGTCCAATTAACTCAAAAATGACTCTGCCGATTTTTATTAAACTTTGTATGTAATATACATAGAATGTTTTGAAGAAAACTGCGTTTAATGTTTTGGCTACAAATGATAATAACGGAAATTTGTTTTAACAATTTTATTAATTTGGCCATAAACGGACATTCATATCATTAATAGCAACCAAAAGATGACATCTCAAATTTAAATATTCAAAGACTTCTTAAAGTAAGTCCAGTTTATCGGGTTTTCCAGTTTAAACCAAAATTTTGTAGGTTTTCCCAAATTTTTCAAACATGCCCTTTTTCATATTGCTCGAAGACTTTGTTTTCATCGTACTATTGCACCAACAGAGCAAGTACGTGCGACCCAGTCGTGCATTTTATTTAAAGCCCGTCTTTTATCACAAGTTATTGTGTTTTTGCTTGTCAAGTTGTTTTTGTTCATTATTAAGTGCATTTGTCTGTTCCTAAATGTATTAAATAGTGTTATTTTATTACAAGTTCATGGTTTAATGTAGCCTCAAATCATAAATTGTTGATCATCAAATACATAATACCCATACATTTATAATATATATTAAAAGAGAACACATTTCGCCGTTCTCTAAGAATTTGATCGATTCCGTTGATGATCATTTGTTTTCCTCTCTTCTTGGTGAGTGAAACTTTTGTATATGTTCTGCCTATGAAGCATTTGAGACTGCATTGTATCTCAACAATTTTATGTTACCATTTCATGCCGCAACCTATATCTGCTTGTGTGACTGAGCTGTACTAGCTGCTAGCTACATTCATCTCCTGCCGACGTAGTACAAAGGAAAGCCATATTTGCTATATTTGCCGCAAACAACAATTGTGATTTATTGTTTTTATTGGCCAATATAAATAACAACAAACCTTCGTATTTGCTGCATGTCATGGTCTTTGACATTTGACAACCAGCTGTCATCTTTCATCTATCAGTTGCCCATGGACCTAATAAGTATGGACTGCTAGGAGCCATCTTCACGTTGGTTCCAAATTAGCGCCTAATGTTCAAGGTGGTCAAATATGGAAACAAAATGATATTGACAGATGATAAACAGCTGACTGCGGAATTGCGCTTTTTTGTTTTCATTAAAAAAAATAAAATTTTGAAAAGAATCAAACAATTTTAAATAATTAAAGTCTATAATTAAAAGCAAATAAAATGCACGACTGGGTCGCACGTACTTGCTCTGTGGGTGCAATAGTACGATGAAAACAAACTCTTCGATCAATGAGAACAACTCATTTTTGAAAAATTTGGTAAAACCTAAAAAAATTTGCTGAAACTGGAAAAACCGATATACGGGAGCTAATGTTAAGAAACCTTTAATATTTAAAATTAAGAAGTTATCTTTTGGGTGTTATAAATGATACAAATGTCCACTTATGGCCAAATTAATAATACTGTTAAAAGCAATTTCCGCTGTTATCATGTATATCCAAAAACTAAAAATGCAGTTTTGTTTGAAGTATTCTATGTATGTTACATACAAATTTTCATAAAAATCGGGGGAGCCTTTTTTGAGTAAATTAGAAAAAATGAAAAAAATTGTCCAAAATTTAGTGGCTCTTTGTATAGGAGCCACCATTTAAAAAAGAGAAACTGAAAAAAAACAGTGCCATCTGATAGGAAGCTGTAAGGAACAATACCAAACAAAGTTTGAGTGAATTAAATGCAACCGTTGACAACTTATGGCCATTTGAAAAAAAAAAACCGTTAAGAGCAGATCTCCGTTATTTGCATTTTTAGCCAAAAACTAAAAACGCAGTTCTCTTAAAAACACTAAAAGAATATAACACACAAAATTTAATCAAAATCGTTAGAGCCGTTTTCGAGAAAATTAGAAAAAACCAAAAAAAGTTGGCTAAAACTCAACGGCTCGTTGTATGGAAGCCACCGTTTAGAAAGGCTTCAGTGAAAAATTTACTAAACCATCCTATAGAACACTATGAAAAACTATGTCAAACAAAATTTGAGTTGATTCAATCAAGCCGTTGTGAACTTATGGCTATTTGAAAAAAAGCCGTTAAAACCTGATTTTCGTTACGACCATTTGAGCCAAAAACAAAAAACGCAGTTTTGTTAGAAATGCTTAAAGTTAGCTTAATTTTAAGTTTAATCAAAATCGTTAGAGCCGTTTTCGAGCAAATCCAAAATGAAAAAAAAACGTTACTCGAAAGGTACCAGTTTGAGCCGGGCTAAAACGAAATAAAAAAAACCTCGACAATGGTTTTTCTTCAAACTGCTATATACCAAGTTTGAAGAAAATCCGTCAAGCCGTTTAGGCTGTAACATGACGTGAAAAAGCGCACAGCCGCACATCCGCGCATCCGCACATCCGCACAGACGCACAGACAGACCGACGGACGGTATGGCGAAAACCACTTTTTTGGGCTTCTCTATCATCGTAATGTCATGTTTGATTAAAACCTCGATTTTTTTTTCTGCACGAAACCCATACTTGCCCTATAGAGCAAGTAAAAAATGAAGTGCTTAATTACGGGTTGTACAACAAAATACATTGGCGATGGAGTTATTTCGTTCGTCTGAAGATCCAATTGTCCGTCTGAACGTCCGGTTGTCCGTCTGAATGTCCATTTGTCCGTCTGAAAGTCATTTAGTCCGGCTGAGCGTCCGTTTGTCCATCTGTTGTTATTACTTAGGTAGGTCCGTTAGGCAGGTAGGCCTGTCGATTGTCCGTCTGTTTGTAAGTCCATTTTTGTCCATCAGCTCATATATTCCCCCGACGGATAGGAAGATGTTAGTAAGGTGGGTGCGATAGGTAGGTAGGTCCATACGTGTGCCTGTCCGTTGATCTGTGGATAAGGCCTACAGGGGAAACCACATTAAAATAAAATGCACGACTGGGTCGCACGAACTTGCTCTTATGATAAGCAATTGCTTAGTGGCTGCATATATGGATTTAAAAAAAAAATTAAATAATTTCGAAAATTCTTTTATTTTTTAAATTAGTTTAAGAGTTTTCTCGGAAAAACAAAGTATACAATAAAATTTCAAAGCTATACGTGAATCTAGGAAAAAATAAAATGCCCGACTGGGTCGCACGAACTTGCTCTAATGTGTGACAGTGGTATTGGGGCTTGAGATTTTGATAAAAATAAATTTTTCAAAATTCTTAAATAAATACTTAAACTAATTTGAGCTGAAAAAAAAGTAAACCATTTTATTTCTTTTATAAATTTGAATTTATGAGAATAAATTTATAAAAATCTGTGGAGCGGTTTTTGAGAAAAAAAGTTTTTTTTGAAAAACTTTTTTTGAAAAACTTTTTGAAAAAATATTTCAAAAAAAATTCAAAAACGCCAGCTTATAGGTATTCAGCAAATACATTTATTTAAAATCTTTAGAAAAAAATTTAATAAGCAGTTTTCAAAATATTAATTTTTAAAATTTTTTTTTTAAAAATGCTTTTAAAAATACAAAAAAATATTTTTCAAAAATATTGGTATGCAATACAAATTGAGCTACCTACAGCTATATGTGTGTGAAATTTCGAAAGAATCGGTTAAGTCGTTTTCGAGATAGTCGAAAGCAAAAAAAACGGTCCTATGGAAAGTACCGTTCTTAGCCATTTTTTAAAACTTTTTTTTCAGCCATATGATTGGTCATACCTAAAAAGTAGCACTGATTTTTTTAAATAAAAATCGTTAGAGCCGTTTTTGAGAAAAATAAGCTTTAAAATAACGGTTGTATGGCAGGTACCGTTATTTGTTGAGCTAAAAAAAAAATTTCAATTTCCTTTCTGCACAATACCTAAAAAAGTCTATATACCAAGTTTGAAGCAATTCGGCCCACCCGTTTGGGCTGTAGGGTTCATACAGACAGACAGACAGACAGACAGACAGACAGACAGACAGACAGACAGACATACAGACGGACAGAATTTTTAGACCATCTTTTTTCGTCTTCGCTATCATCGTAATGTCATGTTTGATTGTTATCTCAAAACTTTTTTTTTCGACGAATGCATAACTTGCCTTATAGTACCTATAATCGCAAGTAAAAAACGCACTTAAAACTCTACCTCTGAGGTGGTGTGGAAAAGAGTTTACATCGAAGTTAAATACAGGTTACCTCTTGCATTGATTGTTATCACAACTTTTCTTTCCTTTACCATTAAGCCCAATACATTACATATATCTAGCGTCGCAGGATAAAGTTTCTGTTTTGTGTTTGAAAATATGTATTTTTATTTCATTTTATCATCAATTAACTTGAATCCTTTGTTAATGTTGTTGTTTGTTTTTAAGAAATCCTTAGTTCTACTCGCCTATGTACATATTTAATATTTTCTTCTTTTTTTATTAAGTATAATTAACTTTTAATGATTAAACAAGAAATATATAATATTAATATTATTAATTTAAAAAACGTTTTTTTTATATTTTTTTCAAATGATTTTTTTAAAACGCAAGATATTTCGTTACGCAAAATATCTGCCTGAGACCTAGAACCTAGAACACTTTCAGTTGCTGTTGTTGTTTTTGTTGCTGTTGCTTAAATTAAATTAATTATTATTATTATTTTTTTAATCCATAACTTAATCGGATTTTTTTTTAAGACTTGGTTCGAAGTCCAGAACATGAGTGTCATTATTATCTACGAGCGGTGGAAGATCGGGTGAAAAGTTGTATGGACTTGAAAAAAAAATCAATACATTTTATGATTATGTTCAGTTTCATATCTTAAGGACCATAACTTACCTTGTTCCTCCAAACAAAATATACGATTCTCTTTGACTAGACAGACTTGTCGTCGGCGAGCAGATGGAGCTTTACCCCGTGGTTTAACTAAATTCCAAAGATTTGTTTTGGGATCGAATGTATTCAAGTCGTTGAAATGCTGATCCAAAAGTCCCTTATAACCACCAAATACGTATATCATTTCATTATAGATAACCTGAAAAAGGAAAACAAAAGAAATTAATTACTTTTGAAAACTAAACATAAATTCACACACAACTTACACATGGAATGACTCCTCCTTCCAACTGGAACTTTGCCCGTGGTCGATGGCCGATGCCATACTTTAGTCTTCAAGTCTAAATAGACAATCTCTGGGCAGTACATTTCTTCGAGACTATGATAGGGACTATGCTTATCGCCCCTTCCTCCAAATATATACATTTGATCATGAATGGCAGCAGTCGAATGAAAATCACGAAATGACGGCGCCGTTCCAAATGTTTGATTGTACTTCCACTCCATTGTGTCAAAATTTAAACTGTGCACATCACAGGAGAACTCATTGGTGTCATCTTCGAATCCACCAAAAATGTACACATAGTTGCCATAGACGCATGCAGAGTGACCATCACGAGCACCTGGAATAGCTCCTGTAACGGATGGCTGGGACCATGTTAAAGTTTTAGGATCGAAATAATATAATGCGTGCAAAGATTTTCATCGTTACGTCCACCCCAAAGATAGATTTTGTCATTGTATGTAACAGCTGTGTGCCCATATCTGATAAGAATAAATTAAACAAATATTGATTGTGATTATTTAAATGTAATGGGATATTTTAATATGATTCTGGGAACGTCTATCTCACAAAAAAAAACTTTTTCTTTCGAAAGCGAACGTCGACTCCTGCTGCAGGTCACGGCAAAAGAATCAGTCACTTTAATATTTGTTCAGTTCCACAGAACAGTCTTCATAAAGTACAAAATTCATATTCAAATATTTTTTCTTTCTTTACATACTGTAATGATTTTTACATTTTCATAATATTCATAATATAAAACTCAATTGTAGTGCCTTCTGCATTTTCAGCATTAATTTAGGTTTCAACCAATAATGTAACAAAACACCTTGCACACTTTAATTATTTTTAAATTCACTTTTTTGTTAATTCGGCATTATTTGTCACACCAACCAAATTGTAAATAAATATAGGGCCCTATCATGGTAACCGATCGGAGAATCCTCCGACCGGGGAAATGTTCCGATCGGAGCATTTATTGTGTTCATGGTAACCGAATCGGAAGAGAAATACAAATGCGTACCGACGCGCATACCATGGCATGAGGAAGACATAAAAATAAAGTATGAACCTCCTTTGTAGTCGAATAAAACTGCACAGCGCAGCTGTATTTTTAGGGGATGAAATACATAACACAAGCAGAAAGACTCAAACAAAGGAAAATGAATACAAAAAAAAAAAACAAATACACAAGAAATTAAATAGTTTGTATTTTTTTATTACCATCCGACAAAGGTCCGCAAGTAATTTGCTGCCGGAGACAATCGAGAGAAATACAAATATAAAAAAGCCATGCATCGCATGAATTAGCTGTGCGTCATTGTCATTTTGAGATTTTCAACGCATGCTTTATTATTTTTCGGATGCGTGTCCGATTTATCAATCGGAGGGGTACCATGATACAAAATTCGTACATTTCGCCCGAATTAGAGACAATTTTTCTCCGATCGGTTACCATGATAGGGCCCATAGACTAAGCATATTTTTAAGTATAAATATCGGTAGGAAATAAAATTGATTTCAGATAGCAACGAAACAGTACCCAAGACTTTTATTTATTTCAAGTGAGTCTGCTTGAAGCTGTTTTTGTCATCTCAAGGAGTTATAGTGCTGCACTATATACTCCACCCCAGTCACAGTACAAGAACTGTGATCTGGACAACATAAGACGATAGAACAATCGTTTACATTTGGTGACCCCGACGTGATAGTTGCTTCCCCCCACCAGAGATAAGGGGTAACTATCAAGGTACTTAAGCGTTATCAGGGCTCTAACACTGATAAAAACTCTAAAACAAAGAATTGCTTCCCCCCATCAGAGGTAAGGGGCAGTTTTCATCGTAAAGTAAGCGTGACCAGGGCTTAGACACTGAAAATTTCAAACATACTACAATCAAGGGGATACATCAACAACGTACATCGAAGACATCAAATATGGATGAGAAAGCTGCAAAACAACAGGAGACTGGAGGCAACATCCAGCGTTTACTTACGAACTATAAGAAGGATGGTCCAGACAGAAAGACACTCCCGTATTTCCAAAAGCTGACGGCCAAACTGGACGAACTATGGGAAAAATTCGAGTCCATAAACACAGCGATTCAAGAAGAGCATCCGACTGAGTTGTTACATGCATACCACGTCAACATGTATTTCGACTCAGTCAAAAGGGTGTATAGCTCATATAGAGAAGAATTCTCTGCCAAAATGAAAGAATTAGAAAATCAGAATAAGGTCGACACCGCCAAAATTCCACTACAAGAGAAAGAACCCAATACTGGTGGCGACAGCACCAAATCCGAAGGCCAGGCTATTTTACACTCAAACCAGAGTGAAGATATGCAACGGCTTTCTCGCAAACAAGAAACAATAATCTCTTCACTGCGAAGGGCCTTGAACAATGCAAAACACACAGGGAAGTCAAAACAATTTTATGACCTCCAAGAAAAAACGATCCAAAGACATTGGATGCAAATCGAAGAAATTCACAATTCGATTGGAGGATCAACGGAAGCTCCAGAAAAAATTGGATACAACCAAGGCAGATTAATAGAGCTGGAAGAAGAGGTGCATAACGTCCTCATTTTATTAGCACAGCAGCTTGAAACCAGCCTGCCACCCCATCAACCGGGTACTACTACCCCAAAGATGAATCTGCCAAAAATAACGCTGCCAAAATTCGACGGGGATTACCTAAAATGGCCTCAATTTCACGATTTGTTTACCCAGATGGTAGACAAACAAAAGATGTCAAGCTGCGAAAAAATGTTCTACCTCAAAATTAACCTTACAGGAGAAGCAGAACGGATCATAAGACATGTGGCTCTATCGGAGGAAAACTACTCATCAGCTTGGAAGTTGCTCCAAGCAAGATACAGCAATCCCAGACTACAAGTATCCGCACTACTCAAACGACTCTTGGGTCAACCGTCTCGGTCGTCAGACGCAGCATCCGCTGCGGCATTAAAAGACCTTCATGATACAACACAAGAATGTATGCATGGCCTCACCAACCTTGGATTAGATATTGCTGAATGGGATCCAATACTGCTTCACATACTCACAAAGAAGCTAGATAAGTCCACTCATACACTATATGAACAAACCTTGACCAACCCCAAGGAACTGCAGCCGCTAGATGAATTTCTCAAGTTTCTAGAAACTCGTTTCCAGTCATTAGAGGCACTTAGTGTAAAGGGCAACAGAAGGGACATCGAAGAAGGAAGGCGAAGGTACCCAAAGGCAACGAGCTCCATTACCATCCAGAATAAAAATTGTACGTTGTGCAAGAATCAGCATCAATTATACTCTTGCCGTACATTCTTGAACCTAACGCCTTTGGAACGATTAAACCATGTGAGAAAAAATAATTTGTGCGTGAATTGTCTCCAGGATGGATATACCTCCTTCAACTGTCGACTGCGAGGCTGTTCAAAATGTGCTAAAAAACACAATTCCTTAGTGCACTTGCCCAAATTCACCCAACCGAAATCGAGTGCATCAGTTTCGAATTCCGATACTAAAGACGTGTCACCACCAGATCCAGAACCACCCACTACATCCGAAGTTAAGAATGCGATACTAGCAGCGTTAAGCACAAACAACAAAGAGGGTTACGTATTCCTCAGCACCGTTATCATACATTTGATAGATCAAGATGGCTCACCGGTCAACTGTCGCGCCATTTTGGATTCCGGTTCACAAATCAACATCGTCACAGAAAGAATGATTCGCAAACTAAACATACCCTTATATTCCCGCCCCATGATCATACAAGGAATAGGAAACTCCAAAAGGGATTCAAATAAAAGAGCCAACATATGTTTAAAATCGACTACTACAAATTTCACCACCAGGCTCGAAGCAATCGTATTGCCTCAGATTATATCCCCTCAGCCAACACACACAGTTGATATATCTACGTGGAAATTCCCAAGGAATGTCGTACTAGCTGACCCGCAGTTCAACCAAAGAAATAATATTGATCGGCTCATCGGAGCCGAATTTTACCATCAGTTACTCTGCGTTGGTCAGATTAAACTTGGCACCGAATTACCCCTACTCCAAAACACGCTATTAGGGTGGATAGTCACTGGAAAGACGAACGAAGATTTATCTAGAAATACAGTTTGTGGAATAGCTACCGACGAATCATCCCTCGAGCAAACAATCAGCAAGTTTTGGCAAACCGAAGAACTTTTGTGTCCAACATCAAGTCGCACCATCGCAGAAGAAAAATGTGAAGAACATTTTTATCAATCGACGTCAAGAGACGCAACGGGAAGATACGTTGTCAGTCTACCCTTTGCTGAGGACGCAAATAAACTAGGGTCATCTAGCGACATTGCCCTCAGTCGATTTCATGCGTTGGAACGCAGATTAGACCGAAGGCCAGAATTATATAACCAGTACCGAAAATTCATGGATGAGTACATTCAATTCCAACACCACACTACTTTCTGCCTCATCATTGCGTGCTCAAGCCAGAAAGTAGTAGTACAAAGTTACGAGTAGTCTTTGATGCTTCTGCAAAGACGTCAACTAATCTGTCGTTGAACGACTTACTCTATTCTGGACCAACAATTCAAGACGAATTGTTTTCAATATTATTGCGTTTTAGACTGCCAAAATTTGTTATTAAGGCCGACATTCAAAAAATGTATAGGCAAATACTCATAAGAGAAGAAGACCAACATTTTCAGCTGATATGGTGGCGACTGGCGACCCAATCGAACTGAGCCTATAAAATGTTATAAACTTCATACCGTGACTTACGGAACCACTTCAGCTCCATATCTCGCAACAAAATGCCTTCAGGTCTTAGCTACAGAATATTCTGCAAAATATCCATTAGGCTCGCAAGTTTTGCTCAAAGACTTCTATGTTGACGACGTTATGGCAGGTGCATACAGCATTGTAATAGCAAAAGACATCCAGTCACAATTGTCATTGTTGCTGCGGGAGGGAGGGCTCCAGTTAAAAAAGTGGTGTTCAAACCACCAACAATTACTTGATAACATTCCGTTAGAAGATCAGGAGATATCTCTCACCGACGACAATAACGAAGGCGCTGTCAAGACTCTTGGGCTAATATGGCGACCCAAGTCAGACGTCTTCTGCATAAAAACAAATTATAAAACGTCAAAAAGATTCACAAAGCGATCTGTAGCCTCAGATATAGCACGTCTTTTTGATCCACTCGGAATAGTCGCTCCAGTAGTAATCGTCGCAAAGCTCTTTCTGCAAGAATTGTGGGAACTTAAGTACGACTGGGATGCTTCCCTACCAGAAGAAATGTACACCAGGTGGAACAAATACTACCAAGGCCTCCAAGAATTAGACAAATTCCAAATTCCTAGACACGTTTTTGGTCATTACATTACCTCATCAATGCAAATGCATACCTTTGCAGATGCTTCAGAGAAGGCCTACGGGGCTGCTGTATATATCAGATCAGTTAACAAGGATGGTACAATCGTAGTACGACTGCTGTGCTCCAAATCTCGAGTTGCACCAACTACTAAAACGGCATCAGGAATGAGATCGATGACAATTCCACGTCTAGAACTATGTGCAGCACTACTAGCTGCCGAACTCTCAAAACGAGTCAAGAGTGACCTAAAATTGGACAACACCAATAGTTTTCTGTGGTCTGACTCCCAAATTGTATTGAGTTGGATTAATTCAAATTCAGAATCCTTCCAGACATTTGTTGGACGTCGAATTGCCAACATCCAATCTCTAACCAGCACTAATCAATGGCGATATGTGCAATCAGCTGAAAATCCAGTTGATGTTTTATCCAGAGGCATATCCCCGGAGAAACTGCAGGATCATACACTATGGAAGTATGGTCCGAGATTTTTGCATGGATCGGAATCAATTTGGCCACCCCCTTACAAACTCAGCAAAATATGGACAGATGAAAGGAAGGAAGTTGCGTTATTGACCACTAATGACGACGAACATGTACAACGTATGTTGGAAGGAATAAAGCATTCCAACTCATTCAACAAACTTAATGTAATCCTAGCTTACTGTTTTCGATTTGTCCAATTATGCAAGTCAGGTAAACTCAAGGATGCACTTAAATCCTTCAGACAAACCCCAAAAAAAGGCGACAGAACGGCATGGTCATTATCAACCTCGGAACTAGAAATATCCATGCAGTTTATTATCAAGGAAGTCCCAAATCACGGTTTCCATAAAGACATACGCTTCCTGAAGGCACACAAAGAACTAGATAAGGAAAGTCCATTGAAGGGACTCGCTGTATTTTTTAGACCAAGATGATCTTCTGCGTGTCGGAGGCAGACTTCAAGCATCAACTTTACCATACGACAGCAAGCATCCAATGCTGTTGCCATATTCTCACCCACTCGTAAAAATGCTCATGACGGATCTTCACTTCAATAATAATCATATTGGGCCCCAAGGTCTATTGGCAATCACGAGGCAGCGATTTTGGCCAATCAAGGGCAAGAACATTGCCCGCTCTATTGTCCAGCACTGCATATTTTGCGTCAAAGCGAAACCGAAAATGTACTCGCAAATAATGGGAAATTTGCCAGCGCAAAGAGTGCAATAATCACGTCCATTCATCAACACAGGAGTGGATTTCTGCGGTCCATTATGGGTTCATTACCGAACGAGAGGGAGCCGAGCTCAAAAATGTTACTTATCAATATTTTGCTGCTTCGCCACAAAGGCGGTTCACATCGAAGTCGTCAGTGATTTAACTACAGATGCATTCCTTGGAGCCCTGCGAAGATTTATGAGCCGACGTGGCCACATTAAAAATCTGTATTGCGATAATGCTACTAATTTTGTCGGAGCCAAAAATCAACTAGAAGAGCTCAAAACAAGCATATATTCAAAGCAAGCACAAAATAAAGTCATTAATTCATGCAGTTCGAAGGGAATAGATTTCCATTTTATTCCACCACGAGCTCCACATTTTGGAGGATTGTGGGAAGCAGCAGTCAAATCTGCAAAACATTTGCTACTATGCAAAACAGCCACAGCTTCATTAACCTACGAGGAGATTTGTACTATCACTACAGAAATAGAAGCAATTTTAAATTCGAGACCTCTTACTACACTATCCAATGATCCAAACGACCTAAGCGTACTAACACCTGGTCATTTTTTGATTGGGGATTCATTAAAGGCAGTCGTTGACAACAAGGCTGAACCGATCAAGGGTACCTTATTAACCAGATGGAAGCTAGTATCTCACATCAAACGAGAATTTTGGAATCGATGGTCTCAAGAATATTTAAATGAACTCCAACTGAGAACAAAATGGAAAACGCAATCTAGAAACATTAAAACTGGCACCGTGGTAATTTTGAAAGAAGACAACACTCCTGTTATGAAATGGCCGCTAGGTAGAATCGAAAAGGTGCATTATGGAAACGACGGTTTGGTACGTGTCGCAGACGTACGAACAAAATCAGGTGTTTTGCGGCGTTCAATACACAAACTTGCACCTTTGTTAGAAAATAATGAAGCTGCGCCTGAACCTCAAACAAACGCGCCACCATCCGAACGGAAGCGAAGAAATGATAAGTCTGATCCTAGTGAATCATCATCATCAAAGGCAGCAAGAAAAACAACAACTCAAACTAGGGCGGACTCAACAAACCCAAACTTCTTCACTACACTATTGTTAATTGGTCTAATTCTTCCAATTGTAATTGCAAGTGATATAGAGGTTATAAAATTCAACAATGCTTCCCCTGGAATTCACTTTCACGACATGGAACAATAAGTCTGATTCATCACAGATGGAACCTTGTAGTGTACAATAATCTCGAGCCATACATGAAGGAATTCCAAGCATTAGACAACAGTACTACAATATTGGAACATATTTGCAATAAACTTCCCTCCAAAGAACTCTGCTCCCAAGTTATACAACAGCTGCGGCTTATAACACACGAATTAGATGAAGATAATATTATTCCATCAAACAAGTCCTCTGTAAGAATTAAACGAGGTGCTATTGACGTTGTCGGAAACATAGCAAATTCACTCTTCGGAGTGCTTGACTCCAAATACGCTAGTGAAATGTCGCAACGTTTAGAAAGCATCCAATCAAACGAGGATCAACTTATGAACCTTTTAAAAAATCACACTTCCATTCTAGACTCGACAGTCAACATCATGAAATTAAGCCAAGACGATATTTCAAAAAGACAACATGCGCTTGATAATCAACTGAGTCAATTGTTCAATCGTGTAAACAATGTCACTGAAGAACTATACCAATCCAAACTGAAGGAATTATTTCTGTCCTGGAGCACCCACGCTACCCTTATAATCATTAACATTCAAAGAATGCAGACATCCATAACAGATGTTTTGGCAGATACTCACTAAGGACGAGTAAATCATCTTTTGATTACCTATCAACAACTTAAAATTGAAGTAGGTAAAATAAGAAGTCATCTTCCACCAGGTCTTCGGATTCCAGTAGAACCTGACCAAATCCTACAACTCTATAAGCTAATGAATGTCGAGGGACACATTAGCGCAAATCATATCGTATTCAACATTGAACTGCCGTTACTCGGGTTAGAAGAATTCAACAAGCCAATTCCCATCCCAGCAGCAACTAATAACAGCTACATAACCATACAATTTTCGACAGACGTCCTAGCTGTGAGTGCTCACCATGATCAATATTATCCCATAACCGAAGATGAACTTTCTAGATGTACCACTACTAACGGAGATCATCATTTATGTAGACAAACCCATCCGGTATATCAAGCTGGAACTAATTTGAGTTTGTGCGAAATCAGCTTGCTTAACAATAAATCCGATCTGTCAACATGCGAACTAAAAATGATCAAGGCTAATTCAGTGTGGACCAAGCTTCCTGAATTAAATCAATGGATATTTGCAGTTAACGAAGAAACTATGCTTAATGTCGTTTGCAAGCAACAAACATCATTTATAGCATTAGAAGGAAATGGTTTGCTGAAACTTCAACCGTATTGTGTGGCAAAAAATAAGCATTTGACACTCCAAGGCCAACAAATTTATTCATCTAAGGTTAAAGCTTCATACACCAGATTAATTCAAGATGTTCCGTTTCAAAGGCCGATTCAGTTAGCCACACTTCACTACAACATGTCAAATACCAGCTCTTTAAATCAAGAGTTGAATGAACTGCGAGATCAGATCAGACGTCAGCAGCTGGAATTACCCAATCATATCCGGTATCATAACATTCCCCACAGCATCGTGAGTTCACTTGGACTACTCATCACCATTGCAATAGTGGGATTCTTAGTTTACAAGAGATACTGTCAGAAACACCCTCCGCCTATTCCGGCCCCACGGAGAACACGTTCATCAAGCTACACCATAAGTATCTAAGATATCATCCTGATGAACCCGCAGATCATCAGCGCGGGGCAGGATGTTCAGTTCCACAGAACAGTCTTCATAAAGTATAAAATTCATATTCAAATATTTTTTCTTTCTTTAAATACTGTAATGATTTTTGCATTTTCATAATATTCATAATATAAAACTCAATTGTAGTGCCTTCTGCATTTTCAGCATTAATTTAGGTTTCAACAAATAATGTAACAAAACACCTTGCACACTTTAATTATTTTTAAATTCACTTTTTTGTTAATTCGGCATTATTTGTCACACCAACCAAATTGTAAATAAATATAGACTAAGCATATTTTTAAGTATAAATATCGGTAGGAAATAAAATTGATTTCAGATAGCAACGAAACAGTACCCAAGACTTTTATTTATTTCAAGTGAGTCTGCTTGAAGCTGTTTTTGTCATCTCAAGGAGTTATAGTGCTGCACTATATACTCCACCCCAGTCACAGTACAAGAACTGTGATCTGGACAACATAAGACGATAGAACAATCGTTTACAATATTTATTATACAATATTTTATTTAAAATAACTTTAAAAAACAACTAATTAATAAACAAACTTTATTCGCGCGTTTTTAAATAAAAAAACCATTAAAACCATGGGCAATAAATTATGTTGTTATTTCCACGCGTATTATCATCAAACTAAAAAAAAAATTGTCTGTCAAAAATTGCAATACGTTTCTTGTAGGGAAATATTTCACAACTTGTAAAGTAAGGCGCTATTTTGGCTACACAGATTTCTCAGATATTGTATGGAAACGAAAATCAACTAGCAGTCCATACTTATTAGGTCCATGCAGCTGCCTATAACTACATTACCGACTACTACATCCCTTTGGTTCATGAATTTGATAAATAGAACACTCGCTTTGCCTGGTACACTAAAAACCAAAAAAATTTGGCAAGTACAAATCATTATCTTTTAATAAACTAAATATCACCATATACCGTCATCTACAAAAAAAAAAAAAAAAGGGATCGAATCATTATGTCTTCTTGCACTGTTTGTGATAATATTGCGGATTATCTCATAGATGCAATCATTTGTCATGGAAACTGTCGCAAATTATTGCATGTAGCTTGCATTAATGCTCCATTTAGCACCATAAAATTATTCAAAGAAAGGAAATCTTTCTATTTCTTTTGTGAAGAGTGTGACCCTTTTGCATATACGAATATTGTTCGTGATGTACTGCAAAATAAGCAAAATCTTGTAAATCTCCATAACCAATTACTTCAACTAAACAAGAAAATTGAAGATATTACCTGCAATCAACAATCGCTACTAGACGTTGTTCAAAATGAAGATCATTTAATAACAAATAGTCCTACTACATGTGATACTGTACCCCTGAAACGAAAAATCGACGAAATAGATATTGATATATCTGAAACCAGCCATCTGACAAAGAAACCTGCCACGGATTTAATAGCGACTACATACCAAGAATCCACTACAAATATTCCTCGCCAAGAACAACTTGATGCTTCTAAAGAACTTTCTACATTAAATCAATGTTATTACACAACATCATCTTGCTTTGCTGCTTCAAACACTACCTCAACAACAACTCCTCCTTTGATAGTGATTGACCAGCATTCTACAGATGTGATTACTTCTCCTGTCAACACATTTCTTCATACAGCTTCCAAAACTGAAAGAAATTTCATATCACCTTTTGAATCAGACTTCAAAATAGTTGAAAGACATACAATTCTATTTATCTCGAAGCTGGCTTCATCTACGAACGCTCTTGATGTGAAATGTCATATTAAATCTAAGATTGGGACACTGGATTCTATAGTCGTTGAAAAAATACTCCATCGCAATTATTCTAAATATTCATCGTTCAAAATTAAACTGCCAGACTCAGTCTTCTACCTCCTAAACTCAAGTTCATTCTGGCCTAAGGGAATTGTCATGCATGCGTATCAAAATAGAAAATCAAATTATAATCCTCACCATTTTCAAAAATGATTGACAATGCGCAGCCTCAACCAAAGCAGCTACAAAAACTTCTGATTTACTACCAGAATGTAAACGGCCTCCGGACAAAGACCAACAAGGTCTATAAAAATGTAAATAATAATAATAAAATAAATAATATTAATATGTCCTTATACTGACAGAAACTTGGCTGAATTCATCTTTTGCTGACACAGAGTTATTTGATTCCAATTTTCAAATTTTTCGTCGTGATCGTCATAATGACCCCAATATAGCTACTGTTGGAGGAGGATTGTTACTAGCCGTTCGTAATAATTTGTTTTGTTATCTCGTCGACGATTTTTTGAACTCCAACCTCGAAATAATATGTGTGAAAATATCAACCCCGTCCGGTCATTTATACATATGTAGTTGTTTGCTATATCCCGCCTTCTTCTACAAGTGATGTCTACAATAAACTTATCGATTGCTTGGAATCTATAAATGACACAATTGAACCTTCAGATGAACTTTTTGTTATTGGTGACTTTAATTTGCCAAATCTTGAATGGAATAATTCATCGGAGCATGAATCTTATCATGCTGTTAATGCGTTGAGCAATAACGAAGATCTTTTTATCGATGGAATGACTTCATTTGGTCTTAATCAATTAAGCAATGTCAAAAACCAATTTGGTAAAATTTTAGACCTTGTACTCTTTTCTGACCTTAATAATTATGATGGAACTGTGATACTTTCGGATGCAAAACTTATTGAGGAAGATCGGCATCATCCTGCATTATCTATCTCATTAAACCTAAATATTATTAATTTAACTTATGATTGTAAGAATATGCATGAATTCAATTTTAAAAAATGTAATTTCTCAGAACTCTATCGTTTATTGCAAGATATTAACTGGAATAGTTTATTTTTTAATGTCAGTTTTGATGAAATGGTCTTCCGTTTTTATAAAATTTTATTTGATTGTTTCTTAGAAACCATTCCGTTACGAAAAATAAGCCCTTTAAATAACACTCCACCGTGGTTTGATCGACATATTAAAACTCTTAAAAATAAAAGAAACAAGGCTTGGGTGAAGTTGAATCGATTCTGGAGCGTCGAGGCTCAAAATGATTACATTAAACTAAGAGATGAGTTTATTAATTACTATAATTTTCTTTATTCGGACTTTATCTCTAAAACTGAAGATGATCTTAAATCTAACCCACGAAACTTCTGGAAATATGTCAATTGTAAAAGAAAATCTGATGGTTACCCAAATAATATGTGTTATCAAAATTCAGAGAGTCACAACCCAGAGGACATAGCAAATATGTTTGCCGAATATTTTCAATGTGCTTTTGAAGTATCTACTTGCGATACAAATAATTGATGAGTTTTTACATCTTAATTCGATTAACTTTACTATTACTGAGGAAATTATCTTAGAGTATATTAAAAAATTTGATAAATGCTTAAGTCCTGGTCCTGATGGTTTTCCTGCTTTTATGTTAAAAAAATGTGCAATATATATGTCATATCCGTTATTTTTACTTTCCAATCAGTCTATAAATAGCTGTAAGTTTCCGACCCTTTGGAAAAACGCATTCCTTGTTCCTACTCATAAGAAGGGTAAAAAAAATTTGATTTTAAATTATAGACCAATTGCTAAACTATCTGCTATACCCAAAATGTTTGAATCTATTATTTGCGATATCTTGTCTTTTCACTGTTACTCCGTTTTATGTGACAACCAACATGGCTTTGTTAAAAAGAGATCCACTATAACCAATTTGTTACAGTTTACTACATTTTGTATTGACGCGTTTGAAAAAAAAACAACAAGTTGACTGTATTTTTACTGACTTCAGCAAAGCATTTGACAAGCTAAGCCACCATATTCTTTTAAGGAAACTGCAATATTTGGGTCTTAACGATAGATTTGTTATGTAGATATCTTCATATCTAAAAGATAGGTTATATATAGTGTTGTTTTTAAAAGAGAACGTTCTAAATGTTTTACTGTTAACTCCGGTGTACCTCAGGGTAGCCATCTTGGCCCGTTATTATTTGTACTATTTATTAACGATCTTCCGTCCGTTCTATTAAATTCTATGTCTCTTATATATGCCGATGATGTAAAATTTTTTCGTACAATCAACTCTCTAAAAGACTGTGATCTCTTACAAAAAGACCTTCAAAGTTTCTGGGAATGGTGCAATATTAATGGTTTAGTTTTAAATATTGACAAGTGTAAAACAATGTGTTTTACATGCAAGAAAAATGTGATTGTCTATAATTATGCTATTGATTTGTCACCTCTTAGTAATCTCTCTTGCTTTACTGACCTTGGGATAGTGTTGAACTCAAAATTAACTTTTATTGACCATTTTGACTACATTATTAAAAAAGCTAACATGACTCTCGGTTTTATTAAAAGATTTGCTCGAGAATTTCGTGATCCCTATGTTCTAAAAACTCTTTATGTCTCATTCGTAAAACCCATCTTAGAGTATGGTTGTGTTGTATGGGCGCCATATTATGCGGTTCATATAAATAGATTGGAGTCCGTTCAAAGAAGATTTATGAGATTTTGTTTAAGATTTCTACCATGGTCGAATAGAATTATCTTGCCACCTTACGCTCAACGTATTCAACTAATAAATCTTCCATCTTTAACGAGTCACAGAGCGTATCTACAATTTTGTTTTATTGTCGGGATAGTCAATGGATCCATTTCAGCTCCATTAATACTTTGTAGATTAAATTTCATAGCTAGTCAGTATAATTTGAGAAGGCAGTTGCCAATTTCCAACATTTATAGTAGATCAAACTACGGTGCTAATAGTCCTTTAAATCTCTTAATTAATATTTAAAATAAAAATTAAATTAATTAATTCCAGCAATGACAATGTAAAATCACTCAACTTAAGAACAATATTTTTTATTCAAAATAATCCATAATGTAAATTAGATATAAGTTTTTTTTTTTGTTATAATTACAAAAATGTATGTACCGTTAGTATTTAACGAAATAAAACTAAAACTAAAATTGGACATTGTTACTTTTGCAATTCGGTGTCCTTGCAAGGACAAGCATAACAATGTCCATTACACGACATGGCAATTTCGACATTTGGTATCGAATGAAACCGAGCTGAAAATTGCAATTTTTTGCCGTGACCATATAAATTGGTCATTGTTAAAAGTAAATTTGGCGTTTCAGGTTTCATTAGGGACGTTCCCATACTGTAATTTTCTGCAAATAATCACTGTCTCCACATTGCATGGCGATGTTAAACTTCTCATCTCAAATCTCACCTTACCATCCATGAATTTGTTTTTATTTTAAAATTATGTGCAGTAAATTAAGATTTATTATAAAAGTACTATCAGAATCCAAAAATACACGAAACAACGAAGTAGCAAGATAATGTAGGAAAAAATATCGTTAAACGTTTCAAACTGATTACAATATCTTTCATTCATTAATTTCAATAACATAAACGATATCTACAAGAGAGCTTACTCCGCGAATCTCCCGCGATACTTTCATCGTATGGAAGAGATGACCACCCGGAGAATGTTTTTTGAAACTTTTTTTATACGAAGCGGCGGGCTTGCGCATGCATAAATACATAAGCGTCAGTAATCGTGAAAGTAAAAATGCTAGCCAATGCTTTGGTGTGTGTGAAATTAAATGTTAAATTTTGGTTGATTGTTTCAATTTTGACCACGTCTAGTGACGTCATCTGTGCACAGCAACAAGCGATTTTAGTGAAACTACGTCGGAAATCAATCAGCTGTTTGTTATATGCACGTACTCCACATATGCCAACTACTGGCAAGACAGTTGTAATACACTCACATTTTCCACTCACACAGACAAACAACTTCATCCGTACAAAATCAGATGATTGTAATGTCACTAAAAAACTTAGCATACCTTAAATTTCCTTTACGACGTTAAAGATGTTTGCGACAAAGTTTACGACATAAATTAGTGTAGGAAAGTTTAGATACGATTTGTCGTAAAACATTTTCCATACAAGTTTTGACAGCTAGCTTATGACGTCGAAACATTTCTGACTTCAACAATGTTTACGTTTACGTTTACGGTGTTTATAAAATAAAATGCAACGATTGCGACAACTACTATATAGGACAGACGGGAAGGACGTTTTACGACAGATTTTTGGAACATAGACCGAAACAGAACACAAAATCCACATACGCAATGCACTTAATAGACAAGAACCATAATTACACCGACTTCGAGACTAACTTAATACCATTACATATATGTAAGAAAGGAACAAAACTAGACACACTAGAAGAATACGAAATATACAAAGCCTATAAGAATGAACAAGACAAAATACTAAACGACAAATTAACTATCAAAAATAATATCCTATTCAACACAGCAATTAAATATCAAAACAATATAAACAATAGAACGAGATAAACAGATGTCAATTCAAACAGCAACCAACAAAATACAACGAAGAACAATAATATAAAAAGAAAACGAGAACTTGGCACAACAACAACAATATCAGTCAATCAGTAGAAGCCCGATGATGGTTTACACATAAAAAAAACCGAAACGCGTCGCTCGATAATAAATAAATAAATAATACTAATGTTGTGAAAATTTTCCATAAATTTCAATAAATTATAATAAAATAAATATAAGTGTTTTTATTTTTATTTTAATTATTTATACTTAAACAAATCGTTTACATATACACAACATGGAGACTAAAACAAATCTTAATATCAAAGCTGAACAAGCAAAAATAGTCTACGAATATAAAACTACAAAAATAAAATTGACTAAAGCCAACCTCAACATCAAATTCAATAAACAGTGCCTTAAAAAACAAATAATTCCTAAATACGCACAAATTAAAATAAAATCTAATTCACCGGCCGCCATTAAAACACAAAAAATAGCACATATAATACGGATAAAAGAAGAAACCAACTACTTATACAGCAAAAAAACTATACTCAACAACTTACTTTACAAATTACACCAACAATTATACAACAAACTCCATTTTATTGAAGCCGAACGCCACATGATCAAAATAAATCAACAAATTAAAAAAATAGCCAAAAACATTAGCATCAAACAACAATCTAAAATAAATAAACTTAACAATATTCAACCACCATTTATACCAAAACATACCCACGAATTCTACCCAAGACTTGTCAACAACACTAACATACAACTCACAAAATCAGAAACAGAAACTCTAAACAAAGGACTCAAATATAGTATTCCAATTATCAACAAAACCAATATATTACAAGAAGTCATTAACGCAGAAGCGGCTATAAAAACAATACCAAATCTAGAAACACAAAATGAAACCAGAACAATAGTTAACAAAAAACTCAAACTAATCCTAAAAAATAACCAAGTTAACCAGAAACTACAAATTAAATACAAAGAAGATACTATTAATCTTAAAAACATAAAACAAAAAATCCACGACAACAATGCAATGATTACCAAAGCAGACAAAGGAAACACCATAGTAATAATCAACCAACAAGAATATATTGATAAAACCATCACATTCTTTAACAACAACAACATACAAAACCTACAAAACGACCCTACAAAACAATTCGTCAAAGATATCAACCAAGCAATAAACAACTGTAAACACATACTATTAAATACCAATAAACTTAAATACAAACAAACAAAAGCACAGGCACCAATGTTCACAGGACTTCCTAAAATACATAAACCTGAAATACCAATAAGACCACTAATCAATTACAAAACTGCACCATGTTACAAAATTGCAAAAGAACTCCAAAAACTAATCAAAACAAACATAACAATAAAAAATAACAATAGCATAAAAAATTACACCGAATTCATAAACAAAACAAAAAACATAAACATTTTATCACAATATAAATTAATTTCATTTGATGTCACAAACATGTACACGAACATTCCAATACAGGATACAACTAAATTATTAAAAGAAAACCTTACAACAACAAATAAACTAAACCAACAACAAATAAACGAACTCATAACACTTTTACAAATAACACTTAAACAAAACTATTTCACTTTTAATAACAAATACTACACTCAAACCGAAGGATTAGCAATGGGTTCTCCACTAAGCGGTCTGATGGCAGATATATACCTTAATCACTTTGAAAACAAATACATAATGTCTGACCTAAATCCACAAAAAAATAGAATAATCCATTACTCAAGATACGTCGATGATACTTTCATCATTTTTGATGGAACCCAAAGACAAATCGACATTTTAAAAAAATATATGAATAATATAAATACAAACATCAAATTCACCACAGAAATAGAAACAAATCAGTCCATCAATTTCTTAGACCTTAACATCTACAAAAATAACAATAGATTAAACTACAAGATATATAGGAAGCCAACAACAACCGACCTCACAATCCATAAAAATTCACATCACCCATATTCACAAAAAATGGCAGCATATCATGCATTTATCAATCGTCTCTTTAACATCCCAATGACGAAAAAACACTACGATGAAGAAATAGATACAATTAAACAAATAGCAACAACAAATGGATTCAGTACTAATATGATAGACCAACTAATAAAAAAGAAGAAAAAGAAATTAAAAAACAATAACAACAATTATAACGATGACACACCAAAAGAAAACAAAAAATACATATCAATAAGCTACACTAACCTATTACCACAAGTTTTACAACATCAATTCCAAAAAATAAACATAAATATCTCATTCAAAACAACTAATAACATCCATAAAATCTTATCAAACAAATCTGCAATAGACAACAAATCTTCATCCGGTGTTTATAAAATAAAATGCAACGATTGCGACAACTACTATATAGGACAGACGGGAAGGACGTTTTACGACAGATTTTTGGAACATAGACCGAAACAGAACACAAAATCCACATACGCAATGCACTTAATAGACAAGAACCATAATTACACCGACTTCGAGACTAACTTAATACCATTACATATATGTAAGAAAGGAACAAAACTAGACACACTAGAAGAATACGAAATATACAAAGCCTATAAGAATGAACAAGACAAAATACTAAACGACAAATTAACTATCAAAAATAATATCCTATTCAACACAGCAATTAAATATCAAAACAATATAAACAATAGAACGAGATAAACAGATGTCAATTCAAACAGCAACCAACAAAATACAACGAAGAACAATAATATAAAAAGAAAACGAGAACTTGGCACAACAACAACAATATCAGTCAATCAGTAGAAGCCCGATGATGGTTTACACATAAAAAAAACCGAAACGCGTCGCTCGATAATAAATAAATAAATAATACTAATGTTGTGAAAATTTTCCATAAATTTCAATAAATTATAATAAAATAAATATAAGTGTTTTTATTTTTATTTTAATTATTTATACTTAAACAAATCGTTTAATGTTTACGTTGGTTTTACGAGGTTCCATTATAACTCCTGATAACAATAAAAATAATTTTTTTCTGCATATTACTCAATCTCGGTATTTGAAAAAAAACTAAACTATACTACATCACTTAAGAA
This sequence comes from Platycheirus albimanus, assembly GCA_916050605.2. NCBI lineage: Eukaryota > Metazoa > Arthropoda > Insecta > Diptera > Syrphidae > Platycheirus > Platycheirus albimanus. Next base: position 19,244,645 of record OU696699.1, read on the forward strand.
TATTTTTTGGTTATTTCTGAACTAATAAAATGGAATTTTGTTTCGTAATCATTACTTATTCACCCACAAAAAACAAATTCATTGAAAAAATAAATAACTTTCTTTGTTCTTCTCTGCTCTTTTTGTTTTATCTTTGTTTCTTTACTGATGTTAAAATAAGTAGCGTATCACAGAAAGTTCAGGAGTGGGAACAGAGCAAATGCACGCCAGGTTGTCAAAATCTGATGTCACTTTGGCAGCTCATTGAAATTGAACAACAACAAAACCACCCTGAAAAGTGGACATTCCAAGCAACAATGAACCGGCAGAAATTCCTGCTGTTGCCATGTTGGGACATGGTCTTTGCAAGGACCATTTGTCAAAAAATGTATCCTTCTGTCCCATGAACAATGGAAGGACCATTATACGGTTCTTGTAATTGGTCTTTGCAAGGACACAAAAATTCGTGACATTGTGGTGGACATTGTGGTTGTCCTTGCAAAGACAGCATTTTACAATGTCCATTATACGACATGTCGATTTTGGGACAAATAAATACGTCATAATGACGTCAGACTGTCCGGATCAAGGCATATTTCCTTGAAGGCGCAGTCACTGATGGAAATGTGTTATTGAAAAGTTCAAATTGGGGAATTGAGAAAATATTGAACTTTATTCGTATAAGTTGGTTTTGTTTTTTTAATATTTGTTTTTTATAATGGAAGGAAAATTTTGTGTTGACTATAGCAACATTCGTGGGCTAAAGACAAATTTCTATGCAGCATACGTCCATACTGCAAAAAACAGGCCAGCTGTTTTGGCAATAAGTGAAACCCAAATAGGTGAAAGTTCTGATCCGTCGGAATTAAACCTACACGGGTACAACTTAGTGCCATTATTCTTCGCTTATCACGGACTAGCTGTATACGTCAGAAATGATGTTGCTTACCAGCTTCTACCACAATATGGTCAGTTTTCAAACATGTGGTTTAAATTCACTGTTCAAAACCACATCATCCATATATGTTTTACTTATAGAAGCCCAAGTCTAAACAGTAACTCGACTTTTAACGAATTCGATGCACTGTCGGACTCAATCCACAGAATTGTTTCCCATTATCCTCGCACTTAAATCGTTGTTACGGGCGATTGCAATGTATACAATTCTATATTCGATATTCTGGCCTGACAACACTTGAAGGAAGGTATGCCGAGAAGAATCTCTGACATTTCAGGTCACACGCCAAACACCCTTGACTTGTTTCTAACATCTCATCCTGATAAATACACTATTGATGTATTATCGCCTCTAGGCACGTCGGACCACTGTATCATTTCAGCTTTTTTCTCGTACTCCAACAGTCCAGGGGTGGAATCACGTAAAGTGATAGTTGATTGTCGCTCTGGTGATAGTCGATTTTGATTATCACCTATACTTGGTATCATATACGGTGATCGCTAAATTTTGGTGGGTTTTTGGCAGCACTTACAGTTTTGACATTTCGATTTATGTACTGTCATTGTATTACTTTTAGGTTAGTTCAGGAAAAGAAGGTCTGAGTACTTCACTTTGGCAGATACTGAAACTGAGATCTCGGAAAACGGACCTAAACCGAAATAAAAGAGTACTAGATTAAGACAGTTTGTGGGTTTTCACTGTATTGTGGTTGGTTTGACTAGCTTTGGTGACAAATTAGTTAAAACGAAAGCATCCATTTTCGTTTATTTGTATGTATATACGGACGCGAAGACTTAAAGTTATTCTAATGATCACTTATAAACATTTTTTTGATATAATGTGTGGGGTATGAATGTACGATTTTTCTTTGTCTTTTTGAATCAATAGCTTGGCACGAGTACGATAACTGAGGCGCCAAGATTTAATAACGGTTTTGTGTAGGGGCGTCAAATGCAAGTATTTTTTACTATGGGAGGGGGGGGTCTACCTCGCCCCGTTTAGGAGGTAGGGGCGATTTTCGAAAAAAATGTCTTGAATGGAAAAATAAATATTAAAAAACAACGGCAATACTTAAAAAACATTACTATAACGGTTTTAAAAGCCAGAAATCTGTTCTTTAATCCTACATTTAAATTAAATCACTCGTTACAATAGTTTTCAAAATATTCGCATTCAAACTCGAAATTTCGATAAAAAAACGTAAAAAAATATCTTTAAACCGATTTTGTTCAAAATTGTGAAATGGAAAATAAATTTTTTTTTCTGTGATCGATGCTTCAATAAATATTTAATCGAACGCAAAAAACCAAAAGCTTTTATGTCTTCTAGTTCTTGCGAAAATTGAAAATTACTTGAACTACTTTTTTATGAGATTTTTATTTTTGGTATTTACGGTGATCTAACTTTAAGGATTAATCAACAATACCTGAGTGGCACGCTTCGCGGGATCTAGGGATTTTAACTCCCTTTTCGGGCTGCACGCCTCAATATCCGCGGACAAAATATCCGGGTCAAAATATCCGCGACAAAATGTCCGCGGACAAAATATCCGCGTCAAAATATCCGCGACGCATAATATTACGGTGTATAAACAATGACCTATGTAAGGGGGGGCATGCTGCCCCCCTGCAACCCCCCTGCCTGGGCTCACTATAGGACTTGGGCTAGGTGCGAGGTCGGGTGTATGCGGTTATTTTGTCCGCGGATATTGAGGCGTGTCACCCCTTTTTTCGGGGTCACATCCACTCACGCAACTTCGTTGCCTGGCAGGCGCCTGTGTCAATTGTATTTTTATTCAACAGTACCTGAGTGGCACGCTTCGCGGGATCTAGGGATTTTAACTCCCTTTTCGGGCTGCACGCCTCAATATCCGCGGACGAAATATCCGGGTCAAAATATCCGCGACAAAATGTCCGCGGACAAAATATCCGCGTCAAAATATCCACGACGCATAATATTACGGTGTATAAACAATGACCTATGTAAGGGGGGGCATGCTGCCCCCCTGCAACCCCCCTGCCTGGGCACACTATAGGACTTGGGGTAGGTGCGAGGTCGGGTGTATGCGGTTATTTTGTCCGCGGATATTGAGGCGTGTCACCCCTTTTTCCGGGGTCACATCCACTCACGCAACTTCGTTGCCTCGCAGGCGCCTGTGTCAATTGTATTTTTAATCAACAGTACCTGGGTGGACCGCTTCGCGGGATCTAGGGGTTTCAGCTCCATTTTCGGGGGCACACCCGCGGACATTGGACATACAAAAAAGTATAGTCAGGTCTTGTCTATGGGAGAGAAAGTGTTGGTCTGCAACTTAAAGACTTCGACCATCCAAAGTGAAAACCTAGACGATGACTTCATTGACGGGACTGACATACCCTTTAAATACATCATGTGAGTTGTAAATTGACTTGATTTTTTCATCTGACTCCTTACTCACAAACTGACTGATTAGAAAGTGGAATGCAACGCAATTCTAACTCCTCGTCATGCATTCTGGGTAACGCTAACTGAATTGTTGTACTTTACTTTCAAAGATAAGCCTTTCATCAACATTAATCCTCTAATGAAATGACAATAAATGCCAAGAATCTAGAATTTCATAAAAAAGTAGTTTCAGTAATTTTCAATTTTCACAAGAACTAGAAGACATAAAAGCTTTTGGTTTTTTGCGTTCGATTAAATATTTATTGAAGCATCGATCACAGAAAAAAAAATTTATTTTCCATTTCACAATTTTGAACAAAATCGGTTTAAAGATATTTTTTTACGTTTTTTTATCGAAATTTCGAGTTTGAATGCGAATATTTTGAAAACTATTGTAACGAGTGATTTAATTTAAATGTAGGATTAAAGAACAGATTTCTGGCTTTTAAAACCGTTATAGTAATGTTTTTTAAGTATTGCCGTTGTTTTTTAATATTTATTTTTCCATTCAAGACATTTTTTTCGAAAATCGCCCCTACCTCCTAAACGGGGCGAGGTAGACCCCCCCCTCCCATAGTAAAAAATACTTGCATTTGACGCCCCTACACAAAACCGTTATTAAATCTTGGCGCCTCAGTTATCGTACTCTCCCCAATAGCTTTTTCTAAGCCTTAAAGCTATTGAGTTTAATAATTTTCTTTCCTTTTGTAGCAATTTAATACGTCTAAAACAAGTAATACTGACCAAGCGAGCAGCATAGTTGAGAATGCCTGCTCTGAAAGCGATCAGAAAATAAAAGACATCAAAGGCATGCATTCTCTGAACATACTTAACCTATATATGTTGACAATTGACATTATGAACTTATAAGTATATGAACATACTTACGGGTGGTTCAGTCTTCATCAGTTTTGGCTTAATCCGTTCCAATAAGGTTGTTTCTTTTAGTTATTTCTTATTCCCACAATAACGCTGTTATTTGTAGCATTGAATTCATAAAAACATTTTATTTATGTTACTTTTTATCTACTTATTTTTTTTATATTTTTTTAAGTTTTGTCCAGCCAATCAATCTAATATTAGTTCAAGCGAAAAAAAAATTTTTTTCTCGACCAGGCGCCCAGAAAAGCGGAAGGCTATTCGCACACAATTTAGAAATTTGTGGGGCCAAGTATACGAGAAGGTGTGTTTTAGATATAGAGGTTAAAAGAAATCAATAAGATTTCAGATGAGAGACATAGTTTTACCTAGAGATCCTTAGCACCCATAGATGCAAAACTTTGTCAATATCACGAATAATAATTGTGTGTGTGCCGGAAAGGTGTATTGTTTTATATCAAGTTCTTTTGCTTTGTGTAAGTTAATACGAACGTTAACAAATAAATCACTTAATGCTGACTTGCAACACAACAGAAGACAACACCGAAAGTCGCAGAATTGTTCACATGACAAAGGTGGGCAATTCTAAGAATTGAATGCAACGACGTCGTGTCGTTGCTACAATTATTATATTGCTTAAGTCATGAAAAAATGTGTATTTAAGACTTACTTACTTACTTAACGTGGCGCAGACAGTCCATTGTAGACCACGGCCTCAACCAACAATCCTCGCCAGCTAGGCCGGTCCCTAGCCAGTGGCCTCCAGTTGCGCACACCAAGTTGGTTAAGGTCTTTTACCACTTGATCGCGCCACCTTAGATGGGGTCTTCCAGAACTGCGTCGGCCCTCCGGGTTGGAATTGAAGACTCGTCGGGCAGGAGCGTTTTCGTCCATACGCTCCACATGACCCAGCCATCTAAGCCGCTGAATTTTCAGCTTCTTAACCAATTCAATGTCGCTGTATAGCCCGTACAGTTCGTCATTGAATCTTCTCCTCCATACTCCATTGATACATACAGGCCCGAATATCACCCGAAGAATCTTTCTCTCAAAGCACCCCAGCCTGTATTCATCCGATTGTGTCAGTGTCCACGCTTCTGCCCCATACAGCAGGACTGGGATGATAAGGGTCTTGTATAGTGTCTCCTTGGTCCTTTGAGAGAGGGCTTTACTACTAAGATGCCTTCTTAGCCCGAAGAAACAGCGATTGGCAAGAGTGATTCTTCGACTGATCTCTTCACTGATGTTGTTCTGAGAGGTTATAGTGGAACCCAAATAGACAAAGTCCTTGACAACCTCAAAGTTATATCTGTCCATTGTGACGTTTTGTCCGAGCCTACGGTGATGATCTACTTCACCCGAGGACAGCATATACTTTATTTTATCTTCATTTACAGCCAGACCCATTCGAGCCGCTTCCACTTCAATACTTGCGAATGCTCCACTGACAGCGCGCTTCGTTCTTCCACTAATGTCAATATCATCAGCATAGCCAAGTAATTGAACGGATCTAAAAAAAATCGTACCGCTGGTGTTGACATGCGAGTTGCGTACGATTGCCTCAAGAATGATGTTGAAGAGGTTACATGACAGCGCGTCACCCTGTCGTAAGCCTTTCTCGACATTAAATGAGTCGGTGGTGTTCTTACCAACCTTGACGGAGCAGCGAGAGTTCTCCATAGTCATCCTGCACAATCGAACGAGTTTGGCAGGGATGCCAAGAAGCGACATGGCTCTGTATAGCTCGTTCCTGTTTACGCTGTCATAGGCGACTTTAAAATCGATAAAGAGGTGGTGAGTATCGATCTGGAATTCTTGGGTCTTTTCCAAAATCTGCCGAAGTGTGAAAATTTGGTCGACATACCGGGTCTGAAACCACACTGATAGGGGCCAATCAGTTCACGTGCGAAAGGGTTCAGACGTTCACACAGAATGGCCGACAAGATTTTATAGGCGACTTTTAGGAGACTTATACCTCTGTAGTTGGCGCAGCTTAGAGTATCTCCTTTCTTGTGGATAGGGCACACAATGCTGAGGTTCCATTCGTCAGGCATACTTTCATCGGACCAGATTGTACAGATGATTTGGTGTATGCTCCTCACCAAGTCATCTCCCGCTGCTTTGAAGAGTTCAGCCGTAAGGCCATCAGCTCCAGCAGCCTTGTTGGACTTTAGTTTAGATATTGCTATCCGAACTTCTTCTTGGTCGGGAGGACGGAAATTTTGTTCATCATCATCCAAATTGAATGGATCATTCTGCCTAACAGCGATTAGTTGGTTGTCTTCGCCGTTTAACAGTCTGCAGAAGTGTTCTTTCCAAATTCTCAGCACCGACTGTGTATCTACAACGACATTCCCACCCTCGTCCCTACATGCTTCCGCTCGGGCTTTGTAACCCTTGGACGAATGCTTTACCCTTTGGTAGAACTTTCGAACATTGCTTCTGCGTTGCCACTGGGCCTCTGGGTTTGGCGCAGGCGCCGGGCTTGTCAAGAGATAAGAGGAGATATGATTGGCAAAGGTTGTGGCAGTCTCTTGCGATTGTAACTTAGCAACATCAAACTTTCTCACAGTGGATGTTCGGTTCTGCGGTCTGGTGGAGATCCGCATTCGCACTTTAGCTACAAAAAGGTAGTGGTCCGAGTCTATGTTGGCCCCTCGGAAAGTGCGGACATCCACTGGACGCATGTCTGCTATCAATCGCAATGTGATCAATTTGGTTGACGGTATTTTGATCAGGAGACCGCCAGGTCCCCTTGTGAATATTGAGGTGTGGGAAGTATGTGCTAGCTACGATGACACTTCGCCGCGCAGCAAAGTCGATTAGCCTGTGTCCGTTACCGGAAGTGTTGTCGTGCAGGCTATGCTTTCCGACTGTCGAGCCAAAGTTACCCTCCTTTCCGATTTTGGCGTTGAAGTCACCAAGAATAAACTTAGTGTCGTACTTCGGGCATTCATCATACGTCTTATCGAGAAGATCGTAGAATTCTTCTTTGGTCGTGTCATCTTTTTCCTCCGTGGGGGCGTGGACGCAGATCAGCGAGATGTTGCTGAATTTGGATTTAATGCGGATTGTGACAATGCGTTCGCTTATGCCACGAAACCCCAAGACTTCTTGCCTAAGCCTTCCTCTTATCACAAATCCGCATCCAAATAGCCGCTGTTTCCTTGTCCTGTAGCACTTGCCGTAGTAGATGTCACAGTTTTTCATCCTTCTTGTGCCTTCACCATCCCATCGCACTTCTTGGATGGCTGTGATGTCGGCTTTGATACCATCTAGGGCTTCCACTAATTGTTCGGCTGCACGTGGTCTGTTAAGGGTCCGGACATTCCACGTGCAGAACCGAAACTCGTTGTCCTTGTTTCGTTTGCTAGGGTCGTCATCAGTAGGGTCATCCATATCCGAGTCAGTTGGTTGTTTCGGAACAAGAGGTTTTTTACGTGGTAGGGAAGTTACCCCGACGCACAACCCCCAACCTGGGGGACCAGGCCCTATGCTGCTCTCCTTGGACAAAAGGAGCTGGAGAAATCCAGAGTCAGTAACCCACTACGGGGATGTGAGAGCTACCGTTGGTCCTATATGGGCTCATCCGCCACCTTCTCTACTTCACTACCCTGACTAATAGTAGTGAAAGGACCCAAAGACCTGAGCTCCGAATATGTCGAAGTAGCTCAATGGGGTGCCTACCATATTGTCTGTAAGCGTCGCCGTTGGTTCACTTAATTGGAAGCTCATCCGCCGCTCGCTTGCTTTCTGAGGGGTTCGTACAGAAAAAACTGCTACCCAACAAGAGAAACAGAGGAGCTTTATGGCAGGGCAATTATAGTGTTGCTATTTTTCTGTGATCAACACTCGCGCTTATAAGTGCAGCAAGTCAAGTCCGGGTGGACAAAACCAGTACCCGATGGCTACCACTTGGAGGTAAAATAAGCACAATTGATGCGTATGAGACAGTTGCAACGCTGGGCATCGCCATGTTGATACCAATCAGGGTCTACCCTATTCATACAGCACCCAGCATGTGTATTTAAGACATAGTTCACTAAGATTATTTTTAAGTTATTTCCAATTTGTTAAACGAGGCAGTAACGCTGCAAAAAAAAAATGAATAACGTTTTTGTAATAAAAACCTATGAGTTAAGTTTTAACTGGCGCCCGAACAGGGACCTCTCACGCAAGCTTAAGTGTTATAATTTTTTTTCTTAAAAGTGTGTCGTTAAAATTCAAACTCCATAAGTGGTACGCGAACGATTCGACAAAAAGAAAAAAACTCAAAGTCCCAAAGTGGAACGCGATACCTAAAGTGCTAGTGATTGGTCTAAAAAACCAAGTGGTACAAAACAAAACAAAAAAACATCCTAAAGTGATTAATACAAATTGAAAAGTCCCCCAGTGGTACAAAAAAAAATACTTAAGTGATAAATCCAAAAAGTGAAAGTCCCCAAGTGGTACATAAAAAAACTGTTGGAGAAAAATAAAGGGCCTCCGAGTAGCAGAAAGTCAGTGCAAAAAGGACTCAGTAAAACTGAAAGCCGCTCCAATGCTTATCATCCTATTAACGTTGCAAGCAAATTTATTTTTATGAAATTAGATAAGTGTTCTCAAACAAAAACGATTTAATAATTACCTACAGATATTTTCTTTATCCTTAATAATTACAAGTACCTTTTTATAAAATGTTTTAATATATTTTAAATCTTTAAGAATTACAAATATTTTTTAGTTTTTAAGAAATATTTTTTAAATCCTTCATAATTACAAATACCTCTTTATTTAAAACCAGACTCGATAAAATTTAATAATCATGGCGAATGCACAAAATCGTGTTAGACATCCCATTTTCCCACAACAAATTCCTCCGGTACAACAAAACAATGGTATAAATCGTTCCGAATTGCAGACCATTATTACAATCATGGTAACTCAAGCCCTCCAAACAGATGGTAGGCGTATTATTCATTCTATAATGAACTCCAATTCTGATCAGTTTGCGGGAACAGATCAGGTTATCAATCCCGATCAATCCAACAAGCCAACATTTCAGAACTCGATAAAATCCCTGACGTTGTCAGGAGTTTAAGAGAATTCTCTGGTCAACCAGGAGAATTTAGTTCTTGGAGGAAGAGCGTGGAACTTGTCCGCAGAATTTATGATTCTCTTAGAGGATCCCCGAAATATTTTAGCATTATCAACATAATTAGAAGTAAAATAGTTGGTCATGCTGACCATGTTTTAGAATCATATTACACACGCCTCAACTGGGATAACATATCAAGATTCTAAACTCTGCATTATGCAGGAACGTTAGAAAACCAGTTAACCCCTTTAGTTCAGGGTAATTCTTCTGTGCAGGAGTTCTACTAGGAAGTTTATTCTCACCTATTTTTGGGTGCAAAAGGATGCCTATAGGGGCAAAGTCCTAGATACTTTTATACGGGGTCTTAAAGGAGATCTTCCCAGGCTTCTCGGCATTCGAGAACCTACAGATTTCAGTCAAGCGCTGCATTTATGTTTAAAGCTTGAGAACCAAAGTTATCGTGCTCAATATGCAATAGCAACAAACAAAAATACGAGGAAAATTCATAATCCAATGCCCGCAGAAGTCCCTCCGAGAAGAATAAATAATAATAATACCTTATCCCATCATCTGATCCCATTCTATATACACCTTGCCCACCTTGCACACATTCCTCGTCCTGTAGCGAACTAAAACAATCGCCCACTCCCATTCAATAACAATATTCCAAAACAACAACCCTACAATGGCTTTAACTATCAACGTCAATCCAAAAATCAGACACAGCGAAATAATTTCAGAACACCGCCAAGGCCACAACCAAGAATTGAGCCAATGGAAACTTCCACCATAATAACAGCACAAGTAAACTATGCAAACAGGCCACAACAATATCAAGAGAGATGGCCACCAGCTCCTAAGAAACCCAATCAAATGCAACAAAAACCCCACTATTCTAATAACCAACAAAGGAATTTTCACCTAGATAAATCATCTCAAGAAAACCCAGAAGAGTCAGAACTGAAACAATACTTCGAAGCTGAGAAGATGAATAACAATATGAGCAAACTTTTAATAACTACATAGAACCCATAAGCAATGAGCAAATCCAAATAGATAATGATGTCACTGAAATAGAGTCTGAATTTAGTGACATACATTTTTTAGATTAGCAAGCTCTTGGTGGCGAAGTGCATAAAATTATAATCGATACAGGATCCATTAAAAAATTACATATACGAGTAGTTTTCTTTAATAAAAAATCCAATACCTAATGAAAAAAGATTTTATGCTAATTCAGTAGGACTAAACGTTGAAATAACACACCATACTTTTGTCAATTTGTTTGGAATAAATGATCTTAAAATTAAATTTTTTCTTATGCCACATTTAAAATTTTTAAATGCTATCCTCGGAAATGATAGTCTGAAAGATTTATCCGCAATTATCTATACTCGTCAAAATTACATGACAATTAAAGGCTCTACTAAAATTCGAATTCAGCAGCTCGCTGCACAATCAGTCAATACTTTGTCATTGCGAACGCAACATATGACGACTAAACAGGAAGCCACTATAAAAACACTTGCATGGAAGTATTTAAAATTATTCGATGACCCAGACGAGAAATTAACTTATACTACCGTTGTAAAAAGAGAAATCCGAACAACTTCAGATTCATCTGTCTATTCGAAAAGCTATCCTTACCCGATGGCCCTCAAAGACGAGGTGGAAAGTCAAATACATGAACTGATTAAAGACGGTATAATTACACCTTCAAGATCACCGTACAATTCACCTGTGTGGATTGTTCCTAAAAAGTTAGATGCCTCCGGCAAAAAGAAGTATCGATTGATGATCGATTACCGCAAACTTAATGCCATTACAATTCCTGACAGGTACCCCATACCTGAAATAAATGAAGTGCTCGCGCAATTGGGAAAAAACGAAATCTTCAGGGTCATAGACGTAATGAGTGGGTTCCACAAAAATCCACTCTAAGAAAAGGACTTCGAGAAATCAGGCTTTTCAGTAAATAATGGCAAAAACGAATTCACCCGCCTGCCTTTTGGGTTGAAATTACCTCATCTATATTCCAAAGAGCGCTAGACGATATATTAAGGGAGCATATTGGAAAAATATGTTTAGTATATATCGACGATATTATCATATTCAGTAAAAATGAGGAGTCACACTTACAAAATATTGAAACGATCTTCAGAACTTTAGAAGTCGCTAACATGAAAATTCAGCTTGACAAATGTGATTTCCTTAAAAAGGAAGTTGAGTTCCTTATCTCTTTAGATGGCATTGAAACTAACCCAGAAAAGGTTAATGCAATACTTAATTTTCCATACCCCAAGATACTCAAAGATTTAAGATCCTTTTTAAGACTTTCAGGATATTACCGTCGTTTTATCAAAGACTATGCCAAGTTGGCAAAACCCTTGACAAAAATTTTGAGAGGGGAAGATGGACGGTTGTCCAAAAATCTTTCAAGTCGAAAACTAATTCACTTAAAGGAAGAAGCAATAGAAGCTTTCATAAAATTAAAAAAATCATTAGCAGCGAAAGGAACTATACTTTCCAACCCATATTACAAAAAAAGAATTCGAGTTTACTGTGGTGAAAAAATACGCTTCATAAATGCAAGTCTTGCATTTTTGAAGCTATTGGAATATCAAGTGTCGAACGCGTGCATTCATCGTTCGCATCGTTCGCTCAAATTCGCACAGATGTGTGAATTTTGGAATTGCCTTGTTCCCACGACAATGATTTTCGTCGACGACACCACTATATAGACTTCCACCCGAGTTGAGTCAGTTTTTAAACGCAAAATAGATCGGTCGTTCTTTATTTCCGTCGACACAACATAAATTGGCGCAGCCGGTGAAAAGATAAAGAAAAAAGAAGTTTAAAAGAAAAAGAAAAAACCACATACGAAAATAAAAACCAAACAAAAATAACGTTGTTTTTACGCGAGTACTTCGTGTGTTGTGTCAAAGAAATAATTTAATTTTTTAAATTAGTTTAAGAGTTTTCTCGGAAAAACTAAGTATGCAATGAAATTTCAAAGCTATACGTCAATCTAGGAAAAAAAATATTGAAAATCGTTCGAGCAGTTTTTGTTTATAGGTTATTTTTGAAAAACTTTTTCAAAAAATATTTTGAAATTTATTTGAGTATGCAAATATATGGCAATCTGTAGTTTACATTTGAAAAATAATTTAAAAAAGAATCAATATACCCGTTTCCAACATATTTCGAAAACCAAAAATTTTTTTGAAAAAACTATAAAAAAATCAAAAAAAAAAAAGTTTTTAAAAATTTTGAAATGCCATATTAATAAAATTATGAATTACTTCCTGTGGCCAAAATTGTATTGAAATCGAATGTATAGTTTACGAGAAAATTTGATTTGAAAATACTGGTTCTATGAGAGGTACCGTTATTAGACAAATTTTGAAAAAAAAATTCTATTCAAAAGATAGATTGTCTTGCAAAAATAGCATTCTGAAAGTTTTATCAAAATCGATAGAGCCGTTTTTGAGAAAATCAATTTTTGTCTTCAAGATTGTATGGCAGGTGCCGTTATTTTTGGACCTAGAGCAAAAATAAAAAATTTATTCCGAGGGACGGCCAAATAAATCCTAAATACCAAATTTGAAGCAAATCGGCCCACCCGTTCAGCCTCCAGAGGCGCGAACAGACATACAGACAGACAGACGGACAGACAGACAGACAGACGGACGGAATTTTTAGACCCACTTTTTCGACTTCTCCATCATCGTAATGTCATGTGTGATTGTTATCTCAATTTTTTTTTCTGCACGAATCCATAACTTGCCTTGTAGTACCTATAATCGCAAGAAAAAAATAGATAAGGAATTATTAGATTTAGTCAATAGATTTGAAAAACAGTGTACTCCTTCAGACTCGGCAGAAACGACAAAATTGTTTAGATCAGAGCTATTTAATTTCAATAGTTACGAGTACAATAATTCAAGTTCTCTAATTGTAAGTAATAAAATGACTCTTCAAAAAAATTCTTCTACAGAAGAGGACGAAACAAAAGATCAAGCAAATCACACGTTTGGGAATGAAGATTCGTATGTATTAAGTACTCAGCAAAGTACTGTGATACAACTTATATCAAATCTATTAGCAACATTTTACGGTGAACCCACTAACAATTTGATTTCAGTGCTCCAAGCATTTTTGAATTGTTGTAGACAGGTTAAAGCTTGCCTTACACACGAATAAGAAGCTACCTTCTGTTAGCTTATTTTGACAAAATTAGGAGGAAATGCATTTTTAGCAATGCAAAATTGTAATTTAAAGATATTTGAGGAGTTTGAAAAGTATCGCCGAGGGCATTTTTTACCTAGAAAAACTTATATTCAGGTATCAAATGATCTTCGACTGATTCTGAACTAGCAGCAATGTATGCTATTAAATAAGGGGTATCCAATCCGGTTGTTGGAGTCGAAAGATAAAGGCAACAAAGAATATAGCCGACACAATTTTTAATAGCAAAAGTACAATTTAATTTATTAATATTCAAGTATAAATTGTCCGATAAGTCTATTAGTTGTTTTACACTGTAAAATTAGTACTTTGAGCTTGCTTTAAAATAATTTGTGTAACTACCGCACTTCTGTTTTATCGACTGACTCATTTACGGTCAATTTCTTATGTAGAAGGCTAGTTATGTTCATAGATTATATACATAGATTCAGTTACAAAGCGGCTTTGTAAAATAAAATGACATTTACAGGGTGTTTCAATTTAAAGTATGTAAAGTTATAATTATGGTTGAGAATTGAAATAAAGTTTAATATTTAAAAAATGAAAAGGAATCATTCACAAATGAAATTTAAGTATTTAGAATATATTTTTAATATGAAAATATTTAAGAATTTTAGACGGCGGTAACATTCTCCTCCTCGTAAGCAAGCTATGGTAGAGTGAGCTTACTTTCAACTGTATCGACGTCTAAGACAGCAATCTTACTTGTTGGTCGCTCTAGCATTCCTGTTTGAGTCCTCACCATGGCTCTTCGCACTTGACCGTCTTTTGCAGTTACTACACTGTATTGTATTGTATTGTATTGTATTGTATTGTATTTTTTATTCATTCATTTAAACTTAAAATAATATAACAATTTAATAATAAAGAAGTTGAATAATAGTGTTCATTCTTTAACTAGGAAGTTAGAGGTAAATGAAACATCAAATTGAAAATCCATTTGTATCTGATGTGGGGTGACAATCAGTGTAAATTAGAAAAAAAAAAAATTAAGCTATAGCAACTAAATAGAATAAATATTATAAGATACTTAACAATTCATTATACAAATCAATATTATTGTTTTTTATTTACATTAATTTTATATTAGTGCTGATGAAAAAAAAAAAAAAATTAAATTAATGATTCGATACAATTAAAATTCAAAGTGAATAACCAGTCTTTAACCTTTTTAGTAAAACAAGTAAAACGAAGGGTTTCTCTAATAGGTAAGGGCAATTTATTGAAAATATTTGGGGTTGTGTATGTATAAAAATGAGAGAAAATTTTTTTAACAATTTACTTGATACACCATCACTCGTACACGAATTTTTATTTTTTAAGGACATAATAGCATTGTTAACTTCACTCGATGTTATCATATTAAAAACAAAACTTTTAGGTTGTGTATCATCCAAAAAAATGTCTGAAGAAATGGAACAATCACAATCAAGGCAGGGAACGATAGCAGGTTTTAGTTTTTCTGAAATTTCAGTAAAAAACTCATTAAATGTATTTGAAATCATCCACGAATCGGACTTTAACAGAATTTCTATTTTTACCTAAAATGCTATCAACCACTCTCCATTCTTCGCGAATATTACCTTCAGCTCTAGAGAACATATCAGTAAAAAAGTTATTACGAGTGTCGTCAATTTCTTTATTAATCGTTTTGCACAAAGTTTCATAGTATTTTTTAAGTTTATTATTTTTATGTTTTTTACATTTTAAACTTATTTTCTTCTTTTTTCTTATCTTATTTAAGAGATAGTTAGTCATCCAAGGTTTCAGATGTTTCTTTTTACATGATTGCTTTTTTTGGAAAGTACTTGAATTAATGTGCTCTTTAAAAATTTTCATAAATAAGTCAAATGCAATAGAGGGATTATCCTCGGAATAAACTTGGTCCCAACTTTCGAATGTCAATAATTCTTTCAATAACATATAGTCAACACAATATTTTACAGAATCCGACTCAAATTTAGTGATTTCAGAACGGTTGTCAGAGAAGTAATTTAATGCAATCATCTTATGATCAGAAAGTTTTAAATCATAAACTTTGCCAATAAAAATATTTTTATTGTTTTTATGACATCTTAAGAAAATGTGGTCAATACAACTCTTCAAGCGGGTAGGTTCATTTATTAGACTTTTAAGACCATTTGAAGCCATAGTAAACAAGTAACTTTCAGAATCTTTGCTAATTTCATTAAGAATGATGATTGATATCTCCTAGAACAATTAAATTTTTGGCTAAAGTCGCACTAAGTATGTTGCTTAATTCATCAATGAAAACACTTTTAGAAAAACCGTGAAGTCGATAAATGCACAACAAAGTATAATCAATATTCTCAAAAACAAGTTATAATTTTAATACATCAGCGCTAGATAAATTAAGGCAAAAGCAATCACACATATAACCATTCCTCACATAAACAGCTACACCTCCAGCATAATAAGACTCATTGCAATTACCAAAAAGAGTATAACCCTGTATATTATATAAATCTAATTCATTTTTATGTATCCAAATTTCACTTAAAACTATAACAGTAGGTAAGATCATTAACGAATCAAGATGAGCTACAAAAATCGAAATTTTTTTTCTCAAGCTACGAATGTTTTGATGTAAACAAAAACAATAATCTACAGAATTAACGAGATCGACTGGGTATTCACATACAGTAAAATTAGAAGGTGAATCTGATCTAACTACACTCATAGTTTAAATAAAATGCACGACTGGGTCGCACGAACTTGCTCTTATGTTCAATAAATTGCGTAGTGGCTGCATATATGGATATTAAAAAAAATTAAATTATTTCGAAAATTCTTTTATTTTTTAAATTAGTTTAAGAGTTTTCTCGGAAAAACTAAGTATGCAATAAAATTTCAAAGCTATACGTCAATCTAGGAAAAAAAAATATTGAAAATCGTTGGACCAGTTTTTTTTTTTAAAGGTTATTTTTGAAAAACTTTTTCAAAAAATATTTTGAAATTTATTTGAGTATGCAAATATATGGCAATCTGCAGTTTACATTTGAAAAATAATTTAAAAAAAAATCAATGTACCCGTTTTCAACATATTTCGAAAACCAAAATTTTTTTTGAAAAAATTATAAAAAATCTAAAAAAAAAGTTTTTGAAAATTTTTAAATGTCATATTAATAAAATTATGAATTACTTCCTGTGGCCAAAATTTTATTGAAATCGAATGTATAGTTTACGAGAAAATTTGATTTGAAAATACTGGTTATATGAGAGGTACCGTTATTAGACAAATTTTGAAAACAAATTTCAAACCAAAAGATAGATTGTCTTGCAAAAATAGCATTCTGAAAGTTTTATCAAAATCGTTAGAGCCGTTTTTGAGAAAATCAATTTTTGTCTTCAAGATTGTATGGCAGGTGCCGTTATTTTTGGACCTAGAGCAAAAATAAAAAATTTGTTCCGAGGGACGGCCAAATAAATCCTAAATACCAAATTTGAAGCAAATCGGCCCATCCGTTCAGCCTCCAGAGGCGCGAACAGACATACAGACAGACAGACAGACAGACAGACAGACAGACAGACGGACGGAATTCCCAGACCCACTTTTTTCGACTTCTCCATCATCGTAATGTCATGTGTGATTGTTATCTCAATTTTTTTTTTCTGCACGAATCCATAACTTGCCTTATAGTACCTATAATCGCAAGTAAAAAATCAGCAGCACAATTTATTCTTACACAATTGTCACCCTCTTCTCTTCGCATGTAAACAGTCCCATTTCTCGTCCATACATATTTATACTTCTTCGTTGTCTTCATTGATGTTGCAGTTTTAAATAAACGTCTGTTTTCATATGTTAAGCACTCGTTGATATACATCTTCTCCAAAGTTGCGTCGGCATTGAGCAGGGTCGTTGTTAATTGCTCTCTTTTTTCTCTCTTAGCTTTAAGTATTTTCTCCTTACATAGATTTGAAACCAGTCTTACGTGAAGAATATTTTTGGTGGTTGTATTTGTATTACCATTTGTTGTTGGTTTGGCTAACTTTATTTTCTTCAAATAACACTGGTCTATGTCTCCCTCATGCACGTTCAAATTTAAACCGTCACGAAACACTTTAAGCGCTACATCAGTATAAGGCATATCGGAATTGATAGAAGGAACGTTGAATATTTCAGTACTGTTTGTTAGCAGTTGTTGTTCGAGGTTATTGACCTTTGCCTCTAGAAAATTAATTCTTTTCTCGCACTCATCATTTTTGGCAAGAAGTGCATTTATGTGATTATTTTGATTTTCTTCAATTGAGAGAACTTTTGCATATATCATCTCTAAAGTTATTGAAGCATCAGGTAGGCTGGTGGTTGATGAAAAAAGATTGGAAGGTGGAATGGATGATATCAAGGAATTCGGTTCAGTTGTAGTAGCAGAAAGTGCCGGTGGTGGTGGTGGCGTTGACGTTAGTGGAGGCGGTGAAGTTGCTGGCGGCGCCTCTTGGTGTGACAGTAAAGTGCTGCTTGATGCTTTAGAGATAGATTCTCTCCGTTTGATAGCACATTGGTGGCACCTCCAAGTTGTTTTGTTTTTTTTTATGAGATCAAGTTCGTTGGCAGCGATTTTAGCACAACTCACATGAAAAACAAATCCACAGTCCCAATGATTCCCTTGGGCCAGCAATTTCGGGGTAGGTTTTCGTCCACGATAACAACCACGTTACCAGGAGTTATTGGAGGCTGTTTAACAAACCACTTACCTCGTCGTGCAAGCATAGGTGTATAGTCTTTTACCCATCTCAGCCAAAACCTATCAGCGAACATTTGGGTCTGATGCCAACGTTGTCGCAGTTCTATGTTGTCTTCACAAATAGGCTTGTACCCAGCTGATGAGCTCAGTAAAAGGTGATTCGGTGTGATGGCTTCGTCGTCACAGGATTCAAGTTACACAAATGTAAGCGGACGAGAGTTAATTAAGAACTCTACCTCCCATAGCGCGCACCTCAGTGTCTCGTCGTTGAAGTTCATTGGAGCCATGCTATACAGAATGGTCTTGATTGATCGGACGAGCCTTTCCCAGGCCCCTCCCATGTGTGGTGCTGCTGGCGGGTTGAACTTCCATTTAAGTCCATCGTATTTTAAAGAAATTGTTGAGTAATTGATGTTCTTATACTCGTCGCATAAGATTTTGTCTGTGCCTTTGAAGTTTGTGCCGTTGTCAGTATAGATCTCTCGAGGCATTCCACGGCGCGATACGAAATTTCGTATGCAAATAATGCACGAGCTGGTATCTAGGCTGTGTGCCACCTCTATGTGTACGGCGCGAACGGTGAGGCACGTAAATATTACTCCCCATCTTTTCTCGCGCCGTCGTCCAATTATTGTAGAAATCGGCCCAAAATAATCGATGCCGATGATTGTGAAAGGGCACTGCTAGCCTTGCGGCTGGTAGGGGAGCCATCTGTGGAACTGCGGGCGTTCTATTGTAATTTGAACATCTTTTGCACTTCTTCCGTACGGATTTATATAATACGCGTAGTCGTGGAATGTAGAAGATCCCTCTGATGTTGTTAATTGTCGTCTCATGTGATACGTGGTGGTGGTTCTCATGCCAGGAACGAACGATTAGAAACGTCACGTGATGGTTTTTTGGTAAGACGATTGCATCTGGCTGATTATTGAGATTTTCAGCTCTACTTCGTATTCTCAGAATGCCGGAACCGTCTAGGTAAGCGTTCAAAGACATAAGTTTTGAATTTTTCTTAATAATCTTACCCCGTTCTATGTTCGTGATTTCCTAGCTGAATTCACTCATCTGTGCGTATTTATAGAGTTGTACCTTAGGATCTTGCAGCATTTCATATGACACTTGGCTTGGAGTAGGCTTATCTCGGACAACAGCTGTAAGCTTTTCTATGTATAGCTGGAACGTAGCTAACGCACGGTATAGTCGCCTCCAATTGGAAAAGTACTGCACATTTATACTTATCGAAGTTGAAGGTCGTATACTTGTAGATGTAACGTGAAGCAAATGACGTCTAACTTCTGTTGTATCGGCGGGTCCAAGGTCGTTGCATTTTGGCCAAAAATTTCGGTCCAGTGAACCATGAATCGACATCCAACTGTGACGATATTTTTGTGGCAAGGTCTGCTGTGTTCAGTTTTGAAGGCACCCAATTCCACTCCGTGACATTTGAATTCTCCAATATCTCGCCCACGCGAAACATAACAAACTGTTGCAGTTTCTTGGGGTCCATTAGCAGCCACATCAGAACAGTTTTTGAGTCTGACCACCAATATCTGGAATTAATAGCTAGACGATGAACTGCTTGCACCTTCATCGTTAGCCTCATGCCAAGCACAGCTGCTTGGAGCTCAAGTCTTGGGATTGAGACTGGCTTGAGAGGTGCTACTTTAGATTTCGAGGCTACAAGTGTAACAGATACTTTGTCCTCACATTGCACTCGCAGGTAGCTAACTGCAGCGTACGCGTGTTCTCCAGCATCTACAAAGGTATGGATTTCAATATTCTCGGAATTGGACAGCAGTCGACTGTAGCAGCGGGGAATTTCTATAGCTTTTATCTCTGGTATCAAAGATTTCCATTGAAGCCACTTGGAGTACAGGTCTTCGGTAAGCTCACCATCCCAATCAATACCTGATCGCCAGACTTCTTGAAGAAGAATTTTCAACCTGATGGTTAAGCAAGCGATGAGACCGATGGGGTCGAATATCGACATGAGATTTTGTAAGGTTTCTCGTTTCGTCGGTCTTACATGCTCATTTAACACAGTTACTGATATTGAAACCAGCAGAAAAATGAATTGTCTTAACATCATATGCCAGGCGTAGAGCTTCCTCCTCACTTTCCACGCTGTCGATGAAGTCATCAACGTAGTGGTAGCTTTTAATGGCTTCCACGGCTCGAGGGTAAAGTTGTTGGAACTGGTCAGCGTTTTTATTGCGAATGTAATGTGCGATGCAGGGGGCGTAGTTCATCCCAAATGTTAAAGCACTCATGACGTAACAGCTTGGCTGATGTGGTGGATCGTCCTTGTCCCACCATAAGAATCGTTGCACATGCATATCCTGCTTCCTCACCTTGATCTGGTGGAACATCTCAGCGATATCACCACAGATGTCCACCTGGCCAATCCTGAAGGCTAAAAGAATCTCAACCAGTGATGTCAAAAGGTCGGGTGCACTCAGAAGAAAATCATTTAGCGAAAGTCCGTTGGATTTTGCCGCAGCGTCCCAAACGAGACGAACTCTATTCGGCTTATTCGGATTTACGGTGACGAAAATTGGTAAATACCAAACTGGATTGTTGCTTGTTGCTACTTCTGTCGCGTTCAACTTGCTTGCGTAGCCCTTCATCAAAAGATTGTCAATTTCGGTTTGCATTTTTCAGGCTTCAGGCTGGTTTCGCATTTGAATTTCTTCTGGAGGCACATAAGTCGGTTGAATGCGGTTTTGTAGCTGTCAGGCATCTTATGATTGTCGTAACGCCAAGGTAATCCCATCTCGAATCGATTTTGCAGCAACTTACAAGTAGATTTTAATATCTGTAGTGCTCTGTTGTCTTGATGTGAGCGTATAGTGGTGGACGATAATTCCAGTACGAAAAAGGCTTTTACTGCTTCATGCAGATCATCAGAACGTCGATCACAATCACATGAATGAATGTTGAGGCGGCAGACTTGTCTGCGATTTGGCACACCGCCTTGTAAAGTCCATCCTAATCGAGTTTTTGTGGCAATTGGCTGGTTCCAGGAACCTTCCCGAACTTTGAGAGGTACTGCCAACTTCCAGTTGTCTACTCCAATGAGAATTGTAGGACGAGCATCCTGGTATGATTGAATTAGTAAGCCAGCCAAATAAGGGTAACCTTGTGCGATTGCATGAATGTCCAACGATTGCATCGGAAGTGAAAGCTTTTCCACTGTATGGACATCATGCATAATATATTTCGCTTTGCTCATTTTATTTGATATCTCGATCAAAGTTCGCATTGAATTTTCTTCAACGCGAGTTGTGTCACCAGTCCAACGTAAACACTCACTTACACCAGAAAGACCTAGAGCTTCGAAAAATGTTCTTTCCATCAGAGTCACTGATGAACCCTCATCTAAAAAGGCCAATGTGTCTATGAAAACATTCTTAGAATTAAGGCGAATCGGAATAATACTTAAGAAGGGTTTCTCCCTCTCGTCAACATCACTGTGAGTATTTAAATTAAGAGCTACACTACGATTCGTCGAAATTTCATTTGCACTTACTTGCTTCCCTTCATGGCTTACGGAAGCAGCTGGGTTATGGAGTAATGGATGATGTTTAGCTTTGAAGTTGTCAATTCCACATTCGCTGTTGAGGTAGCATCTCCGTCGGTGTGAGTTTAAACGTTGACGACACAATTTGTTCACTTTCAGCACTTCCCATTTCTTGTGGTAGGTCATCTTTTTGAACGCTTCACATTTGGATATTTTGTGGTCTGTTCCGTTGCAAATAATACAAGATATTTTGTTGGCTGATGATTGTTTGACTTCAGTGTGGGTGTTCATCACGACGCTTTTTTTCATTGAGGATGGTGACACGACTTGATCGCTGTATCCAGCTAATGCAGTGCTGTTGTTGAAGTTACTCAGAAAAAGAGGCCACTCCTCAGGGTCGCCACCAAACACAGGCAATTGTTTTGGGAGCACTTGTCTTGCTGCTATTTGAGCCGGAGATGGCCCAAGAGTATGCGTTGAGCCAATTGCAGGTAAGCTGATTGGGAAATTTTGTTGTGGAACTGCAGACAATCCATCCGAATTGGATAGTATTTGATATTTTCGTTCCAAATAACGCTGGTGCAACTTTTTTTCCTCTTCTAACATTTCCATTTGCAACTCCATTTGCTGTTGTGAAACGTCAGTAACTCTTTGAAATGTTGCTGGTGTAGCTGTCACTCGCTGAAAAGTATGCTGTGAAGTTATTGCTGTTCCAGTTGTCATTCGCAAAATTTCATGTTGCGATAAAGTTGTTGCCGGCAAATGTTCCTGACAATAGTTTTGAGATGTTTTTGGAAATGTTGCAGGAAGGTTGCGATTTGTTGACCATGTTATCATCGTAGGTGTATGTGTTTACTACATACTTGTACATGGCAATTGGATTGCAGTTTGTAATGGTGCATTAGTAAATAATGCCGGTAAATATGATGCCGTTACGTTTTGTTCTAGAGTTGAAGAAGTTGCTGTTGTGACAATAGGAATGGAGTAGGATGGCCAAAAAATATTACTTTCCACACTCGTCACGTGTACTCCTGTTGTCAAAGGTAGATTTCTTCCTAGAGCATGCAAAGTGGCTTGTGATGAGGTTGACGGAGAAGAAGATGCTTGTGGATGATTTGCAAATAGTGGCCAATGTTCTGTTCGGACGGAGGAGCATGTACGCCGGTAGTAGTTGGATTTGATCGTTGCAAGTAAGATTCGCAACTCCAACTGACCTCAGCCACACCACTGTCAACTCCGACACAATCAAAGTGGTACCATTTGTCGCAGGAATCACACTGTACCATGCGATCTGTGTCCCCCTCACTGCACATAATGCAAATCGATGAGGTACCTTTTTGGTTTCTTGCTTTTAGAGGCATTTTCTTAGCGCGATTACGGTCCACTTAAGTGAAATCGACAGAGTAGAAATTATTTTAAAGATTTGTTGGAGTCGAAAGTTAAAGACAACAAAGAATATAGCCGGCACAATTTTTAATAGCAAAAGTACAATTTAATTTATTAATATTCAAGTACAAATTTTCCGATAAGTCTATTAGTTGTTTTACACTGTAAAATTAGTACTTTGAGCTTGCTTTAAAATAATTTGTGTAACTACCGCACTTCTGTTTTATCGACTGACTCATTTACGGTCAATTTCTTATGTAGGAGGCTAGTTATGTTCATAGATTATATACATATATTCAGTTACAAAGCGGCTTTGTAAAATAAAATAACATTTACAGGGTGATTCAATTTAAAGTATGTAACGTTATAATTATGGTTGAGAATTGAAATAAAGTTTAATATTTACAAAATGAAAAGGAATAATTCACAAATGAAATTAAAGTATTTAGAATATATTTTTAATATACAAATATTTAAGAATTTTAAACAGCGGTAACAGCGGTGTTAAGGCAATATGTTCACATGGCAAAAGAAAAATCAATCATCGAATTGTTTGAAATTCATTGTATTTATAATCTATAGTATTCCCAAAAAGCGGAACGTTTTGTGCGCCATCTATGGACGACGTTCAAAAGCGTTGATTTGAGAGTAATTTTAGTGGTTTTTGTCTAAACTGCTATGGGAAGCAAAAACAACAACAGAAGACATTTGATGAAAAGTAGATAAGACAACTAGCGCCGCCATTGACGACGTTCAGAACTAAAATAAAATGTTCCATGCAATTACTATAAAAATGTGTATACAATGGTAAAAGTCTTTTAAAGTTAGAACACGAAACAAACAGTTTAATCCCATATCCAATAGGCTTGCCATTTCAAAGTGCGACTGGGACTAGCTATTCAATGTGGCCACAAAGTAATATGGTGCAACAAACATTACACCACCCCTTATTACAACCACAATATTTTTCACACTAGCAATTTTCAGCAGGTATATCACATCGCACCTCCGGTGCAATAACGAAGTAAATGCAATTTTCTGAAATGTTGAGGAATCACGTTTAAAGTTTGCTTGCTTATTCAAAATGCAAAAGCGCCCAAAAATAGGCCTACAGAATCGACTTCAAGAGTCCTAAAAATAGCTGACTATTCAGTCGATTTTACCACATATAAAACTGTAAATTTGGGAAATTATGGCGTTTTTAACTCAATTTCAGAAAAAACTGCAATTGTGTCGATATTACACCGGAGGTGCGACATATCCCTCCTTATTTGAGCTTGACTTTGTTTGGTGCAAATAAAGAAAAGGTAAAATGTAATTTTTGTAATAAATTTAATTACACATACCAAGAGTGTTGAAAAAGGCAAAATACACTGTTTTGTCCAAATTGTCGGGTGTGTGGGCACAATAGTATGAGCTGCAGCAATAGAAGTAACAATAGGCCGAACCGGACGGAGGTATGAAAATACGAGGTTTAGGCCATCGGTTATGACAACTAACTCTTATTCAACCCAAAACCAAACAAAATCAAATGATCAAAAGTGTGATTTCTGTTTAAGAATAGGACATAATTAACAAATTGTTTTGCGAAAAAAACGATGGGAAGAAAACAATAATTACGATATCCCAAAAAACTAAATAGTTGTCGGATGATAAAAGAAACTTCCTTTCCATCACCTGACGAAACATCTAAGGCATGCATTGAATATTTAAAAAACGGTATAGTTGAAGTCCCAGTTTACATAGGTTTAAATAAAAAATCAAAATTTCTTGTAGACGTGATCGCACATAAGTCTTTTTAATGAAAACGCGTTAAGTACAAATATTATTTTAAATCAGAGTGATATTATCGTCATTAATTGGATTTACTAAAAAGGCATTACACTGGGCTCTATCGAAGCAAACATTTTGTTAGACCCTCCTATGAGGTGTAAACTTAATGTTACAGAAAAATTCGTAATTTAAATTGCGATGGTATTCTTGGTCAGGATATATTGTTTAAATATACGAATATTGAAGGCCCAAGCAAATTGTTAAAGTTCCTTCACAAACCTGTACCCAAAAATGAGTTGCCTATTGTCACCTGTTCACCTTCGAAAAGTGAGCGTGCTGTTGATAAGACCAATAATTTTACTTACAAGGTTTCTTAATCATCTTCGCAAGATGAGGGTCCATCCAATAGGATTGAAGGAAAACTTGATTGATTATTCGTCTCAAATATTACTTTCGCAAGGTGATAAGACTACTGATCATTTAGCATTTTTAAAATGTCCAATTGATATTGCTGAGGGTACTGAACTCGTACGTCACTCTCAAGAAATAAGTCCACAAGTCTACCTGGCATCATCCGTTGGCCAAGACAAAAATAATTCTATAATAGTAAGTTTAGCTAACGCAAGCACATCCGAAAAAACTTTAAATGATATGGGTATTCGTTTCATCCCAATCAATAAAAATTTTATCAAATCCTTGACAGAAGATAAATGAGAAAAGCCAACAAAATCCTCATACCTCATATGTACTCACTTTCTAAGAGCAAATGGAGATAAAAAACGTAGCACAAAATTAATTGAAGAACTTAATTTTCGAGAAGACCTTAATCTCGAAGAAAGATCTACAATCGAAGCTATATGTAAAAGAATTAATTTGGCAACCCTAGACAGTGTAAGAATAGTTGAAAAGAGCTCTGAGAAAATATATTAATTAAAAAGTAAATAAATACACCATCATTAAAATTTAACAAAGATAAATAAAGCTTCAAGCACAAGAAAAGTGGGTAAATTGTTACAAAGCTGATAGTCTTACCAAAAAAGTGAATAAAAAGAAAGAAACAGATCAAACATATTTCCTTAAATCTTGCCGCTGTCAAAGTTGCTGTAGCAAAGCTCCCCCAAGCCAAGTTCAAAAAGCTAAAACTACAGGAAAGATTCAAGGAATTTAAAAGGTACGTGAAGTGTAGCTTAAATCAAAAAATTCAATTCAATAAAAAAATCCTGCATGCCATGGTTCAAGATTTGTTAAAATAAATAAAATCGTAAAAATTTATTCTAAATTGGACTTTGACCCCCTAAGTGGAATTAATATAAACAAAACAACCAAGTCAAGCTTTGGAAAGGAAACGAATAGCAACGACTGAGAAAAGGAATCCAATCCCACTATTCTGTTCCTAGATTAATTAGGGTTATTGGAGCAAATATCCAAAGCTGCTTTTTAGCAAAGACCTGAACCCACTATTTTGAGTTCGAATTTAGTGAAGGTTACAGTCTTTTTGCTTTTTTTGGCTGGTGCATTTGTTTTAAAGCAGGGTTACCATCGTGCGATTTAAGTTTTGGAAAAATTTGTACACATCTATAATAAATTTAAAAATTAACAAATATATAAACCAAAAATCACAAACTGGATAAAGCAGAAAAACGTTCGCGGACAGAACTATCTCCGGATTTGAACGAAACGCCGAGGAAGAAACTAAATCGCCATGGACAAAAAATGCCTTTAAGTTCAGATGATGAATCTAATAGTTTAAATCAAACGGTTGTAGAAACGACAACATGGGATAACATGATGGACCAATTTCGTAAAATTATTCAAGAGGAGATGAGGATAACAAAGCAAACAGTGGAAGTACACACAAAGGAAATCGAAGAATTAAAACAGGAAAACTCAAATCTTAAAAAGGAAATACAAAAACTTAGTGAATACAAGGCAGAAAGTGAAAAAAAGAGTGAAATATATGACAAATTCACAAGGAAAAAAAATCTAATTTTCAAAGGATTTAAAAAGGAATCCATAGAAAAAAATGACGTATGGAACTTTTGCAGAAGTGTGTTAAAAATCAATGAATGCTTCGAAATAGCTCGGATTTTGAGAATAGGAAAAGGAGAAAAGAAGAACTTTCTCGTAGAGTTTGAAACTCAATCTGCAGTCATAACCATTCTGCAAAATACTTCAAAACTTGCCAACACTACTTTTGGAATACAGAGGGATATGACAAACAAAGAAAGAGATCTTCACAATTTCCTACTACGTATCCGGAATCAAATTCGAAAAATAGATCGATCCAAAATGATCAAGTTCAAGGGAAGATATTTAGAAATAGAAGGAAAAATCTTTGCAGTAGCAGGAAATGAACTACAACATGGAGGAAAAGCTGCTGCTGACACACTCAGACAGATGTACAACAAAGATTTCGATACAATCGATTTCCAACTGGAGTCCTGGAAAGACGATGGTCAAATCGAATAGCGGTTAGGCGTCTGTTGCGATAATAATTCTAATAAAATAGCATGTAAGAAAATTGAAATAAAAATCGTATCTTATAATATCTCAGGACTAGCTAATAAATTACTTTTTCCAAACTTTTTTAATTATTTATGTAAATTCAATGTTTTTTTTCTATATGAAACGTTTTTGGTTGGTCAATTTGAAAGGTACGAAAAGTTTTTTCCTGGCTTTGATCTTATGTGGATTCCAGCTGTTCGTACTGCCCAATTTGGAAGAGCAAGCGGAGGATTATTGTATGGAATTAGCCGATTTATCAACACGGAAATTAAAATAAATTTTGCCAAAATTTTGGAAAGAGACGTAATACTTATCGTGTCTGGCAGTACAGATGCGTATGTTCTACCCACGTATCTAAACTGCAACAAATGGGAGGATGAATACCAAAGCTTTAACAGATTTCTGCAAGAATCCAACTTAAAAAACTTTGTAGTGATTGGAGACTTCAACGTCCGAATAGGAGAAAGCCAGACAATTGCTGAAGAAATTACAGAACTTAATGGATTCCTTAAGACACAACGAATTTCTAAGGACAAGGTAATTAACAGTAAAGGAAAGAGGTTCATTGAGTCATGTAACGATGCGGGAGTTGTTATATTAAACGGGCGAACGCCTGGTGATTTTGAAGGAAATCTTACATTTGTAAACACCGCAGGAAGCTCAGTCAATGATTTATGTGGAGTTTCGTACAATATGCTAAGCCAAGTCGAGGAACTGCAAGTGGAAGAGCAGATCTATTCAGATCATATGCCAATTGAGCTAAGTCTTCAAGTATCTGCCAACCAACAATCAGAAGATTTAAAATTGCTTCCTAAATTAGTTTGGCTTAAACAATATGAAAACACTTTTAAAATTAAATTAGAACAGAAGATACTTACTTTGGAAGCAGAAGATCATAGGAATAAAAAATGGACAGCAGATAGTATAGTAGATGCTATCAAGGATGTAGTTGGCGAACAAAGAAACTTCACACCAAGACCGCATTTCAAAGAAAAATGGTTTGATGTTGAGTGCATGAGTGCGAGAAAAAATGCATTTAAATGGCTAAATAAGTGGAGACGAGAACCCTCAGACACTCTGAAAATAGCCTATATAGATGCGAATCGCAAATTTAAGGAAGAATGTGCTAAAAAAAGAAAAAAGTATTTTCAGCAACTAGGGGATAAACTAAAAAGCGTTCAGAACACAAAAGACTGGTGGGAACTCGCAAATGATCTACGCGACAAGCATTTCAGGATAGGATCAAACATAAAAAGCAGTGAGTTCAGAGATCACTTCTAACAGCTTTTAAATCCTCCACTGCTTTCCCTTGGAACATTAGAAGATTCCTTAGGAGACTCTTCAAATCTGCAACTAGATGGAGAAATAACAAGCCTGGAAATAATAGAAGTGCTCAGTAGAGCGAAATCGAACAAAGCTGCTGGGTTTGACCGAGTGCCGTATGAATTTTTTATTCATGCCCCACAGTCCCTCATTGATAGACTCGGTACACTTTATAACAGGATCCTCGCGACGGGAAGGGTAGAACCCGGATTCAAAAAGTCTTTGATCTTTCCAATTCACAAGAAAGGAAACGTTAATCTTACCCAGAACTACAGAGGAATTTCCTTTATCGACGCCATCGCCAAAATTTTCACCGGCGTTCTTCTCAAAAGACTGCAGCTATGGGAAAGACAAAACCAGATTCTTAACGAATACCAAGCAGGATTCCGAGAGAGCTACAGTACTGCAGATAATATCTTTAATTTGTTTAATATTTTAAAACTACGGATGGAAGAAGGCAAGAAGACATACTGCTTCTTTGTAGACTTTAAAGCAGCTTTCGATAGCATTAGTCGCAGAGCTTTATTTCTAAAGCTTAAGAGAATTGGACTGTCTACAAAGTTTCTGAATACGCTAAAAGATCTTTACTCGGATACATCGAGTGCAGTATGGGATGGATCCAAACTTTCAGAGGTTTAGCACAGAAATGGGTGTAAAACAGGGATGTCTTTTAAGTCCACTTTTATTTGCGCTCTTTATTAATGACATTCACGATTTTATTGAAGGTGGTATAGTAATAGATGAACTTAATATTCGATTGTTGCTATACGCGGACGATATAGTAATCTTCGCAGACACACCGGGAGACTTGCAACTGTGAAGGGATTGCACCAGCGCTCACTTAACTAATTGTCACAACAAAAACAATTAATAGGGTATTCAACCTGCTTTGATAATTTGATAACATTTTCCCAACCATCCCATGCACTGCATTCGTTTTGTTCCGCCGCCGCCGCCGCCGTCGCCGTATTGGCTAGCTATAGCATAACCGAGTCAGAATGAGTATTCATATTTCCGTTGGCATACTTCGTGCACCAGATACTCACATAGTTCGACCGGCACCCTCTGTGCACAAGCTATAGAAAATAACAAGATACACAAAATACTTATTTGACACTTTAGTGCACAGGTATTTTGTATACAAATTCAAAGGGTCACTGGCTTACGGTTTATGGCAGTAAATTGTGCATCATAAGCACATCGAAAGTGCATGGTATGGTATGCTGACTGTGCATATTTGGGGTTATCGACTATCCAAGTATGGTTGGATACCAACGAAATAAACTAATTATGTAGTATAAATAGACTGAATAAAAAGCTATGATGGCACTTCTATCTAAAAAGCCAAACTTAAGACAACGTTTCTTTACTCTGATATAGCAACACGCTGGTAGGTAATCTAACGTTAGTTTAACTCCAACATCTGACGCCCTACAGAGCAGTATTGCTTTTGGGTAAACGTTTATAGGGCAATTCGCCGGACGAGTCAGAGAGTTGAATTAAACTTAACTGCGAAAACACTACCAACATTACATGGCGATCTTGCCAGGAGACCAAGAAACGTGAAGTCAGTTTTCTTCTCTCCCCCATTTTACTGAGCGACCTACGGTTAAAATATTAGATGTCCCGGCAAAACCAACTGGCCCTAGCAGCCCATCTAATCCAAGAAGCCCAGGCCTTATTGACAGAACCAACAGATGCCAAGGAGGTCGAACGGATCAAAGTAGGCCCCAAACCTTTAACCATCGCCGAGTATTTAAGGCGAAATACTGTCCGGGCGACAGAACAAACTCCATCGCCCCCAAACCCAAAGATACGAGCAGGAAAGAGGGTGCAGCTCAAAAAGCACCTTGCTGAACTGTACCGGCTGGCAAACATACCCGGCCAACCCAGCGACGTGAGGCAAAAATACCTGCACCAGGCGAAGCAAGTAAAGGGAGCAATCCGCTCCAGCAAAGCTGCCAAACGTAAACAAAGGAAAACCGAGGAGCAGGACTTCCACACGCTGTTCCCGAACATAGTAGAAACCGCTCGCAGAGTCGACAAAGACAAGATTTAGATTTTCGAAATTTTTTTTTTAATTTTTATAATTTGTTTTGACTTTTCAAAATTTTTTTAATGGGCAAATCACAATCAAAGGTCGAAGAGGTCATCGTTAATAATAACGGGCCTCAATCTAATAAATCGAACGAAAAGTATGAATACGGTATAGATGTAGTTTCTATCGTAATTATAATTATAGTAATTTTCCTTGCAAAATATATTCGAGATCTAATATTAAATAAATTCAATAAGGCAATAAGAAAAGAAATTGCAAAAAACAATATAAGCAGAAGAATGTCTGTGTAAAAAAAAATATATTTTAATAAAAATACGTGCTACAAAAATTTTTTCACTTTTAAATTAAAGCATATCCTGAATCAAATTAATTAATGGATTTCTCGTTCCTAGAAATGTAATCAAAAGACGAATTTCGGTATAAAAAAAAATATATATATATGATTTTCAAATGAATTTTTCAAAAGTAATTAAAGCTTTAGGTGCGCTCAAGGATTTTTATGACAATTTAAAGAAATCACCTAATAGGAAAAGAAAACCAGAAGGGGTAAATAAGAAGTTAGAAGAATTAAATAACCTGTGGAGTACTTTTTACGAAGAATATTTAGATATAAAACAAGAGGAAGCATCTGAGACAGAATTACAAAACTTGGAAGAAATAGTAACTCAAGCTAAAAATTTAAAAAAAATTTCAGAAACCATAGCAAAAGACAGCTTAGAAAAGGAAATTATTAGTGCAATAGTTAAAGAAAATTCAGAAAAGGAAACTAAAAACACTCAAACTAACAAAATGGCAGAAGTGTTTAATTTTAGCATAGCTCAAAAATTACCGACTCTTAACTGCGAAGAGGACGGCAAAAGAACAGAAAACATCCGAGACTTTGTAAATAGTGTCGAATTTTACCACGACACACTCGGCGAAGCTTCAAAACCCATTCTAATTAACTTCTTATTGAAATGTAAAATCCAAGGGATAGCTCTTACAGAATGAGGCAGTCAGAAACCAGAAAATTTCGCAGCATTAAAAAAACTTTTAGTTGAAAGATGTGGACCGAAAGAAACTATAGAATCCATTCAAACTAAGCTAAGTAGAACATATCAGGGAAATCGCCCGGTACAAGAGTTTACTAAGGAAATCGAAACACTGGTATCAAGAATGACCGAATTGGAGGTATCTTATCTTGGTGAAGAAGCAAGAGAAACACTTGCCAAAGCCAATGATAGACGAGGCGTAGCTTTTCTTAAGAGGGGGGTAAATGATCGGTTAAAAATTATTCTAGATAGCGCTAGGCACGCAAACCTTCAAGACGCTATACAACATTTACTGGAGTTAGACCAAAGCTCTACCCCTGCAACAGGAACCGTCCGGTACGCGAACAACCTAAGTTTTCCACAACCACAAAATCAAAACCAAGGTCAAGCTTATTTTCATAATCCCCCCAGATCAAATTATAACAATGCTACCAATCCCAGTCAATCTTTTCCCAGGCAAAATTATTTTCGTGGTAATAACCACTCTCCCAATTTTTCAAGATATAATAATAGTTACAATCAAACGTTTTCCCAAATGCCTAACAGAAACCATTCACTACCAAATAATCAACGTTTTAACACAAATAGAAACCTTCCTAGTAGAAATATGCACAATTTTAGTCAAAATAATAATATGAGAAACAATGGAGGTAATTTTTCTAGAAATAATAGTATCCGTCAAAATAGAAACCCTGGTAGAAGTAACCCACCTAACAGTAATAACATTAATAACCATAGAGTTTTAGCATTGGGAAACGAGCAACCCACCGAGGGGCTAGCCGACCCATCGGAGGGAAATTAAGCAATCCACCAATGCCAAATGCCATTTGCACTGCTGGAATATCGAACGGCATTTACGTTCAGTTAAAACTGGACTATGATAAACATATAAGATTTTTATTAGACACAGGAGCTTCAATTTGTGTAATAAAAAACAGTTCAGTAAATCCAAACATTCCCATATTCAAAAATAAAAGCTCGAAAATTCTAGGCATTTCAGGAGATTTAGAAACAATAGGAACATGTGATATTCAAATCCATTTAAAAGATTTCATAATCCATATGAATTTCACGTGGTCCCCGATAATTTCCCAATCCCAGTTGAAGGGATTATTGGAGCAAATTTTCTGCTACAGTTTAACGCCATACTTGACTAAGAGAATTTTTTATTAAAAATCAAAGAAGGAAATAACACTATTCATCTGCCCATGTGTTCCCAAGAAAATATTAATACCATCTCAATAGCCCCAATATGCGAAGCAACCTATTGGTTAAACACAAAACACACTGAATCTCGAGTATTCTACCCGCAACAATTATGCGACAACGTTTTTATGGCAGGTTCATTATCCACTGCCATAGACGGGAAAATACCAATAAAAATTTTGAATGCACGGGATACAACTGTAACTCTCAAATGGGCCGAACCATTGTCCTCATCAGCCTCGGAACATTACATCCTACGTTACAACCCGACAGAAAAATCAATAAACACTCGAGTGAATAAGATAATAAACGAAATAAATTTTGACACATTAAATAGTGAAGAAAAAGCAGAAATAAAAGCAATATGTACAAAATATCAAGACATCTTTCACGTGGATGGTGACGAACTCACGTATACACATATTGGCAAAGCAGATATCTCGCTCAAAAAGGATGCGTCACCAAAATATTCAAAGCCATATCGTCTCCCACACACACAGAAACAAGATATAAAAGAAGAAATACGGAAGATGTTAGACAATGACATTATAGAACCATCTATATCTCCTTGGAACTCTCCCATACTAATAGTACCTAAAAAGAAAGACCCTGTTACTGGTCTACAAAAATTCCGTATGGTGATCGACTATCGTCACGTAAACGAGAGAATTGAAGATGATAAATTTCCACTACCCAACATAACAGACATCTATGATATGGTAGGAGGAGCAACTTAGTAAATTTTCAAGAATGATGTCCATAGCTATGTCAGGACTAACTTATTCACGATGTTTTGTTTATCTTGATGATCTGATAGTTTTTGGTAAAAGTTTAATAGACCACAATAAAAATCTAATACAAGTGTTTGAACGTCTAAGAGAAGTAAATCTGAAAATACACCCTGGAAAATGCTTTTTCTTGCGAAAAGAAGTGTTATACCTAGGCCACGTTATTTCTGACAATGGTATCCTACCCGGTCCTACTAAATCTTCCGCAATGAAAAGTTACCCAACCCCCACCAACGCGGATGAAGTAAGAAGATTCGTTGCATTCGCCAACTACTATCGTATATTTATCCCCAATTTCGCTACCATTTCTATCCCACTTAACCGATTACTGAAAAAAGATGTCGAATTTTATTTTAATAAAGATTGCGAAAAATCTTTTGAGTTGCTTAAAGAAATCCTTACAAGTCCTAAAATCCTACAATTCCCCAATTTTAACGAGGAATTCATCCTACGAACCGATGCCTCAGGTTTCGCTCTAGGAGCTATCTTATCTAATTTCGACGATAGACCAATTGCCTATGCAAGTAAAACTCTTAATAAAGCAGAGAAAAACTATAGTACAATTGAGAAAGAATTACTTGCAATTGTATGGGCAGTTAAACACTATCGTCCCTACCTATTCGGAAGGAAATTCAAAATTTTAACAGACCATAGACCTTTAGTGTACTTGTTCTCACTTAAAGAACCTAGTAGCAGACTAACAAAATTTAGACTACTACTAGAGGAATACAACTTCTACATAGAATATTCTCCAGGTAAGGATAATTGTACAGCCGACGCATTAAGTCGCATAAAAATAGACTCCGAGGATTTAAAACAATTATGTATCTGCGTTTTAACGAGAGCCCAGTCAAAAGCGGAAAACAAAAATCTTGAACATATAGACACTACGAAAACCGACGAACAACTAATAACTGAACTATTAAAATTACCAGAAAATGGACTTAAAGTCATTGAGCTGAAGATTGTTGACAACTTCGAGGAAGATTTAATTATTTTCAAGGATACAGACATAATTATTGGTCCAAACAAGGTTTTGGCGTATATCCCAAAAGGGAATTGTTTACTCCTAAAGAAGTCCAAGGACAGCACTACAACCCCATCGACAATGTTTGGCAAAATATTGTCGAGGGATGTGCAGAAACTCTGCGGATTGAATTGTATTAAAAAGATATATATTACTAAAAATGAAATAAGAAAGCTCGCATGCGGCCGCAAAGAGAGCAATTTTAATGAATTAAAAAAGAAATTAGGAGAAATATTTAAAGAAAGTAATATGAAAGTGCACATTATAGAGAAAAATATTGAAATAACTGATCCTTATAAGAAGAAATTAATACTTAATGATTACCACATACTTCCAAACAGCGGACATGCAGGAATAAACCGCATGTTACAGAATATAAAGAAGAAATACTTCTGGACAGGTATGCAAAACGATGTGACGACATTCGTAAAGCATTGCCCAATTTGTCAACGAAATAAATATATCCAGCCAAAGAAACAACCAATGACTATCACATCGACAGCCGAATCAGGTTTTGACAAAATATTTTTAGATCTAGTAGGACCTTTAGAAGAATCAGAAGATGGATTTAAATATATTCTAACTATACAAGATGAATTAACCAAATTCATCGAAGCAGTACCCATTTCCAATAAAGAAGCAAGTACAGTGGCAAAAGCTTTAGTAGAAAATTTTATTCTAAGATATGGAGTACCACATACGATAGCATCTGATCAAGGAACAGAATTTTTAAATCAAGTTTTCCAGAGAATTTGTAAATTACTAAAAATAGAACAGTTGCAATCCACAGCATATCATCATGAGAGCATAGGAGCCTTAGAGAACTCTCATAAAGTTTTAGGAGCATATTTGAGAAGTTACGTTTCAGAAAAACATACCGATTGGAACACATGGCTACCATACTACGTTTTCTGTTATAATACATCAGTACACTCAGAAACCGGATATACACCTTTCGAACTAATATTCGGAAAACAGTGTATCTTACCATCAAATTTGGTTAAACAGGTAGAACCAGTATACAACTATGACGATTATGTGATTGATTTAAAAAATAAATTACAAATCGCTCATAAAGACGCTCGAGAAGCTCTGATAGGCAAAAAGATAGCAAGAAAAAATAGATTCGATTTAGAGCAACGAACAAAAAGCTCCAATTTTGAAATAGGAAGTTTAGTTTTACTTAGAAACGAAAATAGAAAGAAACTTGATCCGATATACATAGGTCCATACGAAGTTCTGTCAAAAAACGGCGTGAATTGTGATATAAAATATGAAAATAAAAAGATAACGGTTCATAAAAATAGGCTAAAACCATTTTTTTATATATTTAACTCTGATTTAGATATTAAAAGTTGATCAGTAACTTTATAAACCTAAATGAATTCCATTAATTAATTATTGTATAAAATTTATTTAAAAAAAAAAAAAAAAAAAAGGCGAGAAAGTGCTTCCGCAAATGCAAACATCTAAAGATAAATTAAAGAAAAATATTAGTATGATATCATGTATAGCTAAACTTGTAAATATATGTTAACATAAAAATAGGCCGGCATAGACTTAAGATTTTCATTACTATTATTATTATACTATTGATTAGCAATTTAATACAAAAATGTATATACAAATCTAACTTTCACTACTTAATATATTTAATATATCTTTAAAATATAGCTAGATAGAATAAATTAATTTAATGTAACTATTGATAAGCAAATTAATATAATTTTTACATAAAATACTATTATGTTACACCTTTTAAATGTACATAACTATCATAAAAAAAAAAAAAAAAAATCCATCCCACAATTTCAAAAGAAAATACAATTCAAAAAGTTATCAAATAAAACAAGATCCCTTATTGTACAAAGTGGCGCATAAAAAGAAGAAATCATAACATATCATGATTTCTCCTTTTTCTCCCAGGAAGGGTGGTGTGAAGGGATTGCACCAGCGCTCACTTAACTAATTGTCACAACAAAAACAATTAATAGGGTATTCAACCTGCTTTGATAATTTGATAACATTTTCCCAACCATCCCATGCACTGCATTCGTTTTGTTCCGCCGCCGCCGCCGCCGCCGTCGCCGTATTGGCTAGCTATAGCATAACCGAGTCAGAATGAGTATTCATATTTCCGTTGGCATACTTCGTGCACCAGATACTCACATAGTTCGACCGGCACCCTCTGTGCACAAGCTATAGAAAATAACAAGATACATAAAATACTTATTTGACACTTTAGTGCACAGGTATTTTGTATACAAATTCAAAGGGTCACTGGCTTACGGTTTATGGCAGTAAATTGTGCATCATAAGCACATCGAAAGTGCATGGTATGGTCAAATGCTGACTGTGCATATTTGGGGTTATCGACTATCCAAGTATGGTTGGATACCAACGAAATAAACTAATTATGTAGTATAAATAGACTGAATAAAAAGCTATGATGGCACTTCTATCTAAAAAGCCAAACTTAAGACAACGTTTCTTTACTCTGATATAGCAACACGCTGGTAGGTAATCTAACGTTAGTTTAACTCCAACATCTGACGCCCTACAGAGCAGTATTGCTTTTGGGTAAACGTTTATAGGGCAATTCGCCGGACGAGTCAGAGAGTTGAATTAAAATTAACTGCGAAAACACTACCAACATTGCACAACTCATGATAGACAAAATGGAGCAGTACTGTAGCATGTGGAACCTGTTAATAAACCTCGAAAAGTCAAAAATTATTATATTTCGGAAAAATGGTGGCAGAAGGAGCAGTTTAGAAAAGTGGACGTTGGGAACTGAAGAAATTGAAGTAGTAAAAAGATACAAATACTTGGGCATATGGGTAACACCAGGATTCTGCATGACAGAACACTTCAAGCACAGAGCTCATCAGGCAAAAATGAGCTTGAACCTCACTTGGCATTCTTTTGTAGTAAAAAATGATATAGATATTTCTACAAAAAAGGAACTGTTTAACGCGGTGGCAAGATCAATTCTCGGATATGGTGCACAAGTCTGGGGGCATGTGCAATATGATGAAATAGAAAAAGTGCAGCGTTATTTCTTCAAAAAAATTCTAAAAGTCCCACAAACATCCCCAAATTAAATGCTGACTTTGGAGTGTAAAATGCAGCCACTCTTTCTTTACACAATGAAATGTCACATGGGTTATATCAAAAAAGCATTAAACTTGTATGACGGAAACCGTCTTTCACATATATTGGCCCAAAAAATAATTTCAAAAAACATATACTGGCACAGAAATTGGATGAATTTCTCGGGTTTAGAAGATAGGCAGGTACCAGACATCGTTGGACAAAATACTTCTTTCCGACTTGCAACCGATCTTGTGTGTACACAAATCATGGATAAGGAATGGCAAATGGCACTACAGAGAGCACACGCTTCTACATCTCATGGTTTGTACAACATTCTAAACTACGTCCAGGGTAACAGATACATGCAGGAGGAAAGAGACATATCTCAAATAGGATGGATTTTTAAAGCAAGAGGGGGGCTAATATTTTTGAACAGCACATATTCATTTTCATCGAACAGAAACCCACACTGCACTTTGTGTAATCTAAGGGAAGATGAAACTTTTGTCCATTTCTTAGGGGTCTGCCCTGTTCTCAAGGAACTGCGTCTCCAATGCTTTGGGTTAAGATCAATCAACTCTGAGAGAATGGTGAACATATTAAATGGAGAAGGGAATTGGATTGCACTGATAAAATATTTAACAATGGCCATTAGATACCGATCCGAACTTATAAGAGAATACAATGGATGAATCCACATAAGAAACGCCAACAACAACAAGCAAAATATCAACAACATCAACAACAACAGCAACTTCAACAACATAAACAACAACAACAACAACAAAAGCAACAACTATTCAAACACTGATCTAGAATTATTATAAAAAATGGATATTCAATCGCAACAGACGGCTTAATCAAGTCATAGATGCATATATACAATATTTGTTTAGTGATACTATAGTGAAATGCCTAGTATTAGATACTTTTACAGTATGTTAAAATATGATTTTATGAATAAACAAAATTACTTACTTACTTACTTACTTACTATATGTAAAAGATTTTCTAAAATAATTCATCTCGAAGCAGAGCGAGTCCCGTATACGAATGCAATTTATCACAAAATTCCAACTGAAATTAACAAAGGCCTTATAAATATAAAGCAATACCATTTGCCGGGGGTACATAAGCAAATAATAAATGAACAAATCGGTCAGATGTACAGGGATACCATTGTTACTTACTTACTTAAGGTGGCGCAGACAGTCCATTGTGGACCACGGCCTCAACCAACAATCCTCGCCAGCTACGCCGGTCCCTAGCCAGTGGCCTCCAGTTGAGCACACCAACTCGTTGAGGTCGTTTACCACTTGATTGCGCCACCTTAGATGGGGTCTTCCAGAACTGCGTCGGCCCTCCAGGTTGGAATTGAAGACTCGTCAGGCAGGAGCGTTTTCGTCCATACGCTCCACATGACCCAGCCATCTAAGCCGCTGAATTTTCAGCTTCTTAACCAAGTTAATGTCGCTGTAAAGCCCGTACAGGTCGTCACTGAATCTTCTCCTCCATACTCCATTGATACATACAGTCCCGAATATCACCCGAATAATCTTTCTCTCAAAGCACCCCAGCCTGTATTCATCCGATTGTGTCAGTGTCCACGCTTCTGCCTCATACAGCAGGACTGGGATGATAAGGGTCTTGTATAGTGTCTCCTTGGTCCTTTGAGAGAGGGCTTTACTACTAAGATGCCTTCTTATCCCAAAGAAACAGCGATTGGATAGAGTGATTCTTTGACTGATCTCTTCACTGATGTTGTTCTGAGAGGTTATAGTGGAACCCAAATAGACAAAGTCCTTGACAACCTCAAAGTTATATCTGTCCATTGTGACGTTTTGTCCGAGCCTACGGTGATGGTCTACTTTACCCGAGGACAGCATATACTTTGTTTTATCTTCATTTACAGCCAGACCCATTCGAGCCGCTTCCACTTCAATATTTGCGAATGCTCCACCGACAGCGCGCTTCGTTCTTCCAATAATGTCAATATCATCAGCATAGCCAAGTAATTGAACGGATCTAAACAAAAATCGTACCGCTGGTGTTGACATGCGAAACGCGTACGATTGCCTCAAGAATGATGTTGAAGAGGTTACATGAAAGTGCGTCACCCCGTCTTACCAACCTTGACGGAGCAGCGTGAGTTCTCCATAGTCATCCTGCACAATCGAACGAGTTTAGCAGAGATGCCAAGAAGTGACATGGCTCTGTATAGCTCGTTCCTGTTCACGCTGTCATAGGCGACTTTAAAATCGATAAATAGGTGGCGAGTATCGATCTGCGATTTTTGGGACTATTCCAAAATCTGCCGAAGTGTGAAAATTTGGTCAACGGTTGACTTACCGGGCCTGAAACCACAATGATAGGGGCCAATCAGATCACGTGCGAAAGGGTTCAGACGTTCACACAGAATGGCCGACAAGATTTTATAGGTGACATTTAGGAGACTAATACCTCTGTAGTTGGCGCAGCTTAGAGTATCTCCTTTCTTGTGGATAGGGCACACAATGCTGAGGTTCCATTCGTCAGGCATACTTTCATCCGACCAGATTGTACAGATGAGTTGGCGTATGCTCCTCACCAAGTCATCTCCCGCTGCTTTGAAAAGTTCAGCCATCCGCTCCAGCAGCCTTGTTGGACTTTAGCTTAGATATTTCTATCCGAACTTCTTCTTGGTCGGGAGGAAGGAAATTTTGTTCATCATCATCCAAATCGAATGGATCATTCTGCCTCACAGCGATTAGTTGGTTGTCTTCGCCGTTTAACAGTCTGCAGAAGTGTTCTTTCCGAATTCTCAGCACCGACTGTGTATCTCCAACGACATTCCCACCCTTGACATTCCCACCCGGGATACCATTGTTACCGATAGTAAAAGGCCTTGGAATAGTCCACTATTGGTAGTTCCGAAGAAAGCTGACGAAAGTGGTTTTCGAAAATATATTGTAGTAGTCGATTTCAGAAAAATCAATGTAATTACAACTGGTGATGCTTTTCCGTTGCCTAGAATCGACGATATCCTAGATCAATTAGGAAAAAGTAGGTATTTGTTGTGACCACAACGTTCCACCTACCCATTACCTACGCTGCTTATTCATGCACAATCCAAGTCCACATACCTAACAAGATCAAACGACACCATATTCTCACTACGTTCTAAAACACACAAATCATACCATCGATATTTGATTCCAACCATTTGTCCACTACTCTGTCCAGGCACACGTTCATTCATTACTCATCACCACAACTGAAATACGATCGCTCTAGCATAAATGCACTGCCCTCGGAGTTGTTGTGATGATGAGACAATATTCGATAAATGAAGTTAAAGCGAATTGTGCGGCAAGAAATAATGAGTATAAAGGTTGCGACATATGGTTACAATAAATCGATGATTTATTGAATGTGTGTAGATATTGGTTCTTTTGATCTAGGTCAAATGGGCATGCACTTAAACTAGGATGTGCATGCCTTGCAATAGAAGGAAATGGTAATGTTGGAAAGGGAAAGTGTATGGTAGGCAGTATCAGTGTCGATCAAGTACTCGTCGTGTGCGGTCGCGTTGCTTCTGTGCGCGTGTGTTACCCAAAAATAATCAAAAAAAAAAAAAAAAAAATAAAAAAAAATAAACCAAAACCGAATTCATATACCACATACAATACATAGTGCAATTAAATTAAAATGAGAAATTAAATTCAGCCCTTTCCGTTACCCAAAACTAGAAAAAAAAAAAAAAATAGAATAATCCAGTGAAAAATAAAAAGAAGACAAAATACACCAAACCTCGCTCATTCGCAGCACAGCATCCAACAATACCCATCCTCTCCACCCGCGCCACCCATAACTGTTGCTTTCTATGCAATGCAAGCCTCTTGTGAGGCTTATCGCAGAGGTTTTGCATTGGATGGTGAGCAGCATTTGATGTATATTTCGTTCGTGTTTTTTGTCTATATTAATTCCCGTTTGCAAATTGTTTTATGGGCATAACACCTAGAACAGTTTGTTTATAATTGGAATTAATATGGGCCTATACTGCACGGCTGAAATTAGTTTCGTCAAAGTTGTATCTTTTGTGTTTAGTTTTTCAAAATGGTAAGTGATTTTTGTGTTGTATATTCAAATGTTCGTGGGCTAAGTAAGAATTTCTTTTCTGTGTACGCCCATACTGTGCAATACAGGCCAGCTGTTTTGGCATTAAGTGAAACCCAGGTTGGACAGAATACTGATTTATCAGAATTTTGTTTGTTTGGATATAACTTAGTGCCATTACTTTTTTCCCACCATGGTTTTGTCGTTTATGTTAGGAATGATATTGCTTGCCAGAGCCTTCCCCAATATGGGCATTGTTCTAATACGAACTTTAATTTCCTGTGGCTCAAATTCACTGTCCGCAAGCATATCATTCATTACTGTTTTCTTTACAGGAGTCCGAATCTTGACAGCATGTCTACTTGTGATGAGTTAGATGTTTTGTCAGATTCAATTTCCCGAATTGTTTCCCATTGTCCTCACACTGAAGTCGTGATTACGGGCGACTTCAATGTACACAATTCAAGTTGGCTCCGATATTCTGGCCAGACAACACTCGAAGGAAGGTATACCGAGATCTTTGCTGAGTATAACCATTTTACCCAGCTTGTCGATGAGCCTACTCGTATACCGGATGTTGATGGGCATTCCGCCCATACTCTTGACTTGTTCCTTACTTCCCATCCTGATAAATATACTATTAAAGTAACTTCTCCATTTGGCACCTCGGACCATTGTGTCATTTCAGCTTATTTTCTCGATCTCCAACCATCCAGTTAAAGAAAAAATTCCCACTAGGACCGTTTGGCAATACGAGAAAGCCAACTGGGACGGTCTGAATAATTTCTTTCGCAACTTTAACTGGTCATTATGCTTCCTCGATAATGACATTGATGCCAGTGCTGAAATGATTACAGAAGTGATTTTTCTTGGAATGAGAACTTTTGTCCCTCACAGAACAAAATGTATCAAACCAAAAGAAAAGTCTTGGTTTTCCGAAGAGTGTAAAGAAGCTATCAGGTTGAAAGAAGTAAGCTTCCGATCCTACAAAGCCAACCCAACTGAGGAAAATCGGAAAAAACACAAACAAGTTAGGAACTCGTGCAACTCCGTTATACACAAAACGAAATTTTTACAGGACCAGAAGTTACGGCAAAAAATTCTGCAATGTCCCAAAGGCAGTAAAAACTTC
The DNA here is from genome assembly GCA_916050605.2 of Platycheirus albimanus. Taxonomy (NCBI): domain Eukaryota; kingdom Metazoa; phylum Arthropoda; class Insecta; order Diptera; family Syrphidae; genus Platycheirus; species Platycheirus albimanus. The sequence goes on from OU696699.1 coordinate 19,287,860, forward strand.
TGGTCATTTGTAAAAAACGTCAAGAACTCAACGTCATCATCAGTTCCAACGCGGGTCTGGTTCAAAATCCCGAAAACCAAAATCACGAAAGTTCAAAATCCCGAAAAATCAAAATCCCGAAAAATCAAATTCCCGAAAAATCAAAATCCCGAAAAATCAAAATCCCGAAAAATCAAAATCCCGTAAAATCAAAATCCCGGAAAAATCCCGAAAAAATCCCGAATAGCAATCAATACTGAAAAATCGGATTAGTGATGCAGGCAGGCGCCTGTGTCAACAGTTTTCATAATCAGCAGTACTTGGGTGGCCCGCTTAGCGGGTTCTTCGGATTTTAACTCCCTTTTTCGGGGACACACCCGCTCACGCAGCTTCGCTGCTCCGCTAAGGGTATGTAAATTTGTCAGGCAGGCGCCTGTGTCTGTAACATTTGTAATTAATTTGACCTGGGTGGCCCGCTTCGCGGGATCTTTTGATTTTCTCCTCCTTTTTCGGGGGCACACCGCGCTCACGCAGCTTCGCTGCTCCGCTAAGGGTATGTAAATTTGTCAGGCAGGCGCCTGTGTCTGTAACATTTGTAATTAATTTGACCTGGGTGGACCGCTTCGCGGGATCTTTTGATTTTCTCCTCCTTTTTTGGGGGCACACCGCGCTCACGCAGCTTCGCTGCTCCGCTAAGGGTATGTAAATTTGTCAGGCAGGCGCCTGTGTCTGTAACATTTGTAATTAATTTGACCTGGGTGGACCGCTTCGCGGGATCTTTTGATTTTCTCCTCCTTTTTCGGGGGCACACCGCGCTCACGCAGCTTCGCTGCTCCGCTAAGGGTATGTAAATTTGTCAGGCAGGCGCCTGTGTCTGTAACATTTGTAATTAATTTGACCTGGGTGGCCCGCTTCGCGGGATCTTTTGATTTTGTCCTCCTTTTTCGGGGGCACACCGCGCTCACGCAGCTTCGCTGCTCCGCTAAGGGTATGTAAATTTGTCAGGCAGGCGCCTGTGTCTGTAACATTTGTAATTAATTAGCTTTTTATCATTCGGGATTTTGAACATTCGGGATTCTGATTTTTCGGGATTTAGATTTTTCGGGATTTTGATTTTTCGGGATTTTGATTTTTCGGGATTTTGATTTTTCAGGATTTTGAACTTTCGGGAATTTGATTTTCGGGATTTTGAACGGATCCCTTCCAACGCTCATCGTCGACGATAAACCTATTGTCAGCTCTTCAGAGAAGGCGAATATGCTCGCAGCTCATTTTGCTGCAAGTTCTACGTTGCCTGCAAGCAACAATGCCCCTCCTGTACTTGAGAACGTTAATTTTTCTATGGGACAGATATTTTTCCGCACTCGTACAGTAGCAAGAGTACTTCAAGATCTGTTACGGAGCCAGCAAGACAAGTTAAAACATACCTGGCACTTTCCCGAACAGCAAATTTAAAAAAAAAAAAAAAAAAAAAAAAAATCCAAGGCGCCTGCCGCGGGGGTTGACGCGCTGCCATGAGTTACATTTTTTTTCGAAGGTCCTCCTTCCTCCTTTTCATTTTCTGGGTGGCTTCTTTGCCCTCCTGGAAACATTCATTATGATTCCTATAAAAGAAAAGAGAATGTATTAATTTAGTTTTCTGTAATTTAATTCCTAAAAAAGTAAATTTGCAAAAAAAGAACAGATTTCGGTGTTTTGGAAATTTCCATGTGCAAGCACAGAAATTTTTCCGAGACACCGTCTAATCTGTATTTGAGATATATTTCCAAGATTATTGCTGAGAAATGTTCTCAATACTTTAAAGAACATTTCTTAGTAGTAATATTGGAAATTTACACAATAAAAAGCACTAAATTTAAATAATTAAGACTCACCTGGTTCAATCTACAGCATTTTTGTTCGTTGTTTACGTTTTGTTTTTTTTTCTTTTTGACAGTTCTGATGTTATTTGTTCGACCTTATTGTGTACCTCTTCAGGTGCGCATGTGAAAGGCGATATCTTTCTTGCTCGCACCTGAAGGAAAGGGGGTCAGGTAAACTGAGAGTGAATTCGCTGAGTTTCAAATTAAACTCAAAATGAACTTTAGCATTGCCAGATGTGGTGATTTTAAAAGAAATTTCATTATTTGTGTGTAGACTTTTTAAATGTGAGGAAGTTAGGTAGTTTTATATGTAATATGTATTAAGTTTATGTTTAGTTAAGGTATGATGGAAAACATCATAATTAGTGCAATATGTAGGTATGTAAGTTAGATTTTAAGTATGTGGACAAGGGGTATTTGGCAATTTAAGGATAAGGATAGGAGATATTACGTATAATAGTTTTTTTACATAGATTATGGAGTGAAATAGTTATCTCACTCAGATGTAGAGGTAACTATTTACTTATATGAAATTGGAGACGGGTTGACCTTTGAGAGATTTCATGGTCAAAGCCTAGTTAAATTCGAAGTTCAAAGTATAACACAAACGGACTTTATGTTTGAATCGGAAATTCAAATAGTTTCAAACTCAATTGTTTTGTAAAGTTCCTTTTTTTGAAAAAAAACTTCAAATAAAAATCGCCGAAGAAATCTGAAAACCCCTAATAAAAGTAAAATCGAAAAGAAAATTTGTAAGTAAAGTGGAAAATGGTCAAAGTGATAGAGATTAAAAGATTCAATATTATATGCTAGATAATTCGGGAGTGATACGGTGATACTTCGACAAAAAGTTTGAACGTTGGAGGAAACATCTCTGAAACCATTCACTAGATTCACCAATTTATTGCAGAGGTATGAAAGTTAATTTTTTTTCATAGATTAGTAGATATTATTAGAATCATCCAAATTAGGTTCGGGTTCTGTTCAACAAGCTGCCAATGACTACACCAGCGGGGCCTGAGCCTCTGCCAGTTTTTTTTTAGTGAAGACATCCTGAGAGAGGAAGCTTTCTTTTGAAGAATCCAAAGAATAGTCTTCATCTATGCAAAGACCAGAATAGTGTCCAGAATTTTGTTTTTGTATATACGTGTTGTTATATATATCAAAATCCCAAGTGGATACGAACATTCATCTAGTGGCTTTGTGAAAAGGAGAAGCTTCGCTAAGTTGAAGAAACTGAAGTCAGCTAGTGGTGAATTCAAAAACATCAAGTCAATAAGAGTTCTTAATTTAGTTTTTTTTGTTTGTGTACAGAATTCAGTTCTCCAAATTGTTTTTTTAGTAATTATTGATTTAAATTGAAAAAGTGATTCCATTTGTGGTTGCTGATTTTTAATAATTTCATCTTCAAAAAAAAAAAAAACAAAGCTGAAACTACAACAGTTCTTCGTAGTGCTGCCGGCAGGACACCGAGGGACCATTAAAAGTAGTAAGTCGTATACCTATATTGAGACCAGAAGGTCATCTAAAAATTGTTAAAGTCAGTAACAGCAATCAGAATCTCGATCTAGGTTAAATTTTTTTTTATTAGTATTATCTATACAATTTTTTTTTAGTCTTAAGAATTTGAATGAACATTATTTTTAGTTAATAGTTTTTACTGAGTTGGAGAACTCAATTTTTATGAAAATTCATAGAATAAAAATTTATAAAGTGGTATGAAAATTGGTATTATGAATTGCTAAATCATTTTCAGCTAAGGGTGTGTGGAGGCGGACAAAGCCGTCCTGATGGAAATTCCGGTAGCATAACATGACCAACTGACTGTACACTACAGACAGTTTGCGACTGGTTGGTCATTTTCGGGGTTATTTCCGAACATCGCCCATGGAAATAACATCAGGAAGTATCTTTCAGATACTTGGGTGGGTTGGCCAGGCCTTCGTCAATACCATCAGACGAGCGCTTGGAATTTGGTAGTATGGTACCTGGAGGGAGATAAAAAAGTAAAGTGCTTTAGTTTTAGGGTTTAGATTAAGGTAGATTTAAGAGATTATATAAGTTCAAATTCGTACCAACGAATTGGACTTTGGTGGAGGTGATTTTATTTAATTTTTTTTTATTATCTTTGGTGATGGGTTTCATATTATTATTATTTTTGGTGGTGGAACTTCATTTTTTTTTATTATTATTCAGAATTTTAGGTAGGTTTAGTTAGGTTAGTTTAATCTTAAAAGCACTATACTTACATGTTCCTTCAGGTAGCGTCAAAGTCCTTCGATTTATGGTAACGTTTCAAACCTTTTAGAGTAGAGTCATTCCTTTTCCAATCTCCTCTTCCTTTCCTTTAACTTTCTTCTTTTTCTGGCACGATAATTTTGATTGTCGAGCAGGAGGGATAAGTGGAAGCGGCAAAGAACCACCCCCATTTCCGTCGAGCATAGCCGTGTAACGACAAGCGTGCCGCCGCCCTTCTACTTTCCCAAAGTTAGTCCCCCGTGGAACCCTGACTCGCAACAGATCTTGATATACACAAATCCGCTGGCCCGGATGGTATACCCCCTATTCTTCTGAAGAAGTGTTCTTCATCGCTGGCAAAACCACTGCGTAAATTTTTTCATCGCTCCTATCGTTCAGGAATCTGTCCTAGTAGATGGAAAACAGCATTTGTCCAGCCCGTCCCAAAAAAGGTGACTCCTCCTCCCCCTCCTCCTACCGACCAATTGCACTTACGTCCCTTCTTTCCAAGGTCATGGAAACGCTGATAAATCGTCAGCTCAAGAAATATCTCGAAGATCGGGAGCTTTTAAATGACCGGCAATACGGCTTTCGCAGCAATCGTTCCACTGGTGATCTGATGGCATATCTCACCGAACAGTGGAACAAATCTGTGCATCGCTTTGGCGAAAGCAAGATTATTGCGCTTGATATTTCAAAGGCATTTGATAGAGTTTGGCATGAAGCTCTTTTATCGAAAATGCGTGCATTTGGTATCGATGATACTCTTATTCGTTGGAATAGAAGCTATCTTCTGGACCGATCAATACAAGTTGTATTAGACGGTTTCAAGTCTGATCTCCACAAAATAAATGCTGGTGTGCCCCAGGGCTCCGTTCTGTCTCCGACTCTCTTTCTCATTTTTATAAATGATCTCTTGTCTGTGACTTCTAATCCATTAAATTGTTTTGCTGACGACTCAACCCTCAGCTTTTCGTATACGTTTGATAATTCACGGCCTTCGCCTTCGGACGTGATATTACAACGAAATCGTATGATAAGCTCGTTAAACTCCGATTTAAACAGCATTTTGAATTGGGGTACTAGAAATCGTGTGGAGTTTAATGCGTCGAAAACTCAATGCTGTCTTTTGTCGTTGAAGCTAAACATACCCCCTATGCCATTATTCATGAATGGTACTTGCATCGAGGAGGCCGAAAAGCTATCAGTACTCGGTATGTGTATCAGTGACAATCTTCGTTGGAATGATCATATACTTGAGATATCCAAGAATGCTGCAAGATGCTTAGGCTTTCTTAATAGATGCAAGAAATTTTTCACCCCTTCTGATCTGGCTACAATTTACAAAGCGTTTATACGCCCTAAACTCGAGTATAACTCCCATCTCTGGGCAGGTGCCTCTCAAACTTTTCTTCACCTGCTCGACAGAGTTCAGAAAAAAGCGTTAAAATTGATAGGAGAGAGAAGCATTATGGAAACATTTCCGTCACTCGAACATCGTCGAAATGTTTCATGTCTTTCCTTATTTTACAGATTCTTTTACAGAAAATGCTCACTCGAGGTAGCCAGCTGCGTTCCACCCCTTAAACATTTCCCCCGTAATACTCGTCTTGCTAGGAACGCTCATCAGTTTACACTAGAGCCCAATTTCGGACGTACCGTGAAATATAGAGATTCTTTCTTTAGCCGCACAACACGAATGTGGAATGGATTGCCTGGCACAATTTTTCCTTGCCCTTTTGATCTTCAAACATTCAAGATCAATGTTCATCGACACCTCCTTTCCCTTCCTTCCTAACTTCCTATCGCTCGCGCTGTGACTTATCATTAAAAGGGCTATAACAAACCCCTTGAGCGCGTGTGCATTATAAAAAAAAAAAAAAAAAAAAAAAAAAAGTATAAATAGGGATCGATGAGGAAAGAATAGTAGAAGTTGATTTTAGAGTATTGTATCGACAAGGTTGCAGCGACCGCTAAAGACGGCGGACCTTTAGATAATAACACAATAATACCTAATAAAAGAGAATTTAAAATTAAAGAAAAACATCTTTTAATTCTTAAACTTCCCGCTATTCCGCTCTTCTCTTAAAACAAAGAAAGCACGGCGGTATTGGCGTTACAACATTGGTGGCAGCGGTGGGATCCTATAAGTGATCTCCTACCAGAAAAAAAAAATAATTTTTTGCCAATACAGAAGACCTCTCTTCTGATGCGTACTGGGGCTATACACCATTAAGTGAAAAAAAAGTGACAAGAAAAAAAAAATGTTAGAAGTCCCAAAACTGTAAGTCCTTGCCAGCTATAGAGCTAAGGTATTTGGCAAACATTGGGCAGTGAATAAAAAGACCAGGTGAAACCTATCAACTTTAGGGCGTGAAGCTTACCAAGCATTCAGAAGAAGAAGAATAAGATCATCAACAACAACAACAACAACAACAACAACAAAAGCAACAACAACAACAACAGCAATAACTATTTTTTTAAGGTATATATACATATATTATATTTCTACATATTTACATTTACACGCATATTTCTGTGTCCCTTGCCTTTTTATCCACCTTTTAAAACCTATTACCTTTTGGCTATATTATTTGAACAATTCGCTTAACGATTAAGCGATTTCAAATAACTAGAGAGGCAAATAAGCGAGCCAAAGCTATTGCCGACCTGTTTGAGGTTCTGCCTTTTTCGTCTCAGAAGGAAACCAAACTCATTCCAAATCCGCTAAGAATTTACATTAAAGTAGGGATAACTGACGTTTTCAACATCATCCCTGTTTTCGATGGGAAACCACCCGAGTTAGGAAAATTTATCTCTTGTGGGGATATACTATTCAAGGCAGTGAAAGAAACTGAAAAGCCAACCTTCCTGGCGATAGTTTAGACTAGATTACAGGGTCCCGCTTTCGAATTAACCCAATTAAATGCTCTTTTAACATGGGAAGACTTAAAAAGAAACTTGAGTCTGAATATAAGGAGGAAAAATCTCGTTCCTCTTCTCAGAACGATTTACTCGATTTACGCTTCAAAGAATTCGGTGAACGTGTATGTAGTGCATTGAGTAACCTTAACTCTGCGACATATGCGATTACCGAAGACGAGGCGGTAAGAAAATGTTTGGTCGACGAAAACAATAAGTTGGCCATACAAGTATTCGAGGATGGTCTGAAAAACGATCATCTCAAGTTGATAGCAAAAGCTCATGGAGGCACAAGCCTCAAGCAAGCGATAGCCCATGCAGAAAGCCATGCTGCACGTATCGACAGCCACAGTAATTCACAAACACAGGGTAATCGATTTCAAATTAGACCCCCAAATCACACCATGAGAATATCCTGCCAAACTTGTGGTAAACCAGGCCACACGTAAGAAACTTGTTACCGAAACATGCCATCATTCCCTAATTTCCACCTATAAAAAGGAAGGTGCAGTTCCTCTCATGTAGCTATTGTGGAAAACAAAACCACACCGAAAGTCATTGTAGGTTACGGTTGTTCAGAAATGAACCACAACAGAATTTTTCTCCAAACGCATCGCATGTACGAAATCCCTTTAAGAGTACTAGTCCACCCACCACTTCCGCCGAAAACTTCCAAAGAACAAATAATAGCCGCGGTGTCCCGTATTCAAATTCTGAGGCACAAGATTCGGGAAACGACGTTATTCGGGGGGAGACTTACGGCAACCCCTCCCGAATGTTAACCAACGCCGAGGTACATCAAACCGAGTACTAGATTTTAAATTTATCGTGTCGTTTTGTCCTGAATTCAATCAGCCGATACGCATTAAACTTAGTCCATCGGATAAAAAATACACAACCTTCTTAATTGACACAGGAGCCGATATAAGCTTGTTGAAAAATACCCACCCAGGAAGTCTGAATAAAGGGGACGGCCCGTACACCATAACTACTATAGCAGGGGACTCGCTTAAAACCCTCGGTATGGTATATGGAAATTTAGAATTCACGACACCAATGCACACTATGGTTTTAGAACATCCCTTCCATTTACTTACCGATCGGATAAATCTTCCATACGACGGTATATTTGGAAACGATTTTCTAGTTAAATTCAAATGTACAATAAATTATAAAAACAAATCCATACAAATTCCTATGTATAAAAATAATAAAATGGAGAAGAGGGAGCCATTATTTACGGATAATGGGGGTGAGCCATTATCTACGGATAATGGAGGTGAGCATCAAAAAAAGACATGCAGCTCTATGAACGGGGCCTATAGCCATAGCCGCAACGAGTTGTCATGTGAATCACGATCCACCAACCCAGAATCTCTTCAAAATTTCGAAAAGAAAAGCAAGTCTAATAAAAATAAAAAAAAATAAAGGTGCAGCAGAAAGTAAGACAACACACACAAAAGGTTTAGGAAATCATAAAACGGACCAAGAAAATATTAATAAAAGCTTAAAAAATAATAATACAATTGAAACAACTCCAATTAAAAATAAAACTTCAGTAACGCCTGAAAGTACTTATGAACAAAATGTTTTATTTTAAAACCACGAAGTCAGCAGATAGTAAAATTTCCTTTTGAAAATAAACAAGAGTCCAAACCTGGGGATATACTCATTAAAAAGAAACAATTTATGCCAGGGTTATATATAGGCGAAACCCTAGCAACACCCAAAGACTCCTATACAAAGATTTTAATGATGAATACGTTGGAAACCGAGCAAAGAATAAATATGAAAGATATTGATCTCGATTTTGATAACTTAGATAATTTTAACTCAGCGTCTAACCAAGTAAATAATAAAGTTAAAGGTAGGTTGAATCTGTTAAAATCTGTTATTGATCTCAGTCACTGCAATATGGAGGAGCAAGAATCACTTCTCAAAATATGTAGGGAAAACAATGATTTATTTTTTTTTTCGAAGGCGATAGCCTCTCATTTACAGAAACACTTAACCATAAAATCATCACAGACCAAAACAAACCTCCTTTATTTGTCAGACCATAGATCCAGATCCACAAGCAAGTAAACGAGATGCTGCAAAGCAACATTATCCAGTCCAGCGCTAGTCCGTGGAATTCCCCTTTGCTCCTGGTACCAAAGAAAGCTGATAAGGAAGGCAATAAGCGATGGAGAGTCGTGGTCGATTTTCGTAAACTTAACGAACTAACAGTTGGCGATGCATATCCTTTACCAAACATAACAGATATCCTAGATCAATTATTAGGCAGAGCAACAAAATCATGCTTCAAGTAATGTAGACGTGTTTTGATTCCGCTCCTCACATTTGAAGCTTTTTAACCGGAATTTTAGTTAATTAAAAAAAAAAAAAAAAAAAGAAAAATTAAAAAAAAAAAACAAACAAATTGAAAAAAAGTGTTTCTGCGGTATTGTTCTAATTGATCGTTCAATAAAATAGTCCAACTTAAGTTTATATTAATTAAATCAAGTTGAAATTGAACAACTCCGAATTTGGTTTTTTTTTTTTTTTTTTTTTTTCTCCGCGCCTAACTGAATTGTCTCTCACTTTTTACAATGTCCAACACAAGCTTGTCCATCACCAATACCCTGAGCAGTGTCGATACTCCAAAAACACCTGTAAGTTACCTCACCACCACCACCACCACAACACCAACCATCTCAAATACACCTGTAAATGTTCCCGTCACCTTAACAACACCCAACACAGCAAATTCTAAAATAACAAACACCATAACCAAACACAATAACAAATCAACTTCTTCTTCATCAAACTCATCCGCCAAACCATCGGCAAACACACGCACCAAATTAAAAGCCATCCAAAAAAACTCAAACACTGGCCAATCCACCGACGAAATAAAGCCAAATAAAACAAATTTTAAATCTATGCCGGAAAATATGCGAGGGTTCGAGTCAAATTTGATTCTTAAATTTCAAAAACTGCTCTCTGACCTTGAGAAAGAAATGAAAGATGAAATTAAAAAATCTGTATCTGGCTTGTGTGACCGACTAATACAGTGTGAAAATGAACTTATCGATCTACGTAATGAAAATCAGTTAATTAAAGATCAGCTCGAAGATTTCCAACGCCAACAACGTCTTAGTGATGTCATTGTTCGCGGAGTGCCTTGCACCATTAAAGATAACCCAATCGATCTGGCAAAAAAAATTGGGAATAAATTGCAGCATCAATTTTCTCCCCACTTCGACGCCTTCCGATTGCGCTCTTACAATACCAACAGCGAAAGCCCATTACTTATAAGGTTGTCATCTCCAGCGGAGAAGAAAGCTCTGCTCGCTGCCTTCACTACGAACAATGGTCTCACGATCGAACAGCTGTTTGGTAGTGACGTTCCCTCTTCATCTCAAGTTGACAACAAAAAGAAATTCGAACGCATATATATCAATGAGAGCCTCACACCAAAAAACAGTTCTTTACTGAGACATGCAATCCAACTAAAAAGGGAAGGAATTCTGTTCTCAGCCAAAACTAGAAATGGTTTAGTCTATGTAAAAAAAACAAGTGACGACAATGAAGTCAAAATTCAGGCAAATATGCTTTCAACTTTAACCAAACCACCACCTGCAGCTTCTTTGAATGTCATCGGTAGCGGATCATCTTAAGGCATGCTCTCTTTATTTTTAAAATATTAAAAAAAAAAAAAAAAAAAAAAAAAAATATAATATACATACAAATTTCTCTTTTCATATACACTGAAAAAAATTAACCTAGATTTAAGAAAAAAAAAATTTTTTTTTTGCTTTAATTATTTAAAAAATTTTATTTATTATTTTTATCATTTTTATAGCTTAATCACTGATATATTTCTCAATATTAGTTTCTGATTGTTTTTTAAATTACCTTTTCTTTTAAAATTTCTATCTTTTTTCTATTCTTCTATTTCTCGCTCTATTCTTTATTAAATCTTTAAACCCTTCCATTATTTTTGTTGATGTGTCTTTGAATAATGGCGTATACTGGTTCCTCCACAAGCAGTGAGCTTGCTGTGCGCTCAATGATAAAAATCTTATCTAACGCTCGGAATGGACTGAAAATATGTTATTTAAATGCTCGTAGTTTAAACTTGGAAAAGTTGGATTATTTTAAGTATATTTTTGGTGGTTTGGGAATCGACATTATTTGTGTTACTGAGACTTGGTGGAGTTCAAGTCGTGAATATAATGATTCGGCTGATGTTGTTCAGTTGTACGATATTCCTGGCTATAAACTTATTCGTAATGATAGGGTTACCACTACAACTGGGGGTGGAGTTGCTGTGTACTGTAGTCAATCACTAAATCACACAATACTGAGTCAATCTGATTGCAGTGAAGTAGAATATCTCTTATTAGAATTGAATAATGCAAATACAAAAATCCTTGTTGGTGTTGCCTACAACCCTAGCCGATCCCTCTCATCCGAACCGTTATTTTCTGCAATTCGTGACTTTACTGCATTCTATGAACATATTTTTGTTTGTGGTGGTCTAAACACTGATCTTTTGAAATCTGATAACAAAGCTAGTCAACTGTTGGATATCACTGCTTCTTCAGGGATGTCAATAGTTAACTCTTATGCCACCCGCTTTGCTCCAAACGCAGCTCCCAGCCTTCTAGATGTTATCATGGTTTCTGATTTGTCAAATGTGTTACTTCAAGACCAGCTCTCCTTAGGTGGCGTATCTGATCATGACTTGTTGTTCTGTACGTACAATATTGACTTTTCGCGTTCACCTTTGCCATCATCTTTTCAATTTAGAGACTTTGCTTCCATTGATAATAATGCCCTGCATGATGCTGCTAGCGTTCTACCTTGGCGTGATTGCTACCTTACCGCAAATGTAGATGAAAAAGTCAAGCACATACAATCATTATTATTAGATCTATTTAATAGACATGTTCCTTTAAAAACTGTGGCAATCCATAATAGTAAATGTCCCTGGTTCACATCTGAAGTGCGTAATACAATTAAAGTCAGAAACAAGGCTTATTCAAAATGGAAGCGTACTGCACTTGATCATGATTGGGTGTCTTTCTGTCGAGCTCGTAATCATTCAACTTTCATAACTCGAAGAGCTAAGAAAAGATATTTCTATTCCAAATTGAGCACCAGCCAAACAGCGAAAAAACTCTGGACTAATTTACGTTCAATTGGTGTCGGAAAAAAGAATGTTGTTTGTACCATTCCAGATGCTAATGTCCTAAATAATGCCTTTCTTTCTAGTGATATCGGCAGTCCACGTTTTATTCCAGACAATGAGTTGTTTCATGATTTCAACTTTGATTTTGAAGTCGTTTCTGAAATTGATGTCATTAATATTCTGAGATCCATTAAATCAAATGCTATCGGTGAAGATGGTATTCCAATTCGCTTTGTTAAAATGGTCTTGCCGCATATCCTAAGCTGTGTTACACATGTTATTAACTTCTGTATAACGTCATCAACTTTTCCTGAAACTTGGAAGTTAGCGAAAATCATTCCCGTTCCAAAAAATCTCAGCCATCATCTCCCGCAGATTTTCGTCCTATTAGCATTTTACCATGTCTGTCAAAGGTTTTGGAGAAAGTTCTTGCAGACCAAATCTCAAATTATCTAAGTCAACATTGTTTATTATCCCCAATACAGTCTGGTTTCCGAAAACACCATAGCTGTTTCACAGGTATGGTAAAAATTCTTGACGACATTAGAGTTAAGTTTGATTTAGACTACGTCACAGTTCTTTGTCTGCTTGATTTCTCGAAAGCCTTTGATAGAGTGGATCACAATGTGCTTTGCTTGAAATTACGATCCTACTTCGGCTTTAGTGTAGCTTCGGTAAACCTTATTTATAATTACTTGTATAACCGTCACCAAAGGGTAGTTTACGGTGGAACTTCTTCCCAACTTGGTTCCCTTGTTGCAGGAGTACCCCAAGGATCTATATTGGGACCAATTTTATTCTGTCTTTTTATTAATGACCTTCCTAAGGTTTGCACGAATGTTTCTGTTCATCTGTATGCTGATGATGCTCAGATATATTTATCTCGGCCTATTGGGCTCATTGATGATTTAATAGCCAGAGTTAATGAAGATTTGTTGAATATTTATAAATGGTCGATCTGCAATGGACTCAGTCTTAATCCATCCAAATCCCAGCTAATACTTATTTCGAAGAAGCTATTCGACACTGATGAATTTCCCCCTGTTCTCCTCAATAACATGCAACTGAAATTTGTGAATGTTGTAACCAATCTCGGTTTTAAGCTTAATCGTTCATTGTCTGCTGATGCACACATAAATTATGTTATAGGGAGAATTTATGCTGGACTGCGCAAACTTCGGCTATCTTCTGGCTTTACACCAACTGAAACTAGACTAAGACTTGTTAAGACCTTGTTTATGCCCATTATAGATTTTGCCACAGTTGTCTACTGCAAACTTGACTCTAACTCTATGCATAAGCTATTAGTTGCGTTCAATGATTCGGTTAGGTATGTTTATGGTATTCCCCGCTATGAGCATATATCACAATATCACAAATTAGTCCTCGGTTGCACTTTTCAGCAGTTTCTTGATGTAAGATGCTGTATTTTCATGCATAAAATAATAACGCAGAAAACACCAGTGTACCTCTTTGAAAAATTGCAATTTGCACAATCCACCAGAACTTTGAATCTTATTACCCCCAGTTTTTCTTATCTCATCACTTCGCGTCTCTTCTTTGTTCATGTCACAAGACTTTGGAATTCCCTACCCACATCGATAAAGCAAATTATTGGAGCTACTAAGTTTAAAAATGCTCTTCTCAGGCACTTCTCGTCTCCCTAACCCCCTCCCTGGTCTTATTATGTTATTTGTTTCTTTTTGTCTCCTTTTTTCCCCTCAATTCCTCTTTCTCTCTTTTTTCTTCTAATTGCTCTATATATATATTTATTTGTTCTCCCTCTTTCTCTTTTCTTACAATCAGATACTTTTTTGATACTAGTTCATATACTTTTGTAAATATTTTTTCTTTGTATAACTTGTAATGATTATATTAGCTTTCTTTTTTTTCTTATTTTTCTTCTTTTTTTTTATATAATTTCTAAACGATATCCAAATTATCATGTGCTGTAAAAGACTATGTCTTATTTGTACAACCATTATAGTAAATAAATTGAATTGAATTGAATTGAATTGAACATACTTTAGCACCCTTAATCTTGCAAATGGATTTCATCAAATCCTTATGGATAGTGAAGACCGGTGTAAAACTGCTTTTAGCACTCCATACGGACACTACGAATATAATCGTATGCCATTTGGTTTAAAAAATGCACCAGCAACTTTCCAGCGTTTAATGAACACTGTACTGATTGGTTTACAGGGATTTGACTGCTTTGTATATGTCGATGACATAGTCCTCTACGGATACGATCTAACTGACCATAACTCCAAACTTATAAGAATATTTGACCGCTTGCGCCCACACAACTTAAAGCTTCAACCAGACAAGTGTAATTTTTTGAAAAGTGAATTAATGTACCTCGGACATATTATCTCTGAAAACGGACTTAAACCGGATCCTGAAAAAATTAAAGCAGCAAAAACATACCTCACACCCAAAAACGAAAAGGGAATAAAATCATTTCTAGGATTCACAGGTTACTACCGTCTCGGTTTATAGATAATTTTTTAACCATAGCAAACCCATTGACAAAATTATTAAAAAAGAACGTAGTTTTTAAATGGGATGCATTTTGTGATGAAGCTTTTCAAACACTAAAAAGTAAAATAATAGAACCCCCTGTTTTAGCGTACCCCGATTTTAAAAAGGATTTCATAGTTACAACCGACGCTAGCGACATTGGACTTGGCGCTGTATTATCTCAGGGAGAGATTGGCAATGATAAACCAATCTGTTACGCCAGTCGCACCCTAAATGACACCGAAACTCGGTACAGCACTACAGAGAAAGAATTACTAGCAATCGTTTACGCTGTCAAACAATTTCGTCCTTATATCTACGGACGAAGATTTAAAATATGTACAGACCATAAGCCATTACAATGGCTTATGAACCTCAAAGACCCAACATCTAGGCTCGCTCGGTGGAGAATATTGCTGGATGAATGTCAAATGGTTTATAAACCGGGTAAAATAAACTCAAATGCTGACGCTCTCAGTCGAATACCAATTGAGACAAACGATAAAGTAATGGTGCTCACAAGAAACCAAAAACAACGCTTAGAAAAACAAAACGAACCAATTATATCTCCATCACCCCAACAATCGCAAGACGATTTACAAAAAAGTGATTGGTTTCTCACTACCAAATTTAAGTAACAACACCAAGAACACATTCAAGATTTTATTAGAAAAAGTATTCGAAAAAGAAGACCTACAAATGTATCTTTATACTAACGAAATAATCATTTTAAACGAACCCGAACTTATAGAAAAAGCCATTTTTGATTATCATGACTCACCCTTTGGCGGTCATCAAGGTGTGTCGCGAACACTTAAACGAATAAGGCAAAAATACTACTGGTCCAGTATGAGAAAAGACATTACCGAACACATACAAAAATGCGCATCTTGTCAACTAAACAAAAGTAAAAGAAATCCTCCAGTACCTATGAAAATTACAACAACTAGTTCGCGGCCTTTTGAAAGAATAGCTTTAGATATAGTTGGTCCTTTGCCAGTAAGCTATAACAATCATAAATACCTTTTAACATTTCAAGATGATCTCACCAAATTTTCAGAAGCTTTTCCTATCACAAATGCAGAAGCTTGAACAGATAGATAGATAGATAGATAGATAGATATATAATTTTATTTCAAAAATAGAAATTACAAAAACATAGTATTTGCTGGTTTAAAATTAATTAAGGCAATAACTTTAAGTTGCCTGCCAGGTTAAAAAGTTGAATATAAAAATTAAGCTTAGTGAATAATTGATTTAATTAAGTTAATTATGAAAATTCATTTAAAATAAGGTACCGATATTTAAGAGCGGCTTTTAAAAAATTATATAAGTTTATGTAGCAGTTGCCATTTAGATTACTAAGAAGCTGAGAGTGGGAGAGCACATCATTGCCAAGGAACTTTCTTCTGTACCCTTTGAAGATAGGACATATTCCAACGAAGTGAGATGTATTTTCCGATGCATCCAGGTTGCAAAGTGTGCATATACCATTAGTATCTCTCTGAAACGCTTTTTCATTGAGATTGAGGAGACCACAGCGAGCTTTTAAGATGAGAGAGATCATATCACGAGGATTCGAGTCTTCAAAATAGTTTGGCACATCACAATATAATAGATTGCAGTACTCATCATGAAATTGTGATTGTAAGGCATTACTAGTAAATGTATTCCAGTGTTTTTCCTTAAGTTTTAATAGAAGAATACTGTGTAATCCACACCACTCTAGCAAGATTATATCGAAGGAAAAATCTATCGAGGTTTCATAAAAAAGGTCCAACCAATCTTTAGCCCAGAAAATTTTTCTATCAATAATAGCTTTGAATTCTAGGTAGTCTATCTGCAGAAAGGGACAAGGTTCTCCGTATATAAGGAAAATGTAGCTTTAAAGATGTCAGAAAGGCCTTAGGTATACCAGTTTCTATGTGCAGAACATAGTTGGGTGTGTTATCCGGTAAGAGAAAACATCTCTTTACAAAAAATCGTTGCAACTTTTCAACTTGGGTATGTTCCCGATATCCCCATACTTGAGCGCAGTACAACATAATAGCCCTTGAAGCAGCATCGTAAATTTTGAATTTTGTTGAATGTTGAACATATTTATCCCTCAGTAGCTTGGCCCATGTTGCATTGATAGAGTTTTTTGAAGATGCCAATCTAGAATTTAAATGCTCATTCCACGACATATTATAGTTGAAAACTACGCCTAGATATTTGTATTGGTTTGACACAGTTATTTCGATGTCATTGAAAAGCCATTTTTCACAGGCAGCTCTGCGTCCCCCATTGCGAAAGATAACCACTTCAGATTTTCCAAGATTGACTTCAAGATACCACTTATTACAGTAAGTAATGAAACTGTTGATGAGACGTTGCAGATTAGCGGGATTATCTGATAAGAGCACAATGTCATCAGCATATAAAAGAACCTTAACATCGAGTCCATTTATAGATAATCCAATGGGAAGATCAGCATGCAAATCATTTAAAAAGAGGACAAAAAGGAGAGCACTTAAAACACACCCCTGTTTGACTCCTTTGTTGGTGGTGAAGAAGTCGGACGAGCCTTTACCATCCCAAACAGCAGCAGTAGTATCCAGATAAAGGGATTTAATAATTTTAATCATCTTCGAAGAGATTCCAATTATGTGAAGCTTGTAGAATAAAGCATGTCTGTCAACGTTGTCAAATGCAGCCTTTAAATCAATAAAAAAGGCATAGAGCTTCTTTTTTTGACTGAGTTGAAGCTGTATTAGACAGGAAAGATTGTAAACTTGGTCTACAGTAGAATAATTACTTCTATACGCAGCTTGGAATTCGTTTATCATTTTATTTGCTTCCAACCAAGTCGTGAGCCTATTTAAGAGAACGCTGGTAAATAACTTATAGAGCGTGTCAAGAAAAGACAGTCCTCTATAGTTAGACACCACATTCACATCACCTTTCTTAAGAAGCGGTTATATTATAGACTTTTTGAACGATTGTGGTACGTTTGCAGTTTCGAAAATGTCAATAAACAACTTATGTATTTCAACAACCAAAGACGGACTCGCATTTTTATAGAACTCATAAGGTATTCCATCTAAACCAGGTGTTTTAAAATCTTTTGAGGACGATATTGCTAAATATATTTCATTTAGCTCTATGGGGTAGTCCAACTCAGGAACATGAATTTCAGAAACAGAATATGGGATTGTAGCTGTATCTCTTGATTGCGTTAACAAGTTCTGAAAATGTGTTTTGAATTCATTGGCTGAAACTGCTATTGGTGTGCTAAAAGCGTCCCCGCGTATCTCCTTGGCAATCTTCCACCATTCTCTGGCTGTAGAAACACATTGCAAACTATTTGCTATGTCCTTAAAGTAAGCTTGTTTTTTCATTTTACATAAATTCCTGTACTTCTTGTTGGCATCATTATAGTTTTTTCTGCAGGCATCTAGGTTTAACTTCCGGAAAGCTTTAAGGTATTTAAACGCAGTTCTTCTTGCCAAAAAACAAGCTAGATCAAACCAAGGTTTCTTGGGCTAAAACTTGATTGTGTGTTTGTTAGGGGCACCGTTTGCTTCATATATACAGTTTTTGATTGAATTGCAGCGATCCTCAATAGAAGCTGTTGGTATTATTTTTGAAGGTATAAGTTGCTCAAGTTTAGTGTTATAGGCAAGACATCTACTTTCGGACCACTTTATTCGAGGAAGACTCCTATTATCCTTTTCCAAACTAATGGCGGCGGTTTTTAAAGAGCAAATAAATGGCATGTGATCTGAGAAAGTTTCACAACCAACAACAAAATCTTCTACCATATGCGATGCGGAGTAAGAGGGACAACAATAGTCGATCACCGACGAGCCTCTGCTGCTTACAAAAGTGTGTTCACCAGTTTTGTCACTAAAACCCCTGCCATTAAGGATGTATGCTCCAATATCCTCAAGAAATTCCAGAAATTTGTTGCAATTGCTGTCACAGGTTGAATCCTTGGAGCATCTTACTTCATTAATAGTCGATGCATTAACCGAGTTGTAATCCACTGTTCCTTTTGTACCAGTTCTCACGTTAAAATCCCCGCCAAGAATGAATTTCGTGGAGTGAAATTCTGAGAAAAAGTTTTTTAAAGTAAGGAAATCTGTTGAATAAGTTGATTTGGCATCACCGAAATAAATAAAAACTTTATTTTTTGTCATATTGGTAACTCTTATGTAATAAACTTCCTATCCACATGTTTTTCACCTTCTTCATAATAAAACGTGTTTTATTAATCTTTTAAGTTTTTGCAAAAAATCTGCGGCATCCAACCGGTTATGGGCCCAGATATCTCGGATTTTTGAAGATTAATAAAGGAAGTGTGCGAAACAAAGAATTTTTTTGTTAAAGTTTGTATTTATTCGGTTTGATTTGATAATGAGTAATTTGCCGGCAATAGAACGACTTAAAGGTCGTGAAAACTACGACACTTGGAAGTTTGCGGTGGAGAATTACTTATTATTGGATGACTTATGGAAGTCTGTAGAAGGAACCGAGGTCAAACCCGAAAAAATTGCGTTGGCAAAAGCAAAGTTGGTTCTGCTGGTCGACCCGTCACTGTACGTGCACATCAAGGAAGCCAAAACTGCGAAAGACGTCTGGACTAAGTTGGCGTCTGCATTTGATGATACCGGACTCACCAGGAGGGTAGGACTTTTGAGAGAACTGACCACTACTCGGTTGGAGGACTGTTCTTCGGTTTATGAGTATGTGAATAAGATCATCGGAACAGCTCACAAGCTTACATCTATTAAAATGGAAGTACCTGATGAATGGTTAGGAAGCTTGCTGTTGAGTGGCTTACCGGATAAATTCCAGCCAATGATTATGGCCATCGAGAGTAGTGGCATTAAAATAACAGCAGATTCAATCAAGACGAAGTTGCTACAGGACTTCGAATGCTACAATAAATCATCTGCAGGTGGAACGGATAGTCAGGCTATGGCGGCTTTTAAAGGCAAATCTGCGAATAGATCCAGAGCAAAAGTTGTCAAATGTTTTGGTTGTGGTGAAGTTGGACACATTAAAAAAAATTGCCCAAAATATTTGAATGTTCAAAGCAAGTTCGCTGTATTTGCCTCATATTCCGTACAAGAAGATAGCCAATCATGGTTTGTGGACTCTGGAGCGTCATCTCACATGGCAAAGAGTGCAAAAATGTTTAACAACTATATTCAATGTTCTTCGAAGGATTTCGTAACTTTGGCGGATGGATCTAAGCTTGAAGTTGCAGGGAAAGGTGACATTTTGATGCGGATGTTGGGTGATGGTGCTATTAATGATGTTCTGATGCGTGGTGTTCTTCATGTTCCTGACATAAAAGTAAATTTAATGTCTATAAGCCAAATTGTAAAAAATGGAAATACAATTAAATTCGATTCTGCTGGATGTAAAATATTCGACAGTAAACAAACAATTTTCGCATCGGCTGCTGAGGTTGATAAAGTTTACAAATTGTGTAGTCCGCCAGAGAATATTGCTCGGGTAGCAACGGAATCTAAAACCAGTTTGTGGCACAGACGTATGGGACATCCAAGTCCAGGTGTGATGAAAAATTTAGAACTGACAGGACCTGACGATGGTATTAATACAAGTTGTATCACATGCTGTGAGGGGAAACATTGTAAGCGTAGTTTCAAATCATCAACGACTACGACGACTGATTTTCTACAGTTGATCCATTCGGATGTAGCAGGCCCCATGGAAACAGCATCTCTTGGAGGATCCAGGTACTATGTATTATTCTTAGATGATTTTTCAAAAAAAGTGTTTGTATATGCAATGAAGACAAAAAACGAAGTCGCAAAACATTTTTTGGTTTTTAAAAACATGGTTGAAAATCAAATGGATAGAAAAATAAAAATCTTTCGGTCTGATAACGGTACGGAGTTCTTGAATACAGAAATGCGGAAATGTTGTGAGGCAGCTGGAATAATACATCAAACTTCAACTCCGTATTGTCCACAACAAAATGGAAAATCGGAGAGAATGAATCGATCGTTAATTGAAAAGGCACGCTGTCTTTTATTTGGTGCTGGTCTGGATAAACGCTATTGGGGTGAGGCAGTATACACGGCGGCTTATTTAATTAATAGAACTTCAACAAAAAGTCTGGAAGGTTGTTGCCCTGAAGAGGTTTGGACTGGTGTTATGCCCGATTTATCTCATTTGCGAGTGTTTGGTGCTATCGGCATGGTTTTGGTACCGAAGCAGAAGAGAACTAAATTTGATGCTAAGTCAATCAAATGCATAATGGTCGGCTATGCTGAGAACTCTAAAGGCTACAGGATGTATAATCCGATTGACAAAAAGATGCATATCACTAGAGAAGTAAAATTTTTTGAAGATCGGCGCTTTTATGAAGAAAACAATTCCACAGAATACAGCTCTCATGATTTAACTGCAGGTCAGAATTTAGTGGAGAATATAAACAGAAATCCTGATCTGAATGTTGCTGTTGTTGAAACTGTAAGCGATGACTACGAACCTATTGAAGGAAACAGTTCTGTTGGTGGAGTTGCTGCTGGGATTATGAACGATAATTCTGTTACCGATGAAGTTTTGATTGCTGATGATAATGTTGCTGTTGTTGCTGGGGAAGATGATAATAACTTAGAGAATTTTGAAACTGTTGACGATGATGATGATATAGAGGAGATGTTTGCTGATGCTGAGATGTCGTATGGCAAATTTGATATTGACACGAGCTCAAATTACGTTCCATTAAATTCACCATCAAGTGGGGACTCAATCGTTGGACCTATACGGCGTTCAAATCGAGAACCAAAACCCGTCAATTTTGAAAACTATGTTACATTTGTGAACGAGGTGCATGAAGCTGGTGATCCTACTACTTATAAGGACGCGATTACAAGACCTGATGCATCGTGTTGGAAGAAGGCGATCAGCGAAGAGCATGATTCATTGGTTCGAAATCAAACATGGGAACTGGTTGATCTTCCGGCTGGTAAAAAAACCCTGCATTCTAAGTGGGTTTTCAAAACTAAGCAAGGTGTGGACGAAGAAGTTCTTACATACAAGGCACGGTTAGTCGCAAAAGGTTGCGCCCAGCGAAAAGGCATTGACTTTGACGAAGTGTATTCCCCCGTCATCAGGTATAGCTCATTGCGTTACCTTCTTTCACTTGCAGCAAAAATGGATCTTCATATCGAGCAGCTTGATGCCGTTACAGCGTTCCTTCAGGGTGAGTTATCTCAAGAAGTATACATTTCTCCTCCTGAAGGTTTAAATTTTCCTAAAAATAAGGTCTTAAAATTGAAGAAATCAATTTATGGACTGAAACAGTCTTCAAGAACATGGAACTTGAAATTGAGTACAGCTCTTAAAGCATTTAATTTGCAGCAGTCTCGATATGATCCGTGCATCTATTTGAACAATGATAAAATTGGTTCATTCTTGATATTGGCTGTCTATGTAGATGATATTTTGATTTTGTCAAAAGACCTTAAAGTATCTGAAAAATTAAAATTTTATTTAAAATCGAAATTTCATATGAAAGAACTTTCCAAAGTTAATTATTTTCTGGGTATGAATTTAGAACACAACAGAGATTCTGGAAAACTCTTTATAGATCAAGAAAAATATATTCTTAAGATGTTGAACCGATTTGGTATGCAGGATTGTAATCCAGTTTCAAGTCCAATTGATAACAATGTTAAACTAAGCAAAAATAACTGTCCTAAATCGGAAGGTGATAAACTCGAGATGGACAAAGTACCTTATCAGGAGTTAATCGGCAGTTTACTTTTTGCGGCCCAAATAAGTCGCCCAGATATTTGTTACGCAGTGAATTTTCTGAGTAGATTTAACAATAATCCAGGAAAAGAACATTGGTTAGCAGCTAAAAGAGTTCTTAGATATTTGAAAGGAACTTCAAATACTAAACTTTGTTATGATCGAAACGGAAATGATGAAATTATTGGATATTGTGACTCCGATTATGGCAGTGATTTAGACGAAAGAAAATCTATCAGCGGATACGTATTTTTATCACAAGGTGGCGCAATTTCGTGGGCATCGAAAAAACAAGCCACTGTTGCCTTGTCAACCACCGAAGCCGAATATGTTTCAATGGGAACGGCGATCCAGGAGGCAATATGGTTGAAGGGTATTCAGAAAGAGATAACAGGCACTGACTCACCCATTAAGCTGTTCTGTGACAGCCAGAGTGCTATTCACCTTGCAAACAATGAAAGCTACCGTCCACGAACGAAACATATAGACATCCGCCATCACTTCATCCGGGATGTAATAGCAGAAGGCAAATTGAACTTGGAACACGTTTCTTCAGAGCAAATGGCAGCAGATATCATGACGAAGTCACTACCATCCACTGCGATTAAACGTTTAATGAAATCAATGGGATTAAAGTAAAATAAGTTTTAGTGGGGATGTTGAATAAGTTGATTTGGCATCACCGAAATAAATAAAAACTTTATTTTTTGTCATATTGGTAACTCTTATGTAATAAACTTCCTATCCACATGTTTTTCACCTTCTTCATAATAAAACGTGTTTTATTAATCTTTTAAGTTTTTACAAAAAATCTGCGGCATCCAACAAAATCTCTATTCCAGTGGCTACAATTCAAATAAAATGGTATCAAGCCCAGGAAATTACCAGAAAAGCAACCTTGGAGCATGATTATCTCGTTAGTGGTTACAAATTTAAGATGGTAAACAGATTCAATGTTTTTCTTATAACCGAAAAGACATCCGCCGCTGGCCCTCCCAAAGTTGAAAGTTTTTGTAGCTGAGATCCACTTAAGATTAAAGCCGGAAAAGAATTTTTCAAAGTTTTTAAAGTTTTCAGACAATACAAACGTTTCAAATAAAAAGAAAATTTGATATTTACAAATATATTTAAAAAAATTACATAACAAAGATTTGTTTACAAGACCAGCTATATTGTAAAATAAAACCTGACAGGCAATGGGCTGCTAATTATTATTTTGATTGTTTGCCACAATAACAGAATAATTCGTATTTGTTTTACTTAAAAGATTTACAATAAACTCCTTATCAGCTTCGTTAAATGTTGTAATGACACCATCTTTGCTGCATTTATAGCGACGTCCATCGACAAAAAGAGACCAACGCTTTATCTCAAGCTTCATATGAGAATTAGTTAAGACATCACATGGCGACCGTGACATAAAACTCGTGTTGTAAACCAAAAAAAATATATTCTCCCTTGAGTGACAAAAAAATACCTACGCGTTTCAAGTGTATCAAAAAAAAATATATATAGAAAATATACTTATAAAAGTGTGAAAAAAAATTAATAAAACCAGTTGAAGCTTGAAGTTAAAAAATTGGTTACTCCGTTATTCCGTTGGCGTCGTTTTGTCATGTCATCACACCTCATACCACACAAATACACGCTCACAAAAAAAAAAAAATCCGTTGTCGAGTAAAATAAGTTCTTTTGCATCGTCTCTTTATCATACCATACACCATTCCACGTTCCCTCTCGAGAAACATACACCATTCCACCCTCATTCTCGTGAAAAAAAAAGAAAAAAAAAACCGCCTGCACATAAAATTAGTTCCGTTGTCTCGTCACTTCTTGAACAGCTGCATTGATTTTTTTTATCCATCTTTGCACAAAACCAATACATTCAACCTTAAACAACAACACAAATACCTATTGCGAAAAAAAAAATTATTAGTTCAGTGTTTCATCTTCAATACCCTTTACAAATAAATAGAACCCACATTCTACATAATACATAGCTACGCGGTACGACGGTGACGATACGAGAAAAAAAAAAAAAAACAAGTGAAAGAGAAGCGAAAAAAAGAGAAACATCTTCCACTTCCAGTTCAAATTTTATATAAAAAAAAAAAAAAACTAAAACAAATATAAATACAATTATCATTGACAGTTTGAGTTAAACTCTAAAGTTCCAGTTAAATTCCAAAGAAGAAGAAATTAAAAACTTCATCGACAGTTCCAAATTTACTACAACAAAATCTCTGTGGCAGTTCCAGCAAAATTCACCAAGACTTCCAGCTTCATCCAACATCCAACATTCAACATACAAAACTTGAGCACCTTAATATGGTTCGTTTTATGAAATAATGTACTCATTATCATTAGTATAATAATTATCATATAATAATAATAATATACATATACTAAATACCTATTTGAATTTATTTTAAGTTTTTTTTTTTACTTATGCACTATAATTATATTATAAAATTATATAAAATTATATTATAAATATTTGAATTAAGTATTACCTACTGTAAATAAAAATTAAAATTAAAGCTGAAATTAAAATAAATTTCTTATGACTTCAAAAGAAGTAGTTTTAAAAGGTCTATTGGCAGAATTCAACAGTTTCACTAAACTGTTACATAAGTCGGAACCTTCTAATGAATTAGAAAACAAGAAGAAAATCTTAAAATTGAAATTAATATTCGATAAGTACATAAATTACTTTGATGAAATTATCCCAGACATCCCAGTTTACAAAAAGAAAATATACAGGGTGATTCACCAGCGTTGTGCCAAAAAGCTAGAGCGTGTAGTTTAAGTTGAGACAAGAAAAAAATCGTATGGGAGGGGGGGTCTATTCCCCTCCGTTTAGCCGGGAGGGGCAATTTTCTGAAAAATTGACTTATTTTGTAAAAAAAAATATTTAAAATCAACGGGTTCGTTTACAACACCGTGTTATACCTTTTTGGAAAGCCAAAAACTTTTCCTTTTATTTTGTTTTTAAATTAAATTGTTTTAAAGAATAGTTTAAAAAATATAAATTTTCAAACTCAAAATTTTGAAAAAAAATTTGAAAAAATAATTTTAAAACTAATTTTTTCAAAATTTTACGTAATTAAGTATAATTTTTGTTCTCAGAATTCAACGCTTCCATTAATCTTTAATCCAACACTGAAAACCGTATGGCTCTACGACTTTTTGTTGCCAAGGTATTCAAAAATAACCGAACCTACTTCTTCACAAAAACACGAAAAAATTGGCTAAATGGTCACTTGTGCCATCCCGTAAGGCTAGGTTTTCTTGTTTTTGTGAAGAAGTAGGTTCGGTTGTTTTTGAATACCTTGGCAAGAAAAAGTCGCAGAGCCATACGGTTTTCAGTGTTGGATTAAGGATTAATGGAAGCGTTGAATTCTGAGAACAAAAATTATACTTAATTACGTAAAATTTTGAAAAAAATTAGTTTTAAAATTATTTTTTCAAATTTTTTTTTCAAAATTTTGAGTTTGAAAATTTATATTTTTTAAACTATTCGTTAAAACAATTTAATTTAAAAACAAAATAAAAGGAGAAGTTTTTGGCTTTTCAAAAAGGTATAACACGGTGTTGTAAACGAACCCGTTGATTTTAAATATTTTTTTTTACAAAATAAGTCAATTTTTCAGAAAATTGCCCCTCCCGGCTAAACGGAGGGGAATAGACCCCCCCTCCCATACGATTTTTTTCTTGTCTCAACTTAACCTACACGCTCTAGCTTTTTGGCACAACGCTGGTGAATCACCCTGTATATAAGGCAAAAGTCACTAGTGGTCAAAAGGTGTAAGGTGTGTGTTGAAAATTTGGGTTTTGTTTTTGAAACCGATTTTGAATTTGCTAATGAACTAGAGAACAGTAGTTGTGATGAGTCTGATTCGGAAATAGTTTAATTAAATAGAAGCCAATCAAGCCAGAATTTAAATGAGCAGATAGTACAAGAAAAAATTAAAGAACAAATTAAAATTGAAACGAACAGATATTTTAAAAATCAATTGAGAATGTCTGCGTTTGACCTCAAGCTTGCGAATTCTTTAATACCAGATTTTGATGGTAATTATAAAAATGTTGAAGATTTTCTAGATAAATGTGAATTCTATAATGACACCTTAGATAATGCGGCGAAGGCAACCTTTTTGAAATTCCTTTTAAAAACAAAGTTAACTAAAAAGGTCAAATGCAGATTCAAATCAGAAATAGAGCCAACAAGTTTTGAAATATTAAAAAAATCAATAATAGACAGATTCTCAGATAAAACTACAAAAGAAGATAAGATAAACCAGATAGAAAAATTAAAGCAAAGAGATACGGTTGGTAATTTCGCGACACAGTTAGAAAATTTGTGTGCGGATTTAATAGATCTCAAAATGAAAGACAGGAAAGAGGCTGATCGTTTGGTAATAAAATCTGAGATAGATGACATGGCAGTTAGAATTTTTACAAAAGGACTACAAAGGGCGGAGGTAAGGCAGGCTTTAATTTATAAAGAACCATCGACTTTAAGTAATGCAGTTAAATTTGCTCTTGAAGCTGATTCTAAGTTTTGTCGGGGTGGACAAACACAAGAATATAGTGTGAATAATATTCGTTCGCAAAATCGAAATTTTAGTGGAAACACTAACAGCAACCAATATAGAAACAGAACTTACCTTAATTTTTCAAATAACTCAAGACAACCACCAAATAATAGAAATAGAGTTCAAACGCCTTTCATAAGAAGCTCAGATAATTTTGCTAACAATAGATATAATAGAACGTACAATAATCAAAGTATGACACCAACAAATAATATAAATACAAACAACACTAGAAATAACTATAATAATAGAAGTAGCTATAGTAGCAATAGAAATCATAGTAACCATAGAAATTATTACAACCAAAATAGAAATGTAAATAATCAGTCACAACAAACAAGTAGTAGAATTTTTTATAATCAAAATAGATACATAGACAGGAACGAAACACCTAACAATTACCGGGAAAACTACAATCTCCCTCAGCAGGGAAACCAAGTGGTAGCTCGGTTGAGGGATTGTCAGGATTAAGAATACATACAATTAACGCTATATCAGGATCTGATTTTATAAAAGTCAAAGTAAAAATGTGTGAAGACAAATTATGCTACCTTATGGTGGATAATGGAGCAGCCATTTCAATTTTCTCTGCTTCCAAAATCAATCCTGATCAAGAAGTTATAATAAGTAAAAAATGTATAGTCAAAGGTATTACGCCTGGTCAAATTGAAACCTTAGGAAATACATCAACCACACTCATATTCGAAAATAACATTTCCATTTCTCATGAATTTCAAATCATACCAACAAAATTTCCTTTAGAAATTCACGGAATTCTAGGAAGAGATTTTTTAATGAAACTTAAAGCCAATATTGACTACTCGACCTATCTTTTAGAATTGAAACCGACTTACAATGAGTCGATTTCAATTCCACTATATGATAAAATAGACGATTCCTTTTTACTCCCGGCAAGATCAGAAGTGATACGAAGACTTGATATTGAGTTCGAGGAACCAACACTCATACTTAATCAAGAAATTCAAGAAGGTGTTTTCGTATCAAATTCTATTGTGCATAAAAATACCTATGTACGAATTTTGAACACAAATTTAGAAAGCAAACAAATTAAAGATTTCGTACCTAAAAGTGCGGCTTTAAAAGAGTATAATATTTTTGAAGCAACAAATGAAAATATAAGAAACATAAATACATTAGACAAGGTAACTATAAGAAATTACAACGATACAAATATTAACAATAACAACAGATTTGAAAAACTAGAAAATGCCCTTGATTTTGAATTAATTCCTGAATACGGTAAGGAAAAGATAAAAAAAATTTGTTACGAATTTCAAGATATATTCTTTCTTGAAGGTGAGGAGCTCACTACAAATAATTTTTACAAACAAAATATATCACTCACAGATGAAAAACCCGTATTCACAAAAAACTATAGAATACCACATGCACATATTGAAGAGATAGACAAGCAAACTAAAGACATGTTAAAAAATAATATAATTGAGCACTCGTTTTCTCCATTTAATTCACCGCTTATTCTAGTACCAAAGAAATCTAAATCAGAAGGTAAGAATTGGAGAGTTGTAGTCGACTTCAGGAATATTAACAAGAAGGTGATTTCTGATACTTTTCCGCTACCAAGAATCGATGAAATCTTGGACCAGTTAGGAAGAGCGAGGTATTTTTCCATACTTGACCTATACTCAGGATTTCACCAAATTGAGGTTGAGCCTGATTCTAGAAAATACACCGCATTTTCCACGGGATCGGGTCACTTCCAATTTAAAAGATTGCCCTTTGGCCTGAAAATTTCACCTGCTAGTTTTCAGCGGATGATGACCTTAGCTATGTCTGGCCTCACACCGGAATCCTGTTTTTTATATATAGACGACTTAGTAATTTTTGGATGTTCACTTAATCATCACAATAACAATCTCATGAAAGTTTTTGAAGCGTTACGAAAATTCAACTTAAAACTAAATCCCGCAAAATGCACATTTTTGCAATCAAAGGTAACTTATTTAGGGCATCAGATATCCGATAGAGGCATTTTACCTGATCCAAAAAAATATTCAGTCATAGAAAATTTTCCAACCCCTCAAAATGCAGATGAGGTACGACGTTTCGTAGCCTTCTGTAATTACTATCGGAGGTTCGTCGAGAATTTTGCAAAAGTTGCCTTTCCTTTAAACAAGCTGCTTAGAAAAAATGTTGTATTTAATTGGACAAAAGAATGTCAAATAGCTTTTCAGACACTTAAACAAAAATTAATCGAACCACCTATTTTACAGTACCCAGATTTCTCACAGGAATTTAGATTAACTACCGATGCGTCCGATATAGCCTGTGGTGCTGTGTTATCCCAAATGAAAGACGGAAATGACTTACCAATATGTTACGCTTCCAAAACATTTCAGAAATCTGACAAGCACAAACACCCATCCTTAAAAGAGTGCATTGCAATTCATTGGGCAGTAGAATTTTTCAAACCTTACCTATTGGGTCGAAAATTTAAAATTTTCACAGACCATAAACCACTGGTTTACCTATTTGGGATGAAAAATCCTACCTCAAAGTTGACACGTATGCGCCTAGACCTAGAAATGTATGATTTTTCCATTGAATATCTTAAAGGAAAACACAACGTTTGTGCGGACGCATTATCAAGAATAAGTCTAGACAGTGAAGACCTTAAACGACTATGCATACATGAAGTCACAACCCGGGCTATGACAAATAAATTTAATGATAATCCTGTTCAAAAGAATGATCAACTTTTGACGGATAACATCAATTTAAAAATATACACGGCTATGACAATAAAAGAAACAAAAAACTTTCAAGAAATGCATTTCAAAATTAGTCCAGACGTGGACAAAGAAACCATTGATTTTACTAAAACATTAATAACAATAAATATTTATATTAAAGGTGAAACACTTGAAGACTCTGCTCTAGTGCGGATGTTTTCTTCTCTTGAGAAAAAAACCAAGAATCTAAAACAACAGAAGTTTAAAATAAAACAAAACGATCCAATATTCAGCTACGTAGCAATACAAAAATTTAAAAACATTGGAAACCAAGTACTTGAAAATATAAAAATAGCTATTTTACCTATCAAAATAAACTTAACAAATAGTAACGAAATTTTAGAACTAATAAAAAATTATCATGAAAGCCCCATTGGAGGTCATGTAGGCATAACTCGATTGCTTGATAAAATATCTGCAAAATACACTTTTCCAAAAATGAAGAATCTTATTAAAACTTTTGTTTCCAAATGTGAACTATGTAAAATAAACAAATATGAAAAAAAACATAAGGAATACACACAAATTACAGACACACCCACAACTAGCTTTGACACAATCTCCATAGATACTGTTGGTCCTTTAACAATTAGTGCTAAAGGGAACAGATACATTCTAACTATCATAGATGAATTAACGAAATATGTTACCTTGTGTCCTATTGTTAACAAGGAAAGTAGTACAATAGCTAGAGCGTTCATAAATAGTTACATTTTAAATTTTGGCTCGGTAAGGAAAATTAAGACAGATATGGGTACAGAATATCTTAATTCACTATTTAATGAAATAACAAAAATACTAAAAATTCAGCACAGACATTCTACGCCTTATCACCCAGAGACTATTGGTTCATTGGAAAGGAATCACAAAAATTTAAATGAGTATTTAAGAATATACATAAACAATGAAAAAAATGATTGGGATGAATGGGTCAAATATTATGAATTCTGCTACAACACAACTCCCTGCGTTGTAACCGGATATACACCATTTGAGTTAGTTTTCGGTAAAAAAGTTAATCTGCCAATGGACCTGATAAAATCTAAAATCGACCCAATTTATAATATTGAAGATTACAGTAAAGAATTTAAATTAAAATTACAAATTGTTCATGATAAAGCAAGAAATATGTTAATTAAAAGTAAATCCAAAACAAAAGAAAATTTGGATTCTAGACTTCATAACTATGTACATTTTAAGGAAAATGATAGAGTAGTATTATCTATTCCTAATCACAATAAACTACACCCAATTAAACAAGGACCATTTGTAATAATACAAATTGAGGGTTCAAATGCTTTAATTAAAGATATTTACACTGAGAAAACGAAAACTGTTCATACAAATTTATTAACGAAATATGTATAAATAAAATTATATAAATAATGTTCATATCTACAAATAATGAAAAATTATTAATGAATAATTTTTTATCTAAGTGGGTAGGTGTAGTATTGTATTATTTTGTCTACTTTGAAACGTCACCAACCAACACATACCAACGCACAAACTCGTTCCACAAGTCAGCGATGACCACACAAAGGTGGGCAAAAGAAAAGCAGTCAGAGAGCAGTTCACAATGGAACGTGTGACGAGACGGTCTAGTGTTGGTTGGCGACGATTCGGTAGTGCTAGAAGTAGCTATGTTATAATCTAGATTAATTATTGAATAAAATAAAATCTAAGTATCTTTAAACAACAACTAACGTTTTTAATTCATTTAAAAGACATAACATGCTTGAACAGTAGCAAGAGTGTTTTCAGAAAATATAATATGCCGACACGGTTCTCCTTCCACACTATTGACTGACCAAGGTACTAATTTTCTAAGTGCTATGTTCAAAGAATTATGCGCTTTGTAAAAAATCAAAAAACTTAACACATCACCCTATCACCCTCAAACCAATGGAGCACTAGAACTTAGTCATAAAATCCTCGCCGAGTGTCTTCGACACAACGTCAATCGAGATCAATTAAATACATAGATTCCATATGCAATGTTCGTATGTAACACTACACCACATAGCAGTACAGGTTACACGTCTTATGAACTTGTATGTGGGTTTCCTGCTAATATTCCTAGCACATTCTCTCAAACTCCGAAAACTATTTATAATTATGAAAACTACGCTAACGAGCTCAAATCTAGATTGCGACACGGTTATCAGATAGCAAACAAAGCTCTGGGTAAAAAGAAAATAATTTCAAAAACCCAGTATGACAAATCTGCCCAACCCAAAAATATTAACGTAGGTGAAAAAGTTCTCTTAAAAAACCAAACTAGAAAAAATAAATTTGCATCGCTTTGGGAAGGTCCATACGAGGTTCTTGAAATACTATCTGATGAAAATACCGTTCTTAAAATCAACAAGAAAGCAAAAGTAGTTCATAACAATAATATTATGAAATTTATAGAATAATATACATTTTTAAGAACAAAAACTTTAATTCCCCTTCCTCTCTCTCTCATATTCCCTAACCACAGAATGGAGTCCAATACTTATGTACCGGATTCATATTGGTTATTGTACAACGTGGTGTCCAACATAGAAATTCCCATACGGAAAGGGTTCACTAAAGTTGGCAACGGTTATCCGAACAGAATAACCATACCCACCGAAATCGTTTCGATTATTCATGCGATAATCGAAAAAGATACAAGTGAAGAAAGGGTTACAATCAAAGATTGTGAATATTCAAACGGAACCTTTGTCAATGGGACCAGAATAAGCCACCTACAAGCCACAAACATTAAATTCGGAGACAGAGTTAGTTTTGGAATTCAAGAGGAAGACTTCAACCTAAGCCTTAGCCCATCCTATATTATAAGGCGCCGACGCGCCCACCCTTCCATCGATGTACTACAGGAATGGACACGGCCAAATCAGCCAAACACACGCGTCATTTTCTACCCTGGATTCAATCCAGAAACTGATGATTGATTCTGTAAACGTATAGTGAAAAATATATAGTATATAAAAAAAAAAAAAAACAACGTCTCAATTTTTTTTTCTCTATAAAACACGAACCCAAAAACACACACTCCAAATCTGAGAGGAAATTCCATATTACAACAAGTATCTAAATATTTTGCAGACTAGGGAACCGATAGTATTAACGCTATTGCTCAAATTGATTTCAACAACCAATGGGATCATACAAATAACCCCGATCAGGGACAACCCAGGCATATATTTTGAGCAATGGGGGAAAGCAGAATTATACTCCAGCGAATGGGAACTAATAGTTTACTACGACATGGAGAAATTTACCAAAGCCCTTAACAGTGCCCAACTTAACGTTTCTGAAATAGAACAACTATGTGAGCAACTACAAGGGAAAGTAAGTTGCGATATCTTGTGCAATAGCGCGTCTAGCGAACTAAATCATATTTTATTGGGGGTAAAACAAAAACAAAATCTTATAACAGGAGATGGTAACAACAGGCAAAAACGAGCTTTATTAAACGCTGTGGGAATAGTAAGCAAAACCTTATTTGGGACTCTTAGTGAAGAAGACGCTGTGTATTATGACAAACAAATAAAGAAGTTAGAAGCTAACGAGAAACATCTGTTAACATTAGTAAAGAAGCAGACTATACTTTTAGAAACTACGTCTAACAAAATTAGAAGCGATTCAGGAGCTTGCAAATCAAGTTAACAATGCAAATCAAGAACAATTCTTGCTATCTAGATAAATAAATAAATAAATAAATATCCGAAATTGAATCCCTAACAACTTTGATTACATTGATACTCATGCGTCACCAAAACACAATTGACGAAATAATTGATTTAATAAGCGATGTCAATCATGGCAAACCACATCCGAATATTATTAATCCCCTTCAACTCGAGTCGATATTATCCAAAATAAAACAGGATCTACCTAGGGGAACCAAAATTTCGTCTCTGGTTACAGACGACATTCTAACCCTTTACAAAATCAGTTCAATTAGTGCGACTATACGTCAACAAAAAATTATCTACGAATTCAAAATACCACTCCCACATAATATAGAAAACTTTCATATTTACAAAATTATCCCTCTACCTACTAGCCACAATAACCATTTCGTATTTATACAACTAACTACTGATTACTTGATAATAGATTTCAACAAGGAGTATTATAGCAGCCTAAACTCTAACGACTTGACAAACTGTAATCAACAAGAAAAAACATTTGTATGTCCAATGTCACATCCTCTTTTTAACTCAAATTCAGAGCTTGCTTCTTGCGAAGTTGAACTACTACGCAAAGCAAAAACTCTACCACCATTATGCGAAATAAAAGAAGCAAATCTTTCAAGCATTTGGTTGCAATTATCCACTCACAACAAGTGGTTATTCTCCACCACTCAGAATTATGAGATTTGCAAAGATGAGTTGACAACGTACACCCTTCATGATACAGCTACCATAGAAATAATGGGAAATTGCTACATAAAATTCAAAGATTTGATAATCCACTCATATACCGAAATAGATACAATCTCTCGCAATTCATACATACCACCAATCAATAAATATATCTTCATATTTGAAAAACGTTTCACTTCCAGAAATCAGAAAAAATACCCAGATTGCCTTTGTAAAATTTTCTAGCCAAGACGGACTTAAACTCATATCAAAACAAATAAATAAAATGAAATCAGAAGAAAACATTTCACTTCAACCTATAAGCTCCCACGACATTCACCACAATACAGTAATTTATGCTATACTTTTACTAATATTGGCAGTCTGCTTACGTCGCCTAGTCAATCACCTTAAAAGAAAAAATAATATAGCCAAAACTGTCGACCTCCCTAAACCTTTAGAAGATCACCATCTCAAATAAAAATTAAAAATGAACTACTCCCAATCCCAGAACGTAAATTAGTTTTAACAACAACTGGTGTATCAAAAAAAAAAATTAATTTTGTTTTAAGAGAATGATATGTATTTCTGTTCAGATATACAGGGTGATTCACGAGCGATGTGCCAAAAAGCTAGAGCGTGTAGGTTGAGTTGAGATAAGAAAAAAATCGTATGGGAGGGGTTCTATTCCCCCCCGTTTAGCCAGGAGGGGCAATTTTCTGAAAAATTGACTTATTTTGTTAAAAAAAATATTAAAAATCAACGGCTTCGTTTACAACACCGTGTTATACCTTTTTGTAAAGCCAAAAACTTTTTCTTTCATTTCGTTTTTAAATTAAATTGTTTTGGTGAATAGTTCAAAAAACATAAATTTTCAAACTCAAAATTTTGAAAAAAAAATTTGAAAAAATAATTTTAAAACTAATTTTTTTTCAAAATTTTTCGTAATTAAGTATAATTTTTGTTCTCAGAATTCAACGCTCTTATTAATGTTAAATCCAACACTGAAAACCGTATGGCTCTACGACTTTTTGCTGCCAAGGTATTCAAAAATAACCGAACCTACTTCTTCACAAAAACACCAAAAAAATTGGCTAAATGGTCACTTGTGCCATCCCGTAAGGCTAGGTTTTCTTGTTTTTGTGAAGAAGTAGGTTCGGTTATTTTTGAATACCTTGGCAACAAAAAGTCGTAGAGGCATACGGTTTTCAGTGTTGGATTAAAGATTAATGGAAGCGTTGAATTCTGAGAACAAAAATTATACTTAATCACGTAAAATTTTGAAAAAAATTAGTTTTAAAAATTATTTTTTCAAATTTTTTTTCAAGATTTTGAGTTTGAAAATTTATGTTTTTTAAACTATTCGTTAAAACAATTTAACTTAAAAACGAAATGAAAGAAGAAGTATTTGGCTTTCCAAAAAGGTATAACACGGTCTTGCAAACGAAGCCGTTGATTTTAAATATTTTTTTTTTACAAAATAAGTCAATTTTTCAGAAATTTGCCCCTCCCGCCTAAACGGAGGGGAATAGACCCCCCTCCTGTAAGATTTTTTTCTTGTCTCAACTTAACCTACACGCTCTAGCTTTTTGGCACAACGCTCGTGAATCACCCTGTATACAGGGTCAAACTCAAAATTTTGAAAAAAAAATTGATAAAATAATTTTACAACAATTTTTTTTTTAAAATTTTACGTAATTAAGTATAATTTTTGTTCTCAGAATTCCATGCTTCCATTAATCTGTAATCCAACACTGAAAACCGTATGGCTCTACGACTTTTTGTTGCCAAGGTATTCAAAAATAACCGAACCTACTTCTTCACAAAAACACGAAAAAATTGGCTAAATGATCACTTGTGCCATCCCGTAATTCATATTCATGCACAATCCAAGTCCACATACAAACCAAACGCATTTCACTTCAAGCAAAGTGACAAGATCAAACGACACCATATTCTCACTATGTTCTAAAACACACAAATCATACCATCGATATTTGACACCAACCATTTGTCCACTACTCTGTCCAGGCACACGTTCATTCATTACTCATCACCACAACTGAAATACGATCGCGCTAGCATAAATGCACTGCCCTCGGAGTTGTTGTGATGATGAGACAATATTCGATAAATGAAGTTAAAGCGAATTGTGCGACAAGAAATAATGAGTATAAAGGTTGCGACATATGGTTACCATAAATCGATGATTTATTGAATGTGTGCAGATATTGGTTCTTTTGATCTAGGTAAAATGGGCATGTACTTAAACTAGGATGTGCATGCCTTGCAATAGAAGGAAATGGTAATGTTGGAAAGGGAAAGTGTATGGTAGGCAGTATCAGTGGTAATAATTTGTATAAATAGGGATCGATGAGGAAAGAATAGTCGAAGTTGATTTTAGAATATTGTATGGACAAGGTTGCAGCGACGCTAAAGATGGCGGACCTTTAGATAATAACAATAATACCTAATAAAAGAAACTATAAAGTTAAAGAAAATCATCTTTTACTATTAAACTTCCCGCTATTCCGCTCTTCTCTTGAACAAAGAAAGCACGGCGGTATTGGCGTTACAACATATTTTTCAACGTACGATCTTGACAGCGGATATCACCAAGTACTTATAGGGTAAAGTCGGGTGATATGGCACCACGGGTGATATGGCACCCTTTCAATATCTCCCACTTACTGACTTCTTTTCAAAACAAAGAGAACAACATATCAATCAGTTTAACGTAAGCTATTAGATTGTCCAGTTCAAATCTCTGCAGCCCTTGAAATACTATTAATACAGCCGAATAAAAAAAATAGTGGGTGCGTATTAAGCAAAAAGTTTTTTTGTGTATTAGTGAAGTTCATGGTAATTCAAAGATATTTGACGCCAGGCGTTTAATTTAAAAAGAAAAAAAAGAAATAACCGTGTTTGTGTGGGTTTGTTTACCGTTATAACTGTGCGAGCTTAATTTCTTATTTTATTTGGAATAGCAGAAGCAAAGTCAAAAAGGTGATATGGCACCTCAGAAGTTCGGGTGATATGGCCCCCGGTGCCAATTCTCCCACTCTCACTTTACTTTCATTTTGAACCTAGGCACTTACTTAAATAAAAAAAAAAAAAAAAAAAAAAAAAACAGTTCAAACAGAAAATCAACGCCGCGCCGGCCGAGGACAGTACGTCAGATTACGATGAGCAAATATCGTTGCAAGATGACTCAAATGGTACCAAAGCTTTCAGGGAAAATATTTGTGTGGGGATTATGCCCTTACAACAAAACAGGACGAGTGGCTAAACTGCATAATATGTCACTTTTAATCACATGAATTCCTGTTCATCGCATATAACAACACCTGCAACAAATGTGGAAAAACAGCAAGAAAAAGCAAAGTGCCATTTCACCCTCAAGCAGGTGCCATATCACCCTCCATTTTTTAAGACGTCTTTTTTTTAAGGTTTTTTATTTTGAAAAAAAAAAATTATTCAACTGACTGTGAATTTGAAAGAAGTTCCTATTTTTTGCTTATAAACTATTTTGATAATAAAATTATTTTGGTTTGAAATAAAAATCTTTTTTAATTTGGGAGTTATATGGAAAAAGAAAAATGGGTGCCATATCCCCCGACTTTACCCTAGATAAATCCGACCACCAAAAAACGGCTTTCAGTGCCAATACAGGGCACTTTCAACAGAATGCCGTTTGGTTTAAAAGGGGCACCAGCCACTTTTCAGCGCCTTATGAATCATAATCGATTAGAAAAATTCAATCTGCGTCTTCAACCACAGAAGTGTCATTTTCTCTATCGAGAAATTGTTTTCCTAGGCTATACAATTACAGAAATGGGTGTTCTTCCAGACGACTAAAAAATAAAAAGTATCAATCAGATACGGTCTCCAAAAAGTTCTAAGGAAATCCAATCGTTCTTGGGCATGATAAACTTCTACAGAAGAAGCATTCCAAATTTCTCAAAATATGAAAAACCTTTACGGGATATTACACGGAAAGATACGAAATTCTTTTGGAGTGCAGAATGTGAAAAAGCTTTCTATATTTTGAAAGAAAAAATAACAAATCCACCAATTCTGATATATCCAGACTTTACTAAAGAATTTGATCTTTCCACTGACGCTAGAGGAACTACCATAGGAGCTGTTTTGTCTCAGAAAAATGATGATTAGATATGCCCATTGCTTTTGCAAGCAGAATATTAAGCTCTATAGAGCGTCGGTACTCTACAATCGAAAGAGAAGTGTTGGCTTGTTTGGGCAGTAAAGAGTAAAAAGAATTTTAGGTGCTACCTTTTAGGCCGAAAATTTACCCTTTACACGGACCACAGGCCTTTAATTAATTTTTTCAAAATAACCAATGAGTTGACAAGAACTTCGAATTTTAAATTTAAGTTGGCATAGTACGAATTTAATATCAAACACAAACCAGGAAAACAAAATGTAGTAGCTGATGCACTTAGTCGTTTGGGGCCACATTACCACGGATGCTTCAAATTACGCCCTTGGAACACTCCTGTCACAGGATGAGAAACCAATAATGTTAATTTAACGTACACTCTCTAAAACTGAAGAATCATACGCCGCAAATGAAAAGGAAATGCTAGCCATCACATGGTCCTTGCAAACTCTCCGAAATTATATCTATGGCTCAGCCAAGGTCAAGATTCTAACTGACCACCAACCTTTAACATATGCCTTGAGTAGCAAAAATCAAAACTCAAAAATGAAGCGTTGGAAAGCAGCATTAGAAGAATACAACTATGAAATCAAATAGAAGCCTGGTTTCTACTGTCAAAAGTAAAAGTGCGTTTTATTTTAAATAATATTTCTTAATTTTGAGTTTTCGTCATAAAGTTGTTAAAGTGTCCAGCTAAAAACAAGTGTTCCAGGTAGGCACTTCTTATTTAGCTTACAAAAATAAAAGATCATTTTTGAGCACCGACACGCATATATGAGTGGCAAACAGGGCTTAATTAGAAACTTCACCTGAATCAGTCCCCAACAAAAAAAAAGTATTTGCAAACAATGGAGGTGGGAAAGTTATCTATTGCCCAGTTAAAACAAATTATTATCAATGAATCGCTCACTGAAAACTTGAAAAACCTAGCTACAAAAGCTGACATTACTGAACTGACACTTGAAATAAACTCATTAAGAACGACAAACTTGAAGCTAAAAAGAAGTTTATCTTTGATGTCCGAGAGATGCGAATTATTGGAATCTCAATTAGAAATGATTTCACGAAAGACCAGTGAGAACACAATAGTTGTGCACCTTCCTTTAGATGGAAAAACGAATGCTGTCGACTTCGCTAAGCAGACTTGCAAAGGGCTTCTCAAGTTAGGGGAGAACGAAAACATTCATATAAAAAAAACTCGAGAAATTCTAAACACACGACCTAAAAGAGGAACCGTCATTATGGATCTCAATTCTGCTGATGCGCTCAATAAAATGATGGCAGTAACAGGTCAGCTTAAGGGATCTGGAATTAGCGTGCACCGTGAGCAATCTCTTATGTTCAAAAAAAAAGACAAACATTGTACACAATTTAAAACAAACTCATGGAAATAAATCCGTCAGCCAAAGTTCTGGTTAAAGGCGATAAATTGGAATCAACCAAAGAACTTTTCTCTTCAAACAAGTTCCTGGTGTGTTTATTAAAACTCCAAATGAAATGACGTTTATCAAACAGGTGTTTGGTGAAAGTGCATTGATCCACTTTGACTGCAGCGGTTCCGGGGTAAAGGAGGCGGCACAATTTGCAATGTCAGATCCATCTGGCTCTATTGTGGTGACATTAATTATCACAACTAGATGGCGAATCTATCGCATTAAATATAAAATTTTCTACTAACGAATGTTCTCGATACGACAGATGTTCATTATAAGAGACGCTATATTTTCCTCCCCAATAGAATTCTTGAAATAAAGTCTAAGATAGTTTTGTAGTTACGATCAAGTGTTTTATTTAACAGATCCACTTTCATAGATAAAATGCATCAGTGGGATCCAAAGTCTTGTGACAACCACAAATTGGTGACCCCGACGTGATCAACGAGATCATAAAATTTTGTTGATTTTACATATTTTGCTCCCACAACTCCCGGTTACCCAAAAATTCTGCAAAATGCCAGACGACGCACAAAATGGTCTTAGCAATGCGCAAGCTGAAGATATCCCAGAGGTAAGCGCAGTAAGAGTGGTAAAAATTTCACCCTTTTGGCGAGAAAACCCTTTTAAGAACACGCCTGCAAGTAACAGATCGAACGAGTGGTTTAAAGTTTTTGGTGGACACCGGAGCGGACATTTCTGTAATTCCTAATCAACAGAAAAGAGATGAGAACAATATAAAGAAATCCCTATCGAACTCCAAACTTTTCGCAGCGAAGGGATCCACCATCAACACCTTCGGTACAACAACTATGTCACTTAACCTAGGCCTATGACGTTCATATCTTTGGACATTTACAATAGCTGAAGTCAAACAACCAATTCTCGGCGCAGATTTTATCAAACATCACGGTCTGCTCGTTGAATTTCGTCGCCGAAGACTGATTGATGCAGAGACGAACCTTTTTTCTCCAGCAAAACTCAGCCATTCTTCACAGCAAACCATTCTCACAGTCAATTCCAACCATCCGTACTACAAGCTACTCAAGGAATTCGAGAATGTGACCAAACCTGTTGAGTGCAAAACAGCTGCACACAATGATCCCCACTACATTACAAGAAGAGGTCAACCGGTTGCTGAAAGAGCCCGCCGTCTTGCAGGTGAGAAATTACAAAGCGGCAAAAATTGAATTCAGCAACATGATGCAACAAGAAATCTGTGAGCCGTCCAAAAGTGAGTGGGCAAGTCCTCTACATCTAGTACAAAAGAAGAACGGAGAATTGCGTGCCTGCGGTGACTATCGTCGTTTGGACTTTTTCAGTTCAACGTGATGACTTTTGGCCTATGCAACGCTGCACAGTCATTCCAGCGACTGATGGATTCCGTTTAGCGAGATTTTGATTTTTGCAACGTCTACATAGATGACATCTTGATCGCATCGAAGAACCCCGAAGAACACGAGCAGCATTTACGAATGGTTCTTGAGAAGCTCCATCAACACGGTTTGTCTATTAACGTATCCAAGTGCGTATTTGGTCAACCGGCTCTCGACTATCTTGGCTACAGAATCAATGAATCGGGAATCAAACCATCTGAAGAGAAAGTCGAAGCAATCCGTAATTATCCCAAACCGAAAACAGTTGCTGAGCTGCGCAGGTTTTTGGGATAATGGAACTTTTACCGACTAAACATGCCAAACGCAGCCTAAGTTCACGCCCCACTCATCGAATTGGCACCAACGGTGAAGAAAACCACAAAACCGAAATTGTTTGGAACACTCCGGCAGAAGACGCCTTTGTGAAGTGCAAGCAATTGTTGGTCGACGCCGTCCAATTGGTATTCCATATACCAAACAAGACACTAACACTAGGCTGCGATGCATCGGATAAGTCAATCGGCGCAGCACTCGACCAGACCGTCAACGGCATCCCTCAACCTCTGGGATTCTTCACAAAAAAGCTGAGCAAAGCCGAATTGAGCTACAGTGCCTACGACCGACAGTTGCTTGCGATCTACAAAGGCATGCAGTTTTTCAGACACATGATTGAAGGACGAAACATCGCGGTGATAACTGACCACCGTCCTTTGTCTTTTGCCTTCGCACAACGATCAGATAAAGCTTCACCAAGGCAACAACGACAATTACATTACATCAGCGAGTTCACAACTAACATTGTCCACACACCTGGAAAATCAAACGTAGTGGCTGATGCAATGTCAAGAATCGAAACAATAAACATGCCTACAATCATATCAACCAGTGACATTGCAGATCATCAAACACGCGACGAAGAACTTCACCAACTATTGCGACCTGAATCAACCACTGCACTCAAACTTTTCCAGCTTAAAATCGACGCAGAAAAGCCCATCTACTGTGACATTGTCAACAAAACAGTTCGCCCATTTATTCCGCTGCCACTAAGACGAAAAGTATTTGACAACATACACAACCCGTCACACCCAAGCAGTCGTGCAACAAAGAAAGCCATAGCTCAACGCTATGTCTGGCCTTCCATGAATCGTGACATCGCCAACTGGACACGAATGTGTCTACCGTGTCAGCTAAGTAAAGTGCACCGACATGTTAAAAAATATACCACAGCATATAGAGATACCCAGCGAACGCTTCAAACACATCCACATTGACATCATCATGATGCCAATGTCCGAGGGCTATCGCTATTGTTTGACGTTCAT
Source organism: Platycheirus albimanus (assembly GCA_916050605.2). Lineage (NCBI taxonomy): Eukaryota > Metazoa > Arthropoda > Insecta > Diptera > Syrphidae > Platycheirus > Platycheirus albimanus. The sequence goes on from OU696699.1 coordinate 19,330,389, forward strand.
TGATCGTTTCACTCGTTGGCCAGAAGCAGTTCCGATTAAAGATGTTACTGCGGACACCGTTGTCAATGCATTCTTTTCTGGATGGATAAGCCGATTCGGTGCACCTACAACAATAACCAGTGATAGAGGCTCACAGTTCGAATCACGTTTGTTCGAGGCACTAACAAAACTCATCGGATGCACTCGAAACAGAACGACCACATATCACCCTGCCTCTAATGGCATGGTTGAACGATAGCACCGGTCGTTGAAAGCCGCTATCATGTGCCACAGCACAAACAACTGGACAAGAATCCTACCCGTCGTACTTCTTGGACTACGAACCAGCTTAAAAGAAGACATTTAAGCAAGCGCGGCTGAGATGTTATATGGAACAACGCTGCGAATACCCGGTGAGTACTTCATAGACGAGGAAGCAAATTGAGACCCTCAAGATTTTTTTTTTTTTTTTTTTTTTTTTATAATGCACACGCGCTCAAGGGGTTTGTTATAGCCCTTTTAATGATAAGTCACAGCGCGAGCGATAGGAAGTTAGGAAGGAAGGGAAAGGAGGTGTCGATGAACATTGATCTTGAATGTTTGAAGATCAAAATGGCAAGGAAAAATTGTGCCAGGCAATCCATTCCACATTCGTGTTGTACGGCTAAAGAAAGAATCTCTATATTTCACGGTACGTCATTGAGCAGTTCCGTGTTTTCATGAGAGAAGTTCGATCAGCTCCATCACACCACAACAAGACCAGAGCATTTTCCCATGGAACTCTGTACTCATGCACACACGTTTTCATCCGAGTGGATAGTGTCAAGAAACCATTGCAACAACCATATCGTGGCCCCTACGAAATCATCGATCGCTTATCGGATTTTGTTTTTCAAATCAACATTGATGGAAATCCAACTACTGTGTCAACAGAGAGATTGAAACCAGCCTTCGTTGAAAATAATTCTGCTGTCACTATCACACCAACACGAACACCAGCTGTGAGTACCGCTTATTCGCTAACTTCAATAAACAACATGGATAAATATAATGCTCAGCCGTTCATATCGTTCACACAAACCGAGAAAAATCGAAACAGGGCTAATTTCGTGAACCTCGTTCCACACTCGTCTTACTCCTGAGGGGCTCATGTGGCAACATTAATTATCACAACTAGATGGCGAATCTATCGCATTAAATTTAAAATTTTCTACTAACGAATGTTCTCGATACGACAGATGTTCATCAGTGGGATCCAAAGTCTTGTAACAACCACACTATACCAGCCGCCACGCCATCTATATGTCAACCAGCATACTTCAAATGTAAAATTATAGGGTGATTCTGTCGTCTTCCATAAATATTTTAATTGTAATTTGTCTAGTTTAAAAGTTGTATCTTATAATGTAGTTTGTAGTAGGTCTAAGAAGTAAGCTCTCTTCAGCACATTTTTTCAATTATATATTAGACTTTGATATAACGATTCTTTTAGAAACATTTATAGAAGAACAAAATGAAAAAAGTTCTCAAAAATATTTTAAAGGTTTTAAAATTTGTTGCAACCCTGCTATAAGAAATAATATATTTGGTAGTGCAAGCGGTGGTGTTTTATGTGCCATTAAAATAAGTAGCGTAGGTTACTATGTTGAATTCAAACGAATAGAAAATAGGCTAATTATACAGATTTCTTTTAGTTCGTCAAATTATTTTATTATTCCATTATATCTCAATTGTAAAAACTGGCGGGACGATTACGATAGTTGCTATATCCCTATTATTATCTTACTATCACTGAACGCACTCTCTCTAGTCTAGTTTGTAATATATCTATGTACAAATGTCAAATATTAATTAAGAAGAAGAGAATAAAGTGTGTGGCTAGCAAAGATGAAGGTTGTGTTTCACATTAGTGGCGACGAGGATGATTAGAATCTTTTAAATTATTAAAATTTTGTATTTAAATATTACTACAGTAATTTACATAAATTGTTTTAAAAAAAAAAAACAAATACCAAAAAAGTACAAAACAACAAATTAATAATTTACGCGCAAACATACAAGGAGAATATTCAATCTGCACACGAACTAACCTACACACTGTTTGACATAACCTTCAATTTAACGTGCATTACATATCTACACGTGATTGCAAAGAAAATTACAATTTGTGAAGAAACAGATAAAACTTAAAAAGAAAATTATGTCGGATTATTCAGTTTTCGAGAAATTCGATAAAAATAAAACACAATGGTCCAGATGGGTTGAACGGTTCGAAGGCGCAATGGAGATAGTTGGAACAGCCCAAGACAAAAAAATACACCTGCTTCTACACTACATAGGCCAAGAAACTTTCGATGTTCTCTCCGACAAAATAGCGCCTGAAAAACCCAAGGACAAAGCCTACACCGACGTCACCGCAATCCTCTCAGAGATCTTCGATCCAGTTCCATTAGAAATAATGGAAAACTATCGTTTTCACTTGCGAAAGCAAAAAGACGCAGAGACCGTGGAAGAGTTTTGCATCGCTTTACGGAAATTAGCACTACACTGCAATTTCGGCAATTATTTGGAGACAGCTCTCCGAAATCAATTCGTATTTGGAATACGAAGTCCCAGAATACAAAACCGATTATTGGAGACACCAAAGCTTACATTATCCAAAGCTTTAGTCACTGCAAAAACTATGGAGCTATCAGCACAAGGGGGAGCAGAGATCCAACAACAAAGAGAGGGACAACCTGTAAGCTACATTCAACAAAAAAATAAGTCCAAGGTAAAACAAACTACAAATAAATTTGGGAAAAATTATGGTTCCCAATCGAAGGCTGATGTGAAAGCCGCTGATAACAAAAAGAAATCGTATTGCTATCGCTGTGGAAGCAAAGACCACAAAGCCAACAAGTGTCGCCATCGCAATACGATGTGTTCTTTTTGCAAAATAAAAGGGCATTTACGCGCAGTTTGCTTTAAAGCATCGAACAACACAAATTATATTGATATAGATGATCAAACTAGAGAAGAGTCAGTAGAAGAAATTTTTAATTTAGAATCATTTAATTTGCGAAATAAACTTTTTATTGAACTAAATGTAAATTCTTCCACCCTAGGTTTCGAAATTGACAGTGGTTCTCCGGTAACAATAATTAGCAGCGATGATAAACAAAAATATTTTCCATGTGAGAAATTAAATACACCAGACACAAAACTGGTAAGTTATTGTGGTACAATAATTAAAGTGTTGGGGTTCTTCTTTGTGCGTGTTCGTTCTATAAAAGACAAGTCAAAGTTTAATGAAAAGTCCGATGAAAACAATTGTGAACTTAAGCTATACGTTGTCGAGTCGAACCGAAAGCCGTTGTTAGGTCGCGAATGGTTACGTAGCATTAAATTAGATTGGAATAAATTATTTTCTTGTGAAAAATCTCAAGAGGTTTCATCTATTAATGACACTATGTCTGTTCAAATCGAAAAGCTCAAACAAAAGTATTTTTCAGTTTTTGAAAACTCAATGGGCAAGATAAATAATGTTCAAGCTCGTATTCCTTTACGTGCTGATGCAAAACCTGTCTTTATAAAGGCAAGAAAAATTCCTTTCGCTTTGCGAGATGCAGTCGAAAAAGAATTGTACGAGTTAGAAAAAAATGGCATAATTGATAAGGTTGAAACATCAAGATGGGCTACTCCCATTGTCCCCGTTCGGAAACAGGGTGGTAAAGTTCGAATATGCGGAGATTATAAAATCTCTTTAAATCCGCAAATTTTTGTTCAAGAACACCCCTTGCCAACAATAGAAGAATTGTTTGCGTCCATGGCAGGCGGTAAAAAATTTTCCAAAATAGATCTTAGTAAGGCATACTTACAATTAGAAGTTCATCCCGATGATCGTGAGCCTCTTACGTTGAGTACTCACAGGGGTTTATACAGGCCAACTAGATTTATGTATGGAGTCGCGTCCGGTCCTGCAAAGTGGCAAAACATAATTGAGGAAATCCTCAAGGATATCGAGGGCGTTTCGGTTTTCTTAGATGATATCAAGATAACTGCGCCAAACGATGAAATTCATCTTCAGCGTCTCGAAGAAGTCTTATCACGATTAAGCAAGTACAATATGAGAGTAAATTTTGAAAAATGTGAGTTCTTGGCTAGCGAAATTGAGTATTGTGGATACAAGATCGACCGAAATGGTATCCATAAAGTAAAGAAAAAGATCGATGCAATAACTGAAATGCCAAAGCCGAAAAATAAAGATGAAGTTCGAGCATACATCGGCTTAGTAAATTATTATGGCAGATTTTTTGAAAACCTGAGTACGATCTTGTATCCACTCAACAACTTACTCAAAAATAATGTTCCATTTTCCTGGAATAGTAGTTGCGACAAAGCTTTTGAAAGCGTACGTTCAAAAATTCAAATGGAAACATATTTAGTGCATTACGATCCAAGGTTGCCGTTAGTGCTGGCAACCGATGCAAGTCCAGTTGGCGTTGGGGCTGTATTGAGCCATATTTTTCCAGATGGTAGTGAAAGACCAATACAATTTGCTTCTCAAACACTTTCGCCAATTCAACAACGTTATACGCAGATAGATAGGGAAGCCTATGCCATCATTTTTGGCATTAGAAAATTCTACCAATATGTTTATGCGAGAAAATTTATATTGTTTACAGACAATAAGCCTCTCACTCAAATTCTGGCACCTGGAAAAGGATTGCCAACACTATCGGCAACCAGAATGCAACACTATGCAATTTTTTTACAGTCTTTTGAATATGATATACGCTATAAGAAATCTTCTGAAAATTCAAACGCCGATGCTTTATCTCGACTACCGCTGTCTGAGCTCAGTTCTAAAAAAGATGAAGTTGAGGTAATCGAAATGAATGCTATCGAAACGTTGCCTGTGTCGGTAGCCGAGCTACAAGCTGCTACTGAAAAAGATGAAGAGGTAGGAGAATTAATTGAAGGTCTTAGGTTTGGTAAATTTATAAGCCCAGATAAAAGATTTGGCATTGAACAAACTGAATTCACCCTACAACAAAACTGCTTGCTTCGAGGTCTGAGAGTATACGTTCCCAAACCTTTAAGAAAACGCGTTCTTGAAGAGCTTCACACGGCTCATTTTGGCATAACCCGGATGAAAGCGTTGGCACGAAGTTTTTGCTGGTGGCCGAAAATTGATTTGGACATCGAAAATATTTCAAAAAACTGCATAAAATGCCAGTCAACAAGGCCAAACCCAAAGAAAGTCCCAACGCACATCTGGGAAGCAGCCAAAACTCCGTTTGAACGCGTTCATATCGATTACGCAGGTCCTTTTATGGGAAAGCATTTTTTCATACTAATCGACGCATACACAAAATGGCCAGAAGTACACATTGTGCCAAATATTACCACTGACGTAACAATTGATAAGTGTCGTAAAATTTTTTCTAAATTCGGTATTCCGGAAGTTCTGGTTAGTGATAATGGGGTACAATTTACTTCTGAAAAATTCCAAACATTTTTAAAAATGAATGGTATCATACATAAAAGAAGTGCCCCTTATCATCCTGCCACGAACGGGCAGGCAGAACGAAACGTTCAAACGTTCAAAAACAAACTTAAAACTATAAATTGCAAGCCCTCAGAAATTGAAAAAGAACTTTGTAATATTTTATTAAACTATCGACGCACTCCCCATGCTACTACAGGGGAATCACCATCATTTTTAATGTTTGGAAGACAAATACGTTCGCGTCTGGATTTAATCGTTCCTAAGGAACCTTACCTTCAAAATACAAAAGAAATAAGAGAGAATGTAAGAAAACTGTTTGTCAACGATCGGGTTTCGGTTCGCGATTATAGTTGTAACTCAAAATATCAATTTGGAATCATAATGGAGGTCCTTGGTGCGCTTCATTATACTGTCAAGTTAGACGATGGACGGATTTGGAAACGTCACATCGACCAAATACACCGAATAGGCTCAGGTATTGAAGCGCCTCAAGAAGATAAAATTCCATACCATTATGATGTAAGTCAAAATCCTAAACTATTTGAAATTAAAGAACCAAAACAGAACGACACAATAATTGAAGAACCAAAACATTTTGAAAACTCAACAAAACCCTTAGAAAACTCAACAAAACATTTTGAAAACATAACTCAGCCGAATTTAAATAAAGACACAATTTTAGAACCAAAAGTTACAGAACCCATGCCAAATTCGAAACCAAATAGACCAATAAGACAAAGAAAAAAACTAGATCGTTTAACGTATAATTCAACATTAGATCAAACTAAATCAAAATGAATTTATAAATTGAAATAATACAAAAAAAAAAAAAAAAAAAAAAAAAAAAAAAACGATTAAAACTTATTTGAAAATTAGTAATTAAAAGAATATAACAATGATTTAATTATTTTATTATCTTGAATTATTTTGAAATAAAAGTAATAATAGTACCTATAGTAATTTTATAAATAACTTGCAGTAATTAAAAGTATTAAAAGTATTGTATTACTTCAAAGTTATTTGAAAACATAATTACATTAAAGTTTTAAATGAATTTGTAAACAAACTAATCTGAACATAATATTTAGTTTTTGTATTAGTTGTAAGAATGGAAATTTGTTAAAGAGGGGTGACTGTTATATCCCTATTATTATCTTACTATCACTGAACGCACTCTCTCTAGTCTAGTTTGTAATATATCTATGTACAAATGTCAAATATTAATTAAGAAGAAGAGAATAAAGTGTGTGGCTAGCAAAGATGAAGGTTGTGTTTCACATTAATAGTCTTTATAACTTTATAAATAATAGTTCTTTGGAAAATTTGATGTTGATTGGTTATTTGAACGCGAGAATTGGTAACTATCAGAACCCAGCTTCTTATTATTCTCAATATCGAGCAGCTTTTAATGCTATCAGAAACTCTAAAGAGGGTATTTTTAATCGAAATGGTAGGGATCTGACTGAGCTTTTTGATAACTTCGGTCTGTTTGTGCTAAATGGGGTGGCTAAAGGTGATAGTGATGGTGAGCTTACGTTCATTAGTGGCCAGGGTCAATCTGTGATCGATTTGTGTGCGGTATCAGCACAGTGGTTGGACTGGGTTGCTGATTTTGAAGTTCTTGCAGCAAATTTCTCGTCTCGTTTTCCAATTCTGGCGAAAGTATGCTTTCCAGTTGAAGTGCCACGGAGGTTGTCTAACAATTTTCATAAGCTGAAATGGATTGAGGGTAAAGCTCCACTTTTTCGTTCTTTATTGAATCACAATTATAACTCCCTCCCTTCTCAACCAACAATTAGTGTTAATGAAATAGCTTCAATTATAACTGAATGTATTAAAATATCAGGACCCTTTGCTACTAACAATTATAAGGGTTTTATTTCTGAAAACAAATGGTTTGATAGGGATTGCCACATCCTCCGGAAAAAATCCTTTAGTTATATAAAATTATGTAGGGCTACAAACAGTTATTTCTTTAAAAATGTGTACCTCTGTATAAACAAAGAGTATATATGTATATCATCTAAGCAAATTCTCTATCTTAAAAAACATAAGCGAGAGCTACAGTACGTTTGCAACGAACTTTTGGATACCCTATTCCCCACATTTTTGTATATGTATATGTATATGCGTTCGCCTCCTTCGCAACCAGCCGCTGTTCCAGTATCGGGAACAAAATTCTTCTTTAGCAGGCAGGAAAAAATTCAATAAAATAAATTTTGTTTGGCCGATGTACAATAACTGCTGTCACAATAAAAAAAGACGTGTGCCAAGCCTACAGCTAAAACATTTTATTGCCAGGGTAATCACTATATGAGCTCATCATTCAATTTTAAGCTTGCAGATCGATTTGAACAAAACAAGACAAAACTAAAATTTTTAGAAATTAGATTTTGATAGGAAATATCGATTATGTGTGTTTTTAACAATTCTTGAACTACACTCTGCTACGTAAACAAGGTATACAAACCGAAGTGTTCATCTTTTTACTTCAAAACTGCGACCGATAATTAAAAAACATTAAAAAATTAATGCATATTACGACTTTTGACGGAAACGCCCCTTAAAAGTGGGCGTGCCCTAAAAAATTTTAAGAACAATTTAAACCGCTAACTAAGCTTTGATGATTAGTCAGTATTTAGGCATATGTGTAAAACTACAGCTGAATCGAGTAGTTTTTAAACGATCTTACCTGAACAAAGGTATTTTATCAAAATCACGCCTTTAAAAGTGGGCGTATTGAACAAATTTGCACAAGAAAATGTAGAAATATTTTTCATATAATGAACGGAAGGGAAAAATGCTTTAATTGAATATTGGTAGTACCTTAAATTTTTAAAACAACATTTTTCGTTCTTTCATGAAAAGTGGGCTTAAGCCACGACCGAAATTCAAAAATTTCTTTTCAAACACAGTTTTTAGTTTCTACTAAGAGACGCAAGATGCTTGCGGATTCATTATAATTACCGTGCAATTTCTTCGCGCGAATTTCTTACTATTACTTTTTCTTATGCTCAAAAACTAAACATTGGCATTAAATAAAGTAATAGTTAGAAATTCTTGCGAAATTTAATTTTTAAAACCAATCTTTAGATTTTGAGCATAAGATAAAGTAATCTTAAGATTTGTTTTAAAAATTAAATATCGTAAGAATTTCTTACTACATATTAAATTCGCGCGAATTTCTTGCTATTACTTGAAGAATAAGATTTATTTATGAGAATTTTACATAATGTCCCAAACTTATTTGGCCCTATGACGCTTTACTAAAGCGTCATTGTAACAAATTTAAAAATTTGGCCTAATGTCGCTTTCGAAAGCGTCATTGTGCCAAATTTTCAAATTTGGCACAATGACGCTTGGCACAATGTCACGGCACCATATTGTATTTGGTGTGGGGTTTGTAACATAGAGAAATAATACCGTTAGGTATAGAAAAGTATATATATTCTGACTCAGAATCAAAAGCCTAGTCGATTTAGCCATGTCCGTCCGTCCGTCCGTCCGTCCGTCCGTATTTATACTCTCTAGAGGTCGCAATTTTTGAACTAGAAAGCTGAAATTTGGTATATATAATCCTTGGTTCAAGAGTAAGGCTAAGTTCTTGAACCGGTGAAATCCGCCCACAAACACGTTGAACAACCTCAATTTGGTAAAATTAAATTACGTTTTTTGTACAGTAACGATAAAAGCATAACGCTAAAATTTTGCACGCGAAAGCTTGAGGTAAACCTTCTTCCAATTAAATAAAAAAATTTCAGGTTGGGCGTGGCTGACGCCCATTTTTCATACAAAACCATCAATATTGTTTTTGTAAAAAACCATTTGTTATATTAATGCGAAAAACATTAAATTTTGTGGATATTACTTGCACATAAGCATCTTGTGTATGAAATAAAAAAAAATGCTTTTGCAAATAAACGGTAATTATAATGAATCCGCAAGCATCTTGCGTCTACTAGTAGAAACTAAAAACTGTGTTTGAAAAGAAATTTTTGAATTTCGGTCGTGGCTTAAGCCCACTTTTCATGAAAGAACGAAAAATGTTGTTTTAAAAATTTAAGGTACTACCAATATTCAATTAAAAGCATTTTTCCCTTCCGTTCATTATATGAAAAATATTTCTACATTTTCTTGTGCAAATTTGTTCAATACGCCCACTTTTAAAGGCGTGATTTTGATAAAATACCTTTGTTCAGGTAAGATCGTTTAAAAACTACTCGATTCAGCTGTAGTTTTACACATATGCCTAAATACTGACTAATCATCACAGCTTAGTTAGCGGTTTAAATTTTTCTTAAAATTTTTTAGGGCACGCCCACTTTTAAGGGGCGTTTCCGTCAAAAGTCGTAATATGCATTAATTTTTTAATGTTTTTTAATTATCGGTCGCAGTTTTGAAGTAAAAAGATGAACACTTCGGTTTGTATACCTTGTTTACGTAGCAGAGTGTAGTTCAAGAATTGTTAAAAACACACATAATCGATATTTCCTATCAAAATCTAATTTCTAAAAATTTTAGTTTTGTCTTGTTTTGTTCAAATCGATCTGCAAGCATAAAATTGAATGATGAGCTCATACAGTGATTACCCTGGCAATAAAATGTCTCAGCTGTAGGCTTGGCACACGTCTTTTTTTATTGTGACAGCAGTTATTGTACATCGGCCAAACAAAATTTATTTTATTGAATTTTTTCCTACCTGCTAAAGAAGAATTTTGTTCCCGATACTGGAACAGCGGCTGGTTGCGAAGGAGGCGAACGCATATGCATATACATATATACAAAAATGTGGGGAATAGGGTATCCAAAAGTTCGTTGCAAACGTACTGTAGCTCTCGCTTATGTTTTTTAAGATAGAGAATTTGCTTAGATGATATATATACTCTTTGTTTATACAGAGGTACACATTTCTAAAGAAAATACTGTTTGTAGCCCTACATAATTTTAAATAACTAAAGGATTTTTTCCGGAGGATGTGGCAATTTATTTATTTATTTATTTTTTATATAGCTAAAGACTAGCTTCAGATATAAGTACTTATGTCTATTATAATAAGAGTACAATTATATAATTGAATACAAATTTGACTGAAATTTAGATGAAAAATTTAACGATTGGTCAAATAAGTTGTTACATCTATTATTGAGAAGATTAAATAATTCAAACATTTTGTTTAAGGGAGAAAATCGTTCATAATTAGTACGACAGTTTGGTACATTTAAGCAGCTAGGTAGATTCCGTAAGTTTCTCTGAGGAATATTAAAATTTATTCGAGACAAAAGGTACAAAGAGACTATGTTACCATTTATTAATTTAACGATAAAAACAAAACTTAAATAAGAACGTCTATTCACAAGGGATGGCAAATCAATTAGTTTCAGTCGACTGATGTATGCGGGAAGCTCGTAAGGATTTTCCCAACCTAAGCCCCGCAAGGCAAATCGCAGAAATCTTTTTTGAACACGTTCTAACCTTAATATATGGCATTCGTAATGGGGTGACCAAACCTGGCAAGCATATTCAAGAATGGGACGAACAAATGTTATAAAAAGCTGTTTTGTAACAAAAGGATCTGAAAATTGCCGTGACTCTCTCTTAATCCAGCCTAGAATTGAATTGGCTCTATTTGATATGGAGTTGATGTGCTGAATAAATTCAAGCTTTCGATCTAATATGACGCCAAGAACATTTACGTTTTCCATACAAGATAGGGAAATTCCATTTAACGAATAATTAAATGGAGTTACTAAAAGTTTTCTTGTGAGGCTCATAAAATTACATTTATTTATATTAAGAGACAAGCAATTACGAACACACCAGTCAAAAAACGAATTAAGGTCGGATTGCAACATTTCACAATCACTAATACTAGAAATAGTTTTAAAAATTGTCACATCATCCGCGTAAATGAGGCATTTAGAATACCTCAAGATAGATGTTAAGTCATTAATAAATAAAATAAAAAGTAGAGGTCCTAAATGGCTACCCTGTGGTATTCCAGAGTTAACTGTAAAATAATTTGATGGACAATCGCTAAACAACACTGCATAAGATCTGTTTAATAAATAAGATTGAAGCCACATACAAAATTTTCGCTAAAACCAAGATTTCTTAGCTTTTTTAGCAAGATCTTATGAGAGAGTTTATCAAATGCCTTACTAAAGTCCGTAAAGACGCAGTCAATTACTTTCTTTTTCTTAAATGCATCAATGCAAAGTTCGGTTAGTTCCATAAGAAACGTTACAGTAGAGCGACCTTTTGTAAAGCCATGTTGATTCGGAACAATGACTGATTTGACATAGAAACACAGAGATTCACAAATAATAGCTTCAAAAAGCTTCGGAATAACCGATAGTTTGGCTATAGGCCTATAGTTTTGGATTTCGTCTTTTTTACCTTTTTTGTGTAAAGGGATTATGAAGGATTTTTTCCAAATACACGGAAATTGACAAGAAAACAGAGAACAATTAAAGAGAGTGGATAAAGGGAAAAGCAAATTAATTGCGCATTTTTTAAAAATAATAGAAGGTAAACCATCCGGACCTGGTTTACAATTCTCGTCAAGATTAGATATGAACTTAGCAATGTTATCAGAATTAATATTGAAGTTTATATCAGTCAAGTAAGAGAATGATTTCAAAAAGCCAAAATTTTGGCTATTTTCGTCAAGTATATCACAGTTCGAAGTATCACAGTTTAAAGTATCACAGATGTTAGTATCACAGTTAAAGGCACTTTGAAAAAAGTCTGCAAACAATTGTGTGATAACACGAGGGTCATGACTAGATATATCGTTTGACTTAAGAACAGACGGATATGGACAAGACTTCCTTTTACTATTTATAAAGTTCCAAAAATATTTTGGATTCATTTTAAGATCTCTTTGTACCTTCTGCAGATAATTCAAATATTTTAAACTTGAAGATCTATTGAAATTTTCACGAGCATGGCAAAAGTTTTCAAAGTCGGCTTCACTTCGAGATAATTTATATACTGACCAAAACTTGTTTCTGAGGTTCTTAAGGCTTTTAATTTCACTATCATACCAATCTGGAACGGATGATCTCGATTTTACAGAAGTTAGAGGTACAGATTTTAAAAAACAATCAAACAAGACATTATAAAATTCAAAGACCATAATGTTCACAGTTAAACAATTATTGAGATATGACCAATCAACTTGTGACAGCAGCATATTTAATTTGTTAAAATCTGTCTTTTTAAAATTAAAAGTGTAAAAATTTTCATTAAGGTCAGAATGAAATATTAAATCAAAAGAAAGAGAAAAGGATAAAGATGGATGATGGTTATCTTCAACTACTAAAGGATCTGTTGATTTTTCCACAACAATATCTTCATCACAGCTTGCGAAAATTAGATCCAAAATTCTTCCATTGCAATTAGAAACATCGTTAAATTGGTGTAGTCCAAGTGAGTTTAAATCGTCAATTAGTTTTGAGTCACCAGATTTGAGGTGTCCAGTTGGCAACATTAAGTTCGATTCAGGACATCGTAACCAAGCAATATTGCTAAGATTAAAATCGCCGAGGCAAATCAGCTCGTCGTTATATTCTAATAATTCATTGATATAGTTAATGAATTCAAAAGCTTTATCATAAACGTCACAGCGACTTCCCGGAACTATATATACAGTAACAAGGTAAATGTTTTTGTTACTTAAAGATATTTTAACGCAGAGACATTCATTGTCAAGGGCTACAGGAACATATACTGGCGTAGATATGAAAGACGATCTTACAGCAATCAAGATTCCACCTCCCACAGTATCTATATTCGGATCTGAATACCGGTCACGTCTAAAAACATTAAATGTGCTATCAAAAAGTTCGCAGTCTTTGATACCAGCATACAGCCATGTTTCGGTGAGGGAAATAACGTCATAAGAGCAGGTGATTGTTGAAAAGTAGACCTTATTGGTCTTTGTCCGAAGTCCTCTCACATTTTGATAGAAAAAATTTATTAGTGGCGACGATTTGCATGTCTTGTCAGTGTGTTTTGAAAAGGGCGAATATTATTCCTTTTGTTTACAAATTCATGAATAATTATATTATCCGGCCATAATGATTTTTCAAGTAATTGATTGAATATTTCCTTGGTAACATACAGTTTAAGGGATGTGTAGTCATTACTTTTTGTTTGAAGTCGTTCAATTTTTAATTTAGCATTTGGGAACAGGGAAGTGACGAATTTACAAATATTTTCGCAGTTTGTGGCTGGATCAAAGTGGATAAAAATAAGCATTTAAATCTTTGTGCTGCCTTAAGTTGGACTTCATTAATCGAGCTTGAATTTGAAGACGATGATGTCAAAGACTTAGTTGGTAAGTTTGGTGAAATTTGATGTATTTGTGATGATGGATTAACTGATAGCAAAGCAGTTGCGTTATCTGTTGTTTTTGTTGTATTAGTAGGTAAGGTAAACGAAAAAGATGGAGCTATTACAGTTGAGCTTGAATTGGCAAGTTTTGGAGCTGATGTTGATGGAAGAAGAGTTTGAGGAAGAAGAGTTTGAGGAATTGCAGAATTCACATCCCTATCAATAACAATCCCTATCAAACCATTTGTTTTCAGAAATAAAACCCTTATAATTGTTAGTAGCAAAGGGTCCTGATATTTTAATACATTCAGTTATAATTGAAGCTATTTCATTAACACTAATTGTTGGTTGAGAAGGGAGGGAGTTATAATTGTGATTCAATAAAGAACGAAAAAGTGGAGCTTTACCCTCAATCCATTTCAGCTTATGAAAATTGTTAGACAACCTCCGTGGCACTTCAACTGGAAAGCATACTTTCGCCAGAATTGGAAAACGAGACGAGAAATTTGCTGCAAGAACTTCAAAATCAGCAACCCAGTCCAACCACTGTGCTGATACCGCACACAAATCGATCACAGATTGACCCTGGCCACTAATGAACGTAAGCTCACCATCACTATCACCTTTAGCCACCCCATTTAGCACAAACAGACCGAAGTTATCAAAAAGCTCAGTCAGATCTCTACCATTTCGATTAAAAATACCCTCTTTAGAGTTTCTGATAGCATTAAAAGCTGCTCGATATTGAGAATAATAAGAAGCTGGGTTCTGATAGTTACCAATTCTCGCGTTCAAATAACCAATCAACATCAAATTTTCCAAAGAACTATTATTTATAAAGTTATAAAGATTATCGTAATCGTCCCGCCAGTTTTTACAATTGAGATATAATGGAATAATAAAATAATTTGACGAACTAAAAGAAATCTGTATAATTAGCCTATTTTCTATTCGTTTGAATTCAACATAGTAACCTACGCTACTTATTTTAATGGCACATAAAACACCACCGCTTGCACTACCAAATATATTATTTCTTATAGCAGGGTTGCAACAAATTTTAAAACCTTTAAAATATTTTTGAGAACTTTTTTCATTTTGTTCTTCTATAAATGTTTCTAAAAGAATCGTTATATCAAAGTCTAATATATAATTGAAAAAATGTGCTGAAGAGAGCTTACTTCTTAGACCTACTACAAACTACATTATAAGATACAACTTTTAAACTAGACAAATTACAATTAAAATATTTATGGAAGACGACAGAATCACCCTATAATTTTACATTTGAAGTATGCTGGTTGACATATAGATGGCGTGGCGGCTGGTATAGTGTGGTTGTTACAAGACTTTGGATCCCACTGATGAACATCTGTCGTATCGAGAACATTCGTTAGTAGAAAATTTTAAATTTAATGCGATAGATTCGCCATCTAGTTGTGATAATTAATGTTGCCACATGAGCCCCTCAGGAGTAAGACGAGTGTGGAACGAGGTTCACGAAATTAACCCTGTTTCGATTTTTCTCGGTTTGTGTGAACGATATGAACGGCTGAGCATTATATTTATCCATGTTGTTTATTGAAGTTAGCGAATAAGCGGTACTCACAGCTGGTGTTCGTGTTGGTGTGATAGTGACAGCAGAATTATTTTCAACGAAGGCTGGTTTCAATCTCTCTGTTGACACAGTAGTTGGATTTCCATCAATGTTGATTTGAAAAACAAAATCCGATAAGCGATCGATGATTTCGTAGGGGCCACGATATGGTTGTTGCAATGGTTTCTTGACACTATCCACTCGGATGAAAACGTGTGTGCATGAGTACAGAGTTCCATGGGAAAATGCTCTGGTCTTGTTGTGGTGTGATGGAGCTGATCGAACTTCTCTCATGAAAACACGGAACTGCTCAATGACGTACCGTGAAATATAGAGATTCTTTCTTTAGCCGTACAACACAAATGTGGAATGGATTGCCTGGCACAATTTTTCCTTGCCATTTTGATCTTCAAACATTCGAGATCAATGTTCATCGACACCTCCTTTCCCTTCCTTCCTAACTTCCTATCGCTCGCGCTGTGACTTTTCATTAAAAGGGCTATAACAAACCCCTTGAGCGCGTGTGCATTATAAAAAAAAAAAAAAAAAAAAAAAAATCTTGAGGGTCTCAATTTGCTTCCTCGTCTATGAAGTACTCACCGGGTATTCGCAGCGTTGTTCCATATAACATCTCAGCCGCGCTTGCTTAAATGTCTTCTTTTAAGCTGGTTCGTAGTCCAAGAAGTACGACGGGTAGGATTCTTGTCCAGTTGTTTGTGCTGTGGCACATGATAGCGGCTTTCAACGACCGGTGCTATCGTTCAACCATGCCATTAGAGGCAGGGTGATATGTGGTCGTTCTGTTTCGAGTGCATCCGATGAGTTTTGTTAGTGCCTCGAACAAACGTGATTCGAACTGTGAGCCTCTATCACTGGTTATTGTTGTAGGTGCACCGAATCGGCTTATCCATCCAGAAAAGAATGCATTGACAACGGTGTCCGCAGTAACATCTTTAATCGGAACTGCTTCTGGCCAACGAGTGAAACGATCAATGAACGTCAAACAATAGCGATAGCCCTCGGACATTGGCATCATGATGATGTCAATGTGGATGTGTTTGAAGCGTTCGCTGGGTATCTCTATATGCTGTGGTATATTTTTTAACATGTCGGTGCACTTTACTTAGCTGACACGGTAGACACATTCGTGTCCAGTTGGCGATGTCACGATTCATGGAAGGCCAGACATAGCGTTGAGCTATGGCTTTCTTTGTTGCACGACTGCTTGGGTGTGACGGGTTGTGTATGTTGTCAAATACTTTTCGTCTTAGTGGCAGCGGAATAAATGGGCGAACTGTTTTGTTGACAATGTCACAGTAGATGGGCTTTTCTGCGTCGATTTTAAGCTGGAAAAGTTTGAGTGCAGTGGTTGATTCAGGTCGCAATAGTTGGTGAAGTTCTTCGTCGCGTGTTTGATGATCTGCAATGTCACTGGTTGATATGATTGTAGGCATGTTTATTGTTTCGATTCTTGACATTGCATCAGCCACTACGTTTGATTTTCCAGGTGTGTGGACAATGTTAGTTGTGAACTCGCTGATGTAATGTAATTGTCGTTGTTGCCTTGGTGAAGCTTTATCTGATCGTTGTGCGAAGGCAAAAGACAAAGGACGGTGGTCAGTTATCACCGCGATGTTTCGTCCTTCAATCATGTGTCTGAAAAACTGCATGCCTTTGTAGATCGCAAGCAACTGTCTGTCGTAGGCACTGTAGCTCGATTCGGCTTTGCTCAGCTTTTTTGTGAAGAATCCCAGAGGTTGAGGGATGCCGTTGACGGTCTGGTCGAGTGCTGCGCCGATTGACTTATCCGATGCATCGCAGCCTAGTGTTAGTGTCTTGTTTGGTATATGGAATACCAATTGGACGGCGTCGACCAACAATTGCTTGCACTTCACAAAGGCGTCTTCTGCCGGAGTGTTCCAAACAATTTCGGTTTTGTGGTTTTCTTCACCGTTGGTGCCAATTCGATGAGTGGGGCGTGAACTTAGGCTGCGTTTGGCATGTTTAGTCGGTAAAAGTTCCATTATCCCAAAAACCTGCGCAGCTCAGCAACTGTTTTCGGTTTGGGATAGTTACGGATTGCTTCGACTTTCTCTTCAGATGGTTTGATTCCCGATTCATTGATTCTGTAGCCAAGATAGTCGAGAGCCGGTTGACCAAATACGCACTTGGATACGTTAATAGACAAACCGTGTTGATGGAGCTTCTCAAGAACCATTCGTAAATGCTGCTCGTGTTCTTCGGGGTTCTTCGATGCGATCAAGATGTCATCTATGTAGACGTTGCAAAAATCAAAATCTCGCTAAACGGAATCCATCAGTCGCTGGAATGACTGTGCAGCGTTGCATAGGCCAAAAGTCATCACGTTGAACTGAAAAAGTCCAAACGACGATAGTCACCGCAGGCACGCCATTCTCCGTTCTTCTTTTGTACTAGATGTAGGGGACTTGCCCACTCACTTTTGGACGGCTCACAGATTTCTTGTTGCATCATGTTGCTGAATTCAATTTTTGCGGCTTGTAATTTCTCACCTGCAAGACGGCGGGCTCTTTCAGCAACCGGTTGACCTCTTCTTGTAATGTAGTGGGGATCATTGTGTGCAGCTGTTTTGCACTCAACAGGTTTGGTCACATTCTCGAATTCCTTGAGTAGCTTGTAGTACGGATGGTTGGAATTGACTGTGAGAATGGTTTGCTGTGAAGAATGGCTGAGTTTTGCTGGAGAAAAAAGGTTCGTCTCTGCATCAATCAGTCTTCGGCGACGAAATTCAACGAGCAGACCGTGATGTTTGATAAAATCTGCGCCGAGAATTGGTTGTTTGACTTCAGCTATTGTAAATGTCCAAAGATATGAACGTCATAGGCCTAGGTTAAGTGACATAGTTGTTGTACCGAAGGTGTTGATGGTGGATCCCTTCGCTGCGAAAAGTTTGGAGTTCGATAGGGATTTCTTTATATTGTTCTCATCTCTTTTCTGTTGATTAGGAATTACAGAAATGTCCGCTCCGGTGTCCACCAAAAACTTTAAACCACTCGTTCGATCTGTTACTTGCAGGCGTGTTCTTAAAAAACCTCCAGAGGCGCCTGCGTGATTGTCTAAAGGGTTTAGTGGTTTAAAGTTGTTTTGTTTAGATGAAAATCACATGGTTCCCTGCAATTTCGTGCCTTGTCCCCAAATCTTTTGTGAAAATAACAATAAGTTTCTTTCGGATTATTTCGTGAGCGACTGGAGGATCTACGACGGCTGTTATTTCCCAGTTTTAAACGCAGATCTTTTATCTCCTTTGAAAGCGCGTTGACCTGAGGTTCTAATCCTGACTGCTCTGGCTTTGAAGGAGATGGTTTTGCTGTTTCTACCGCTAAGATGGAGGGACGTGAAAAATCGATTATTTTGTCAGCTTGAGTGGCCAGTTTGGTTAAATCTGTGACCTCGCTTATCGCCAAGATGCCTCTTATTTGTTCGGGAAGTTGTTCGAGAAAAAGAGACCGAAGAACGTTTTCTGGAAAAGTGCTTCCCGCCAAGTTCCTCAAACGTTACAGGAGGTTCGATGGTTTCTCTTCTGAAATCTCAGTGCCACGGAGGAGACGTCGGAGCTTGGATTCGCTGGTTTCGTCAAATGAAGAAATTAAGCGTTCTTTGATAGCGTCGTAGCTATTTAGACCTGGCGGTGCTGCAAGAATGTCAGAGACAAACGGCAGAGTGGATGAGTCTAAATTCACGAGTACGTAGTGATACTTCGTGGCATCTGAGGTGATACGTGAAATTGCGAATGCGGCTTCCAATTGCATAAACCAGAGTGAAGGGTTTTCTCGCCAAAAGGGTGAAATTTTTACCACTCTTACTGCGCTTACCTCTGGGATATCTTCAGCTTGCGCATTGCTAAGACCATTTTGTGCGTCGTCTGGCATTTTGCAGAATTTTTGGGTAACCGGGAGTTGTGGGAGCAAAATATGTAAAATCAACAAAATTTTATGATCTCGTTGATCACGTCGGGGTCACCAATTTGTGGTTGTCACAAGACTTTGGATCCCACTGATGCATTTTATCTATGAAAGTGGATCTGTTAAATAAAACACTTGATCGTAACTACAAAACTATCTTAGACTTTATTTCAAGAATTCTATTGGGGAGGAAAATATAGCGTCTCTTATAATGAACATCTGTCGTATCGAGAACATTCGTTAGTAGAAAATTTTATATTTAATGCGATAGATTCGCCATCTAGTTGTGATAATTAATGTCACCACAATAGAGCCAGATGGATCTGACATTGCAAATTGTGCCGCCTCCTTTACCCCGGAACCGCTGCAGTCAAAGTGGATCAATGCACTTTCACCAAACACCTGTTTGATAAACGTCATTTCATTTGGAGTTTTAATAAACACACCAGGAACTTGTTTGAAGAGAAAAGTTCTTTGGTTGATTCCAATTTATCGCCTTTAACCAGAACTTTGGCTGACGGATTTATTTCCATGAGTTTGTTTTAAATTGTGTACAATGTTTGTCTTTTTTTTTTGAACATAAGAGATTGCTCACGGTGCACGCTAATTCCAGATCCCTTAAGCTGACCTGTTACTGCCATCATTTTATTGAGCGCATCAGCAGAATTGAGATCCATAATGACGGTTCCTCTTTTAGGTCGTGTGTTTAGAATTTCTCGAGTTTTTTTTATATGAATGTTTTCGTTCTCCCCTAACTTGAGAAGCCCTTTGCAAGTCTGCTTAGCGAAGTCGACAGCATTCGTTTTTCCATCTAAAGGAAGGTGCACAACTATTGTGTTCTCACTGGTCTTTCGTGAAATCATTTCTAATTGAGATTCCAATAATTCGCATCTCTCGGACATCAAAGATAAACTTCTTTTTAGCTTCAAGTTTGTCGTTCTTAATGAGTTTATTTCAAGTGTCAGTTCAGTAATGTCAGCTTTTGTAGCTAGGTTTTTCAAGTTTTCAGTGAGCGATTCATTGATAATAATTTGTTTTAACTGGGCAATAGATAACTTTCCCACCTCCATTGTTTGCAAATACTTTTTTTTTGTTGGGGACTGATTCAGGTGAAGTTTCTAATTAAGCCCTGTTTGCCACTCATATATGCGTGTCGGTGCTCAAAAATGATCTTTTATTTTTGTAAGCTAAATAAGAAGTGCCTACCTGGAACACTTGTTTTTAGCTGGACACTTTAACAACTTTATGACGAAAACTCAAAATTAAGAAATATTATTTAAAATAAAACGCACTTTTACTTTTGACAGTAGAAACCAGGCTTCTATTTGATTTCATAGTTGTATTCTTCTAATGCTGCTTTCCAACGCTTCATTTTTGAGTTTTGATTTTTGCTACTCAAGGCATATGTTAAAGGTTGGTGGTCAGTTAGAATCTTGACCTTGGCTGAGCCATAGATATAATTTCGGAGAGTTTGCAAGGACCATGTGATGGCTAGCATTTCCTTTTCATTTGCGGCGTATGATTCTTCAGTTTTAGAGAGTGTACGTTAAATTAACATTATTGGTTTCTCATCCTGTGACAGGAGTGTTCCAAGGGCGTAATTTGAAGCATCCGTGGTAATGTGGCCCCAAACGACTAAGTGCATCAGCTACTACATTTTGTTTTCCTGGTTTGTGTTTGATATTAAATTCGTACTATGCCAACTTAAATTTAAAATTCGAAGTTCTTGTCAACTCATTGGTTATTTTGAAAAAATTAATTAAAGGCCTGTGGTCCGTGTAAAGGGTAAATTTTCGGCCTAAAAGGTAGCACCTAAAATTCTTTTTACTCTTTACTGCCCAAACAAGCCAACACTTCTCTTTCGATTGTAGAGTACCGACGCTCTATAGAGCTTAATATTCTGCTTGCAAAAGCAATGGGCATATCTAATCATCATTTTTCTGAGACAAAACAGCTCCTATGGTAGTTCCACTAGCGTCAGTGGAAAGATCAAATTCTTTAGTAAAGTCTGGATATATCAGAATTGGTGCGGATTTGTTATTTTTTCTTTCAAAATATAGAAAGCTTTTTCACATTCTGCACTCCAAAAGAATTTCGTATCTTTCCGTATATATATCCCGTAAAGGTTTTTCATATTTTGAGAAATTTGGAATGCTTCTTCTGTAGAAGTTTATCATGCCCAAGAACGATTGGATTTCCTTAGAACTTTTTGGAGACCGTATCTGATTGATACTTTTTATTTTTTAGTCGTCTGGAAGAACACCCATTTCTGTAATTGTATAGCCTAGGAAAACAATTTCTCGATAGAGAAAATGACACTTCTGTGGTTGAAGACGCAGATTGAATTTTTCTAATCGATTATGATTCATAAGGCGCTGAAAAGTGGCTGGTGCCCCTTTTAAACCAAACGGCATTCTGTTGAAAGTGCCCTGTATTGGCACTGAAAGCCGTTTTTTGGTGGTCGGATTTATCTATAAGTACTTGGTGATATCCGCTGTCAAGATCGTACGTTGAAAAATATGTTGTAACGCCAATACCGCCGTGCTTTCTTTGTTCAAGAGAAGAGCGGAATAGCGGGAAGTTTAATAGTAAAAGATGATTTTCTTTAACTTTATAGTTTCTTTTATTAGGTATTATTGTTATTATCTAAAGGTCCGCCATCTTTAGCGTCGCTGCAACCTTGTCCATACAATATTCTAAAATCAACTTCGACTATTCTTTCCTCATCGATCCCTATTTATACAAATTATTACCACTGATACTGCCTACCATACACTTTCCCTTTCCAACATTACCATTTCCTTCTATTGCAAGGCATGCACATCCTAGTTTTAGTACATGCCCATTTAACCTTGATCAAAAGAACCAATATCTGCACACATTCAATAAATCATCGATTTATGGTAACCATATGTCGCAACCTTTATACTCATTATTTTTGGTCGCACAATTCGCTTTAACTTCATTTATCGAATATTGTCTCATCATCACAACAACTCCGAGGGCAGTGCATTTATGCTAGCGCGATCGTATTTCAGTTGTGGTGATGAGTAATGAATGAACGTGGCTTAAGCCACGACCGAAATTCAAAAATTTCTTTTCAAACACAGTTTTTAGTTTTTACTAAGAGACGCAAGATGCTTGCGGATTCATTATAATTACCGTTTATTTGCAAAAGCAATTATTTTGATTTCATACACAAGATGCTTATGTGCAAGTAATATCCACAAAATTTAATGTTTTTCGCATTAATATAACAATTGGTTTTTTACAAAAACAATATTGATGGTTTTGTATGAAAAATGGGCGTCAGCCACGCCCAACCTGAAATTTTTTTATTTAATTGGAAGAAGGTTTACCTGAAGCTTACGCGTGCAAAATTTTAGCGTTATGCTTTTATCGTAACTGTACAAAAAACATAATTTAATTTTACCAAATTGAGGTTGTTCAACGTGTTTGTAAGCGGATTTCACCGGTTCAAGAACTTAGCCTTACTCTTGAACCAAGGATTATATATACCAAATTTCAGCTTTCTAGTTCAAAAATTGCGACCTCTAGAGAGTATAAATACGGACGGACGGACGGACATGGCTAAATCGACTAGGCTTTTGATTCTGAGTCAGAATATATATACTTTTCTATACCTAACGGTATTATTTCTCTATGTTACAAACTCCACACCAAATACAATATGGTGCCGTGACATTGTGCCAAGCGTCATTGTGCCAAATTTGAAAATTTGGCACAATGACGCTTTCGAAAGCGACATTAGGCCAAATTTTTAGATTTGGTACAATGACGCTTTAGTAAAGCGTCATAGGGCCAAATAAGTTTGGGACATTATGCCAAATTCTCATAAATAAATCTTATTCTTCAAGTAATAGCAAGAAATTCGCGCGAATTTAATATGTAGTAAGAAATTCTTACGATATTTAACTTTTAAAACAAATCTTAAGATTACTTTATCTTATGCTCAAAATCTAAAGATTGGTTTTAAAAATTAAATTTCGCAAGAATTTCTTACTATTACTTTATTTAATGCCAATGTTTATGATTTGCCACGGGCAAACCTAGCAATATAATAAGGGAGCACCAAATGAATCCAACAAAAGAACGGCAGTGAATATCTTGACAGTATAAAATGCGACCTTTCCTTTTAAATCAAATATTATAATTGTGTATAATTTATACTTAGTTAATCGCTTATCCAAAGAAACGATGTTGCTGGTTGTGTGTCCAAAATCCAAGTGGACGAGCACATTACATAAATTTTCATTGATTGATAAATTCACTCAAACTTGCACTCAATGTAACTGCGGTTTTCCAGTCATATGCTTACTTAAACTTTAAAGTACCGCACATCACAGTAAAAGAGAGATGATGTTGTGCGTATTAACAAATTATATAATAAGCACTCAATAAATATAAACCGCAAGTACAGTGGTCCATAGTTTGGTTTACAGTACGAAAAATCTTTTACGAAGTTAAACAAGACAAATAAAATAAATTGAATAACAATGATAAAGTATTGATTTAAATTCATTTCAAAACATTTTGCCCCCCCTGAAACAAGTTTCAGGAAGTAGGAAGTCGTGCTAGCTTTGTGATGGGTCGAACGAATATCCCTCGGGTGGTTTTAAGTGTTGCCACCCTTACTCGACCATCTGGACCAGGATGCACGGCGTCGACTCTGCCAAGGAACCATTTAGTAGGTGGCAGATTTGGCTCTTTGACAACCACTAAGTCCCCGGGCTTGATGTTATCGGAAGATTTTTGCCACTTGGGTCGTTCTTGTAACGTAGTTAGGTACTCGTTTTGCCAACGCTTCCAGAATCCTTGTACCATATTTTGCAAATGATTCCAGTGTGACAGTCTGTTGGAAGAAATATCTAGTAGGTTCGGTTCTGGAACAGCTGAGTACGGCTCACCTATAAGAAAATGTGAGGGGGTTAAAGGGTTTATATCTTCATCTGATATAGAGCATATAGGACGGGAATTTAAAATAGCCTCAATTTGTGTTAAAACGGTATACAATTCTTCAAATGTCAAGGTAGATGACCCAACAACCCGTTTTAAATGAAGTTTTACCGATCGCACTCCAGCCTCCCAAAGCCCACCAAAGTGTGGGGCAGAAGGTGGAATGAAGTGCCATGAAATTCCGTCCATGGCGAGGGTTGTTGCAATACAATCGTTGTAAGTTTGTGATAAAACGAGCTTGTGCATATCATCGAGGCAGCGACGTGCTCCCTGAAAATTTGTCCCGTTGTCCGAGTAGACATTTGAACATTTTCCACGACGTGACACAAACCTTCGAAACGCTGCTAAAAAGGCTTCCGTTGTGAGGTCACTCACTAGTTCCAAGTGTATTGCCTTTGTACTCATGCATACAAATAATGCAAAGTATGCTTTCGACATCTTTGGATTACGTCCTTTAGAAAGCTTGATGGTGAAAGGTCCAGCGTAGTCACATCCAATGTTGGAAAAAGGGCGGTTAGGTGTAAGTCGTTGAGGAGGCAAATCACCCATGAGTTGGTGGCTTGTCTGCTTCCGTTGCATAAAACATTGTTTGCACATATGCACGACCTTCCGTATCAAATTTCGACTCCCTAAAATCCAAAACTGTTGACGAACCAGAACAAAGGTCTCAGTTACTCCAGTATGTAGATATTTAGAATGAATTTGAGTTACTATAAGGGAGGAAAGATGGTTATTGGCAAGTAATATAGGGTGCTTTAAAGAAAATGAAACACTAGCGTGTTTAATACGACCCCCAACTCTTAAAAGTCCCTCGTTGTCAATGAACGCTGCATACTTTAAAAGTTTAGATTTTGGAGGAAGCGTTTTATACCTGGTAAGATGTTGGATGTCTTCTCCAAAAGATACTTGCTGAACGTATTTTAGAATTAAGTTCCTTGCCATCTGTATTTCCTTAAACTTGGGACCACCGTTGACTCTATAAATCCTCAGTTCTTTACTTAACCGGCAATTCGATGTAAACCGAATACAATATGCAACGACACGTTGTAAAGTGTTCCAGGAAGACATTTTATCGATAATTACCTTGAAAAAATTTGTTGGTTCAATATTTGAGGTTAATACAATCTTTGCTGAGAGCCGTTCCTCTGCAATTACTGCTGAACTGGATGGTTCTTGTACCGAAAACTTTGACTTTGGCCATTGGTCTTGGGCTAATATGAGCCAGGGTGGGCCATTCCACCAAAGAGTATGGTCAATTAATTTTGACGGGAGGATTCCACGCGATGCACAGTCTGCAGGATTCATCTCCGTTGGTATGTAATGCCACGAGTGCCGCGGAACTTCGTCGAGAATTGCAGCTGTTCGATTTGCTATAAAAGTTGTCCAACGGCGAGGTGGCGATGATAACCAATGCAGAACAACCTCTGAGTCACACCAAGCGAATATAGTTGCAAACTTTGTTGAGAGGCTTGAGGTAACATTATGGATCAACCGACATAAAAGGAGTGCTCCACATAATTCCAGACGAGGTATTGAAACAGGTTTCAACGGAGCTACCTTAGTTTTCGCAGCTATTATCGTTGATGAGTATTCTCCTTTTGCGTTCTTGGTACGGGCGTAAACCAAGCACGAGGCGTCGGAAAATCCGTGTAATTCAATGTACTCTAGGGATGAAAATAAATTTCTTGGCACCTGAATTTTTTCAAAGAAGTGAAGTTCCTGGCGATATTTACTCCACTTGTTACATAATTGAGAAGGCAACGGATCATCCCATGTCAATTTGTGCTCGGATGACCACAGCTCTTGGAAAAGCATTTTAAACAATACGACAGAAGGTGCTAATAAACCTAAAGGGTCGAAGATTCGCGAAATCTCCGAAAGTAAGTTGCGCCTACTTGGGATGGCTGTTGTAAGGCTCTCAGTCATTTTGAATGAAAATACATCACTGGGAGGATTCCAAAACATTCCCAGCACCTTAATTAATGACTTTGATCTTTCAGTATCAAACCATGAAAATTCGCAATCGTCCTTTGGAATAAGAGAAAGCAGAGCCCAACTATTTGAGTTCCACTTACGAAGTTCAAGCTTAGCTTCTGACAAAAGAGCTACAAGTTCCGACTGTAGATTAATTAAGGTTTCTTGAGTATCTGCTCCAGTCATAATATCGTCCACGTAGACGTCCCTGAGTAACACGCGTGATGCATCCGGATATTTAGCTTTATAGTCATAGGCTAACTGCTGCAAAACACGAACCGACAGGTAAGGAGCGGAGGCTGTACCATATGTTACGGTGAGTAACCGAAAGTGTTGAATGTCATCAGATGCACTCTCACGCCAAACAATGCGTTGAAAATTCGTGTGCTCCTCGGAGACCCAGATCTGACGGAACATTTTAACGACGTCAGCAGTAAATACAAAACGATGCTCACGAAACCGCAAGCAAACACCGAACAGGTCACGCTGAATGGGAGGCCCGATTAAAAGGCTGCTGTTAAGGGAGTTTCCATGAGAATCCTTTGCAGAACCATCAAATACTACGCGCAGCTTGGTAGTCTTGCTATCAGGCTTTAAAACTGCGTGATGTGGCAGGTAAAAATATGACCCTTTTTCAGTTTGAATGTCAAGTAAAGAAACTGGTTCCATATGACCAAGGTCAAGGTACTCTTTCATAAACTTGGTGTAAGAGGACGCAACGAAATGGACTGTAAATGTAAATCTTAAAAAAAATGTTCCTTTTTGATTGAATAAGCAGCCTCACAGTATGGTATTTCATTTATGACTAACTGAGTTTATTGTGCCGAGATAGCCGCGGCGGCTTTACAAAAACAACTTACATACTAGTATATTACATTATATATTACATAATTGAATAAATTTTAGGGTTGCCACAAACTCCTTTAACTGCTGAACATCCTCCCGCCGTTGAAATGTATTTCAACTAAATGTCTAAAAAAAAACGGGCACAACTTCGAAATCGGACGCTTAGTTTCTCCCTTGGATGTCTTCACCGACGCAACACGAACTAGGCCATCTCGTCCTGGATAGGTTTCAACAACTCTCCCGATGAGCCACTGGCACGGCCCTTGATTGTCATCCTTGATGATCACGAGGTCATTCACTTGAATGTTCCTGAGCTTTTCCGCCCACTTATTGCGCCTTTGAAGTTGGCTCAGGTAATCGTTGGACCAACCTTTCCAAAATTGCTGTACTATTCGCTGTACATATTGCCATCGTTTGAGCGTTTTGACCCCATCATCCATGCGCTGATCCGGAACACTTGTCATAGGACGCATAATGAGGAAATGTGCCGGTGTGAGAGGGTCTACATCTCCTTCAAAACGAGCGCATAGGGGCCGAGAGTTTGCGCAAGCTTCAATTTGGCATAGAATTGTGGAAAACTCTTCAAGTGTTAACGTTGAACTACCCAACATTCTGCGAAGGTGAAATTTCACCGTTTTAACGCCTGCCTCCCATAGGCCACCGAAGTGGGGGGCGTGCGGAGGTATAAAACGCCAGTTTATGCCCTGGTTCGTCAATTCATTGGCAACGTCATTTTGGAATTGGGCTGAACGAAACTGCACCGACCACTCCCGGAGCTGATTAGCAGCGCCAACAAAATTGGTGCCGTTGTCGCTAAATATATTATGGCACTTGCCACGTCTAGCAACGAAACGCCGTAATGCAGCTATGAAGGCCTCTGAGGTTAACTCCGTGACGGCTTCGAGATGAAGGGCCTTCGTGGCCAAACAGACAAATAAGGCGATGTAAGTTTTAAATCGTTTGGCACCACGCCCTTTCCATGAGGCCACTGTAAAGGGTCCGGCGTAATCGACTCCGGTATTGTTGAATGCTAACCCTGGTTCAACCCGCTGCCTAGGAAGATCTCCCATTCTCTGCTTAAAGGGAATAGCTCGTTGCTTCATACACTCTGGACATTTATAGATGCACCCTTTGATAGCGTGATAGGCGTCTACAATGAAATACTCCAAAGCCAGTAAATAAGTCATTTGGCGAATTCCAGCGTGAAGATTACGATAGTGGCAGTCAAGAACTATCAAGCAGGTAAGTCGATGATCCTTGTGAAGAATTATGGGATGCTTCTGTTCAAATGGGATATTTGCGTTGGCCAACCTTTCTCCTACACGTAGAATGCCGTCTTCATCAATAAAGGGGTTCATACGGAAAATTTTGCTTTTTGCATGTACGGGCTTATTGCGAAGCAAAACACCAATCTCATCGGAGAAAGATGTTCCTTGTGCGAGCTTAACAAGAGCAATTTTAGCTAAGTGGACTTGGTCCGGAGTTAGCCACAACGTGTCAAGAGGTATCCTCGGCCTTTTATATTTTCGAAGTAAGCGTATGCAACGTGCAACGACGCGAAGGAGTCGGTTCAGTCCGCTGAACCGTTGAAATATTTCCCACTCAGGCTTGGCCGAGCAGGTGAACAGAGATACTTCGTTATCGTCAGAGACTTCTCGGGTATTGGGCAACTTGGTGAAGATAACCTTTGGCTGTTGAAGGAATGATGGTCCATTCCACCATAAATCCAGCATTGGTAGGTGATTGGGCATAATTCCACGCGTCCCGCAGTCCGCGGGATTTTCTGCGGAGCGAACATAATGCCAAGCTGAAGGAGGAATTTGAGCAGTGATTTGGGCTAAACGGTTGTCGGCGAACACATTTCTAGGCCGAGGGTACCCTTGGATCCATTGCAGTACCGTGGATGCATCCGTGTATGCGAAACATTCGGTGTTGTGGGAGTCGAGCGATTCTTTAGTCTTACTAAGCAGCTTGGTTAGTAGTAAAGCGCCACACAACTCCAGCTTGGGAATAGTCAACTTTGTTCGCACTGGTGCAACACGCGTTTTAGCACAAATAAGTGACGTACAAACGCGTCCATCAGTTCTAATGATGCGAGAGTATACTGCCGCAGCATACGCGGACTCCGATGCATCCGCGAATCCATGTAACTCTATCACTTCTCCCTTTTCATGCTGAATCCATCGCGGTATACGAACGTTTGCGACATTTTCAAGATCCGACCTAAAGTCTGCCCATTCATAAAACAGTTCTGGAGGAATTAACGCGTCCCAACCAATTCCTTTCGCCCATAGCTTTTGCATAAAAATTTTCATTTTGATCACCGTTGGTGACAGCCATCCCAACGGGTCAAATATGCGGGCTATCTCAGACAAAACTTCTCTCTTGGAGATCTGAGTGCGTAGCAGGGGTATTTGTAAACTGAATTTGAAATCATCAGCCCTTGTATCCCACACCAGACCAAGCAGTTTTACACTGGGATCACCCATTGGCAAATCAGAAACTACTTCGAGATTCTCTTGATCGACGGTTGCTAAGAATTCGGTGGAATTAGACGCCCATTTCCGGAGCTCCATTCCCGCCTCCCTTAAAGATCTGCATAATTCATCCTTAGTTTGAATGGCATCTTCTAGCGAGTAAAATGCCTCGTTGTAGTCATCAACGTAAAAATGATGCTGAAGACTGTTGCTAGCCTTTGGATATTTTATAGAAACATTTATGCCTAACTGCTTGAGGACCCGGGTAGCAATAAAGGATGCTGGTGCTGTCCCATAAGTCAATGTCAGGAGCCGAAAATCGACAGGCTCCTCGTTGGCATTTTCCCGCCACACTATTCGTTGATAATCGGTGTCATTTTTATCAACCAAAATCTGGCGATACATTTTTGCAATGTCCGCCTTTGCTGCCACTGCGAATTTTCGAAACCCGATGATTGAGTTAATGAGATCCTTTTGGATAACTGGCCCGACCAACAAATAGTCGTTAAGCGAAATGCCATTCCCCGACTTGCTAGAGGCGTTGAAAACCACCCTCAGTCTGGTAGTTGTGCTGGAGGGTTTCAAGACCGAGTGGTGTGGCATATAAAAGGAAGGTTGATGGATCTCGTTTAACGGTACTGGTTCCATGTGACCTAACTGCAAATAATCTCGCATGAACTGGATGTATTCCTGCTTCAAAATAGGGTTGTGGGCAAACCTTCGCTCCATCGAGAGAAGAATACGAAACGCTGCATTGCGCGAATTACCGAACTCCACGAGCGAGGCCTTGAATGGTAGCCTAATGACAAATCGACCGTCGGATCGAACGAAATGGGTTAAAGCAAAATGATCCTCTATCTGCTTATGTGCCTCAGGTTGCGATGGACAAACTTGCTGAACATCTTCGTACTCCCAAAACCGTTCTAATAGAGAATCGAGGTCAACCGTGCTTTGAAAAACCCTCAATTGATTACGGTTGCCTGAAGGAACGTTTCCGGCTATTACCCATCCAAATGCAGTGTTCTGCGCTATCGGCGAACCTGTCGGATGGACGATTTTTCCCTCGGTAAGGATGTCGAAAAAGACGTCAGACCCAAGCAGAATGTCGATTTTGCTGGGAATGAAACATGTGGAATCGGCTAGTACAAGATTATCGAAGAACGCGAGCTTTGTTTTCGGAATCTCAAGCGTGGGCAACGTACCGGTCAAGTTAGACAATATATATGCCTTAGTAGAAGTTATAAATTTTGACTCACCTGAATTATGTAGAACCAAATTTACAACTCCTTTAGTTCCAAGCGCACTACCGTTTTGACCTATTCCAAGAATCGGAATCTTGGCATGGGATCGCTTCAAATTTAGACGCTGCACACAACTTTCCGTAATCAATGTCGATTGGGACCCAGAGTCTAACAACGCTCGGCATTTATGCAACTGTCCGCTTGAGTCAGCGACCGAAACAACAGCAGTTGGCAAAAGTGTATAACACTCCCGTAACGCGTTTCTAGTTGAATGCACCGACATTCCACACGCGATGTTTTTTGAACACTCCGGCAACGATTTGTCAGGCCTTTCGAGAGCTTGATGCAAAAGCGTGTTATGTTTTTGCGAACACAACCTGCACACAGTGTATTTGCACTCATTAATATTGTGCTTAACCCGAAGACAATTAGCGCATATTTTGTTTGCTTTCACTAGTTCAACGCGAGATGAAACGGGAAGGTTTTGAAATTCATGGCATTGATACAAATAATGATTTCTTTTGCATTTTATGCACGATTGAACAGATGCACTTAGAACACGCTTACTCGGCATTTTACCGGCTAATTTTCGATTGACATGCACATCCCGTGAAAGGGAAATACTTTCGAGCTCGTTTATTCGCTCCTCTAAAAATTTTGTTAGATCCGCGATGGTTGGATCAACATTACTCTTGGTATATCGGACCCATAAAACTCGGTTTTCCTCGTCCAGTTTTTTCGAAAGCGCGTAAACGAGTAACGTATTCCAATCATCAACAGGCCTTTCAAGGGCACGTAACGCGTTAATGTTCTCGGAAATCAATCGATAGAAATGTCTTATCTCGTCAAGGCCGGTGCCTTTCAGAACCGCGCATTCAAATAAATTGTCCAGATGAGCTACCATTATGAATTTTGGTTTATCATAAAGTGATTTTAAAAGATTCCACGCTGATTCAAAGTTCGCGTTACTCGGAGATAGATGCTTAATAACAGACGACGTTTCACCTTTCAAACACGAAAGCAAATGCTCCATTTTTTCGATACCCGAGAGATTTTCCTTTGACTGAACCATTGCAACAAACAAATCGCGAAACCGTACCCACTCGTCGTAGTTGCCATGAAATTCGGGCAATTTTGGCTCGGGAAGCCGAGAGGGTGTCACGACCTTCGTTATGCTGATAGGTCTACGCGACGATGCATCCGTTAAGCTTTTAACAATTTCCGTTAACGCGCACTGACTATCGGTCAACGCTTTGATCGAATTATTTATACTCCCGCCATCTTCCGCACCAACTGCCTCCCCAGAACTCGTGGCATCGATTATATCCGATAACGCAGCATAGTTATCGTAGTATGCCTCTTCAAACTCCACACGATATTGGGTTTCGTCTGTTAAGTCGTCCTGTTCATCCAACAACGATTCGATTTCGTTCTGCAACCGTTCAAATTCAAGCATATAATGCTCTAGCCTTCCTCGTAAGGCCCTTGCCTTTGACGGCTGAAGACCTTGAGATTGACGTGATGCAGTTATCCGTGTAACTTGTCCCTTTAACGCGGCCCGTCGACGTTTGAGTGCTTCCATAGCGATAAAATATAACTGTTTATAAATCGAGGATGGCCTTAGAATTTTTTTTATATATCAAATGTATAGGCGATACTCAAATGTGGCTTGTGCTTATTTACCGAAATAAACTTACCACCCAGAGCAAATTTTTATTCGCGAATCAACTATGTTAAATAAATTTATCGAAATTTACTTGCCACGAATCGAATTTGTTTTTGGTAAATAATTACTTTTTTCACCTTTGGCAACCCAGTTGATTTCGCTTTACATTACATCTCACCAGCCACCACACGAGAAGAGGGGAAATCTTATTGCAATATATGACTTTGCCACACACATACACACTCTTGTGAGTTGGATAATGAATTATGTACGACGACCGGCGAACGGCGACGAAGAAGATAACAGAAAATTGGAGAATGAATTACATATATACGACCACGACGACCGGCGGACGGCGACGAAGACGATCAAAGAAAATAACGGAAACGGTATGCAATATATTTTACGATTGGGTTTATGAAAGCACCGCACGAGAACGCTTGCACACAATGTAGCTATATCACGAAGAAATTATGATTTATGATTTTAAATAGTCCACCTGAGTTATTTTATTTTTTAGTTTTTCACTGAGGTGTCTCAACAACAAATCAAATCACTTATTTTCTGTCTCCCGCCGTAAGACAATAATAATAATGTTGCGAAAACCATAGAGACAATATTTTATACACAAACAAAAAGAAACTCGGAATCCGGAACGATTAGGACCAGATGTAAGAGGACGCAACGAAATGGACTGTAAATGTAAATCTTAAAAAAAATGTTCCTTTTTGATTGAATAAGCAGCCTCACAGTATGGTATTTCATTTATGACTAACTGAGTTTATTGTGCCGAGATAGCCGCGGCGGCTTTACAAAAACAACTTACATACTAGTATATTACATTATATATTACATAATTGAATAAATTTTAGGGTTGCCACAAACTCCTTTAACTGCTGAACACTTGGAATACATCCCTTTCAAGACAGGATCACTAACAAAACGACGTTCCATTGCAAGCAACCGGGACACGGCAGACTTCAAAGAATTTCCAAACATTGGCTTGGAAGTTTTAAATGGTAGCTGCACTACGTATCTTCCATCAGGGGCTCGAGAAAATGTTTTGGCAAAGTGAGACTCGGCTTCGTCGTTATTGAGTGAGTTGACGGTGGGAAGCGCTACTTCCTCAAGCTCCCAAAATCGTTGCAAAAGACTATCAACATCTAAAGTCGCATGTAATGATGATACTGGAGTAGAAGACATGTCTGACCTTAACAGCTCACCAGAAACAACCCATCCAAAGGAAGTAAACTGTGCTATTGGAATACCTAGTGGACCGCGAATTTGCCCAGCCTCCAGAATGTTCCACAGCTTATCAGCACCTATTAACACGTCAATCGGACCAGGTATGTTGAAAAACGGATCGGCCAAATCTAAGTTGTGTATATGAGACCAACATGAGACATCAAACGTCATAGAAGGCAAGTTCGAAGTAAGTTTCCCAAGTACAAATGCATCAACGATTAAATGATTGTCATTAAACCGAGAACATAAGCTTAGTGAAACACAACCCTTTGTGTAACCAGCTTCAGAGGATGAAAGACCAATAATAGGAATCCTTGCATGGCTCCGCTTGAGTCCGAGTATTTGAACGAATGATTCGACGACAAAGGAGACCTGAGAACCGGAATCTATCAGTACCCGACAGTTTACAGTTCTTCCTTGACTGTCTGCAACCGTAGCCAAAATAGTTGGAAGGATGGTTTGTTTTGAACAGCTATGTTGAAGCGAATGATTATTAATAATTTGTGGACATGTAGATTCGGACGGCCCCATGGCAGAATCATGAAGATGTGACAAGGATGGAGGTCTGGCCGAGGATGATAACGAGGACGTTGAGGAAAACGATTGCTCCGTCGGGTGTACAAGAGAATTATGACGCGACTTACAAATACGACAACGGGACGACGAACGACACTTAAACGAAGGATGTCCACTTTTCAGGCAGTTGAA
Organism: Platycheirus albimanus; assembly: GCA_916050605.2. Taxonomy (NCBI): domain Eukaryota; kingdom Metazoa; phylum Arthropoda; class Insecta; order Diptera; family Syrphidae; genus Platycheirus; species Platycheirus albimanus. The sequence goes on from OU696699.1 coordinate 19,364,871, forward strand.
ACATAATGTGTTCGATTTCACAAAGGTGCGACGCGATTCAATGTCTAAGGCAAGAAATTTTGGACACTGAGGGAGGGAATGATTTTCTTTACACTTAGGACAAGACAATTTCGTTTGAGGAGACTCAACAAAATGCGCTTTAATATGATTTCCATGTGGTTTATTCCGCGGGGCAAATGTTCGTGCCATCGGTTGGCACACCTCCAAGGCGTTACAGCGAGATTTCAAAAAGTCTAATAGGTCATCGATGGTGTCCTCGATCTCATTTATAGGTTTTTCTGCCCAAGCGCGTTTTGTGTCACTATCAAGTTTATTAACAAGAATAAAAATCAGCCAAGGATCCCGACCGGTTGACTCAAGTGCATTGAGGCCACGAATCACCTCATCTGCACTATCAGTGACTTTTCGTAGCATGCACACGTTGCTGCCATTTAATGAGGGCAGCGTTAAGAACATATTTATGAACGACTGAACTATGAGATGCTTGCGATTATAGCGTTCTTCAAGTCGTTCCCAGGCGTCAATATAATTTGCATCGGTGACGCGAATATGTTTAATTAAATCGGCAGCGTCGCCACGAAGCAATGACTTTAAATACCGAAATTTTTGAACCTCGGTCAAATGGTTATTGCTATCAATTGAACCAGTAAATTGATCTTTAAAACTTGGCCAATCCTTGAAATCTCCAGAAAACTCTTCAATATTCATTGCAGGCAAATGAACCGATTTAGGTTGAGTCGTTGAATTAAGTTTTTCAAGAAAAGAAGCCTGTTGATCTGCAAGTTTTTCAGCCACGAGGTGATCAGAAGTTTGACGTGTGCTTTTTCGCCCGCGAAGCACTTTAGCAATTGTCGACTGAGCATAAAAATATTTTGCTTCATACTCTACGAAATCGGGTTCAGGGTCAACATAATCCTCGGATTCCGAAAACATTAAAAGTTCAACATGTAGTTTACCATAATCTAACCATGCTTCGTCTAGCTTTAACAATTGAATTTCAAGCATTTCAATGGTCACTTTATCGTCTATACCCTTAGCGAATGTCTCCGAACGCGTTATACATCTTTTAAGGTGGCCACGTTTAGCCTTAAGTTCATTCATCTTAACTACGCACAAAAGGATTCTAAGGTTCCCACGAGTGTTCTGTAAGCCAGGTAATGTTCTTACAATCCGGCTCGAAGGACCAATATGATTTGCCACGGGCAAACCTAGCAATATAATAAGGGAGCACCAAATGAATCCAACAAAAGAACGGCAGTGAATATCTTGACAGTATAAAATGCGACCTTTCCTTTTAAATCAAATATTATAATTGTGTATAATTTATACTTAGTTAATCGCTTATCCAAAGAAACGATGTTGCTGGTTGTGTGTCCAAAATCCAAGTGGACGAGCACATTACATAAATTTTCATTGATTGATAAATTCACTCAAACTTGCACTCAATGTAACTGCGGTTTTCCAGTCATATGCTTACTTAAACTTTAAAGTACCGCACATCACAGTAAAAGAGAGATGATGTTGTGCGTATTAACAAATTATATAATAAGCACTCAATAAATATAAACCGCAAGTACAGTGGTCCATAGTTTGGTTTACAGTACGAAAAATCTTTTACGAAGTTAAACAAGACAAATAAAATAAATTGAATAACAATGATAAAGTATTGATTTAAATTCATTTCAAAACAGTTTAGTTTTTGAGCATAAGAAAAAGTAATAGTAAGAAATTCGCGCGAATTTCTTACTATTACTTTATCTTATGCTCAAAATCTTAAGATTGGTTTTAAAAATTAAATATCGCAAAAATTTCTTACTATTACTTTATTTAATGCTAACGCGATATAAAATTATTAAAATCAATGCTTAGTTTTTGAGCATAAGATAAAATAATAGTAAAAAGTAAAGATAAGATATGAAAATTTATTGAAATACATTAATGCATCCATAACATAGAAGTTTGAAATCATGAAAAATTTAAATATGTACTCAAAGCGTCATTGTGCCGAATTGGCCCTATGACGCTTTACTAAAGCTTCATTGTGCCAAATTTAAAAATTTGGCCTAATGTCGCTTTCAAAAGCGTCATTGTGCCAAATTTTCAAATTTGGCACAATGACGCTTGGCACAATGTCACGGCACCTACAATATACCCATTCTATGGAATGGGGTATAATAAGGCTCTCAATTTAGTTATTTGTCAAAACCCAAAGCTGTTCTGGAATAACGTGCGGGAACTTAGTGGTCGTTATCGAAATACCAATATTAATAATTCCGTTCAGGCGGACATATTATATTATTTCAAAACATTACTTTCGGCGGGTGATAATTGTCCTTCTTTTAGCTTTGCATACCCAAATATTTTCGTGCAAGAGCTGGACACAACAATCTATTTAAGTGAAGTGGAAGAATCGCTTATCAACATGAAGAATAATAAATCATCTGAAATTGATGGTATTCCGGTGGAGTTCTTCAAAAACGCCAATTAGCCCAGTCATTTTAGGCATTTTAAACCTCAATCTGCGGAAAAATTCCAATCAAGCTGAATTTTGGTACACACCTTTATTACGGCGTTGTTATGAAGATGTGAAAAATCGACATTGATATCGTGCCGGCAAAAAAAGTTATGAAGGTCAAAAGGTCACGAAAACCTAAAAAAAACCGTTTTTCGCAAATATCTCGGTTTCTATAACTCCAATGATTTTAACGTGTATGACAAAATTGTAGAGCATAAAATTTGCTACAATTTCGTTAGTACAATCAATTTTGTATGTCGATTAGTTACCTAGATATGGCACTTCGAAAAACAGGTCATTTTTCAAAATTCGCCAAAAAATGCCAAAAAATGAATTTCCACCTTATTTCTTCGGATATACCCTAGAAATCATGAAATATTGCTGTTTTTATGGCTTCTTGTTAAAATCACCAACTTTTTACACCCGCCAACGATCCCCGCTTGCCCACCAGGTACCAGGCCATGCCCATTACTATTGTCATTCCGCCGTAATTTTTATATATTACTTTGTTCTTAGTATACAGTGGCCAGGTAGAAAAAGGTCGGAAGTTAATCAAACTTTGAGATATTGTTCAGGAATATTAAATTAACATTTGACGAAGTTTTAGACCTCACCGGCCCTGTTGAAAAAGAGGAGGAGGGGAAACTGCAAACTTTTCGAGTTCGCTCCGGTTTTCGCTCTATAACTTTTTTTTTGCTTACGTTCTACGGCAAAAGTTTATTGAACTTTTTTGTAGAGCGTTAAATTTACTAAAATATTTTTGGTGCAAAAACAGTTGTATGTCATTTCGTTACCGAGATACGGAAAAAGAGGAAAAGGGGGAATTGCAAAATGTTCGACTTTGCTCCGGTTTTCCTTCAATAACTTTTTTTCCTTACTTAATACGGCAAAAGTATACAAGACCTTTTTTGTAAAGCATTCAATTTCCTACAATATAAATAGGGCGAAAATTGTTGTATGTCAATTCTTTACCAAGAAATGGAATAAGAAAAGGTGGGTGGAACTGCAAAATTTTTGATTTGCTCTGGTTTTCCCCCAATAACTTTTTTTCCGTACACTTTACGGAAAAAACGTTTTGATTTTCTTGTAGAGCATTAAATTTTCTACAATTTTAATAGTTCAGAAGTTCTTCTTTGTCAATTCTTTATGAAGAAATGGAATGGAATGGAATGGAAGGTCAAAAATGAAGCTGTTCCACCCTCCTTTTCAAATTCCATTTCTTGGTAACGAATTGACATACAACAATTTTCACCCTATTTGTATTGTAGAAAATTGAATGCTTTACAAAAAAGGTCTTGAATACTTTCGCCGTATTAAGTAAGGAAAAAAAGTTATTGAGGGAAAACCGGAGCAAAGTCGAACATTTTGCAATTCCGCCTTTTCCTCTTTTTCCGTATCTCGGTAACGAAATGACATACAACTATTTTTGTACCAATAATATTTTAGTAAATTTAACGCTCTACAAAAAAGTCTAGTACATTTTTGCCGTAGAACGTAAGCAAAAAAAGTTATAGAGCGAAAACCGGAGCGAACTCGAAAAGTTTGCAGTTTCCCCTCCTCCTCTTTTTCAACAGGGCCGGTGAGGTCCAAAACTTCGTCAAATGTTAATTCAATATTCCTGAACAATATCTCAAAGTTTGATTAACTTCCGACCTTTTTCTACCTGCCCACTGTATACTAAGAACAAAGTAATATATAAAAATTACGGCGGAATGAGAATAGTAATGGGCATGGCCTGGTGCCTGGTGGGCAAGCGGGGATCGTTGGGGGGTGTAAAAAGTTGGTGATTTTAACAAGAAGCCATAAAAACAGCAATATTTCATGATTTCTCGGGTATATCCAAAGAAATAAGGTGGAATTGTTCATTTGTTTGGCATTTTTTGGCGAATTTTGAAAAATTACCTGTTTTTCGAAGTGCCATATCTCGGTAACTAATCGATATACAAAATTGATTGTACTAACGAAATTGTAGCAAATTTTATGCTCTACAAGTTTGTCATACACGTTAAAATTATTGGAGTTATAGAAACCGAAATATTTTCGAAAAACGGTTTTTTTTAGGTTTTCGTGACCTTTTGACCTTCATTACTTTTTTTGCCGGCACGATATCAATGTCGATTTTTCACATCTTCATAACAACGCCGTAATAAAGGTGTGTACCAAAATTCAGCTTGATTGGAATTTTTCCGCAGATAAAACCTAAAATTACTGGGCTAAATCCTCAGTTCAAGATCTATGTATTGGAATTCTTCAACCGTATGTTAAATGAATCTTGTATCCCTTCCAGCTTTAACAAAGCCATCATTTTTGCTGTTTTTAAAAAGGGAAATGCAAGGCTTCCTGAAAATTACAGGGGAATTTCTATCCTCGATTCTCTACGAAAAGTATTTGCTGCTGTTCTTTATGAAAGACTTTTGAAATGGATCGAATCCGGTGATCGTTTATGTATTTTCCAGGCAGGTTTTCGTCCTCTAGGTACAATAGATCATATTTTTGCACTTTCTTCCATCGCAAATAAATACCTTGAAAGAAATAAATAATTCGGGCAAGTGCGAGTCGGACTCGCGCACGAAGGGTTCCGTACCATTATCTATAAAAACAGCAAAAAAAATCACGTTTGTTGTATGGGAGCCCCCTTAAACATTTATTTTATTCAATAAACACTTGCTTACATTTCTCATTGTAACAGGCGATTACGATTTGCAGAAGACGACGAACTGATAGTTTGTTTAGGAAAGATCGCGCCAAAAATGATCTTGTTTGTGTGAGTGAAAGAAAACTGGCAAATCAGCAAAAAGAAGAAGCTATGCATGTAAATTCAAGAATTCCAGAAATCCGCAAGGAAGAAAAAAGCCAACCCATTGTATTTATATTTTATAGTAATTTCACGGAACATTTTATTTTAGTTCTGAACGTCGTCAATGGCGGCACTAGTTGTCTTGTCTACTTTACATAAAATTTCTTCTATTGTTGTTTTTGCTTTCCATGGCAGTTTAGACAAAAACCACTAAAATTACTGCACAATCAAAGCTTGTGAACGTCGTCCATAGATGCCGCACAAAACGTTCCGCTTCTTGGGAATACTATAAAATATAAATACAATGGCCAACCTATGTATGCTTTTAAATCTCAGTTTTCTTTTATTCGTGTTCGAATTCGAATTCGAATGGAAAACAAAATAGAAAAGAAAACGAATGTCAAACAAAGAACAAGAAGTCAGTATTAAATTTGCAATCAATTTTTAACGTCTCAAAAATAAATATGTATGTATAGCATTCGCACATTTAATTAACACAATAGCAAATAAGTTTAACCGAAAAGCAAATAAGTTTAACCCAAACGCAAATATATTTAACCCTTTAGCAAATTACTTTAACCCAAAAGCAAATAAGTTTAACCCAAACGCAAATATATTTAACCCTTTAGCAAATTACTTTAACCCAAAAACAAATATATTAACCCTAAACGCAAATGTATTTAGCCTTTTAACAAATATATTTAAACTAAAAACAAAAGCTTTGGAATCATAGGATATTTTTTTCTGAATATAGCTTGTAATGCTCCCGTATATCGGTTTTTCCAGTTTTGGTTTAAATTTTTTAGTTTTCACCAAATTTTTCAACAATAAGTTGTTCTTATGCTTGAATTTTTTTTGTAATCATCGTGCTATTGCACCCACAGAGCAAGTACGTGATTAAAGTTCGTACGAAAGGATTTTTGTTAAAAAAAAACTTTATTTAAAATTTCACAACTTAAATTAATTTACAATATATTTTATGGATGAACTTAGCTCGCGATCTCAGACTTTAGACTGACTTTTTATTTGTATCTATTCTATGTTGAAGCATTATGCCTATGCATAATAATGCTGGGTCATCAAGTTAACGTTTTCTTGGAACCCTTAACGAGTCCAATCGATTGGCAATCCAATGTGAGTGTTGGATTTCGTCATGTTCGTAGACGCTGACGTGCCATTATTGTTGGTTGCAACGGTGGGAACATCCGTTGTGGTTTGGTTCCCTGACCTTGATATAACCTCTCCCTCCTTAGGATGAAAACTCTCCTGAGTTATATAGAATGTACGTCTGAGCTTTTTTGATTTTATATAATCGTAAATTATTAAATTAATAATTAACAGTAGAATTATAATTCCAATACATATATTAAACATTACATGATTTTTATGATTAAACTTTAATTCGTTAATATTTTCAATATTTTCTATTTGTTTTATTACAATATCATTGAAGCTGAGTTGTTCTTGAGTTGTATTTAAATTTATTTCGTAAGGTATAATAAATCTTTCTTCAAATATATTTTTTCTGTTCACAAAGGTTTCATTTTGGATTTTTAACTCACAGCTATTAAAATTTAATAAAAAGTTTCCATTTAAATGTGTGGTTCTTTCATCACAAGTACTTGATAAATTTATATTCTTAACATTCTTTAACAATAACAAACCATTTTCAATTTCATGAATTTTCATTTGGGAATTCTTTGTTTTCATACAAACGCTATTATATAAACATAAATTGGATTTCCTTAAATTTTTGAAGTCTATATTTAATTCATATTTATATACAGTTTCATTTATTTTTACAATTTCTTCATCATCTATTATTAATTCTTCAGAATTCATATTTGTTAAAGAGGTAACTAAATATTTTCTTGTCTCTATAAGTTCACTCGGTATTTTAATTACAAAAACAATTTTTTCATTTTCATATAGGGCTGTTCCAATTTTTATATTTTTTAATTTTTCAAAACTTACGTCATATTTTATTATTTCTTCTTTACTTAAAATATTGTTTCCCATTATTCCTGTTCTACTTGAAGCAATGTTATTTTGAATGTGTTCGACATTGTCTTTTATAATTCCGATTTTTAACAATGATTCTAGGTACAAAAATTTATTATTTATTCTAACAATATCTTTTTTACTATTAACGAGTTGATAGGATATTTTAGTTCTATCTTTTTCAATTGTTTCTTTTAAAGTCAAAAAGGTTTGATTAAAGCTATTATTAATAAATACTTGTTTATTATTTTGAGTTATTATATTATGGTTATTTTCGTCGATGATTTTCAAGTGTTCTTCAATGTTTTGTCTATCATCTTCATCCATTGTTCCATATAACCATTTCATACCTGTACCTACTATGTTAATAAGCCCTCTTTTTTGCCTGTGTGGAATAATAGTATGTATTTTATATTTAAGTGAATCTAACTCATGAAATAAAATGTCTCTTCCTTCTTTTTCGATTTGTAATCTTCCCTATCTTTGTTAAGCTTGCTAATAACCCTATCTTTCATATTTTGCATATTTTCCAGGACCTTTTCTTTATCTACTCTACCTTCTAAAACATCTATTGGTTTAAATTTAATTGAGGAATGCACTGATTTATTGTACCACTCTACACACTGATATATTCTTTCTTTCGTTGTTAGCTTGGATTTTTCTGTAGTGAGTACTCTCATTTTTTTCGCTTATGGTGTTATGAAATCTTTCAATGTCGGAATTGCCAGTATGGCTATTTGGCTTCGTAAAGTGTACTTCTATATCTTCCTGTCTTAAGAAATCTTTTACATTTGTGTTTTGAAATTCATTATCTAAAACTATTTTATTAGGTTTGCCTTTAATGGAAAAGTATAGTCGTAATTTCTCTTTAATCGTGATACTGTTTCTATCTTCTAAATCAAATATTATGCCATGCTTAGAGAACTTGTCTATAAAGGTTAAGAAGTTATTTTTGGTGTTAATGTAAATATCTGCATGTACTATCTGATTGTTATCTGTTGGAGTTTCTGTGTAGTGAAGCTTCGGTTTTATTGGTTTTCTATCATACTTAGCCTGATTACATGTATCGCAGTTATTTATGTATTTTTGAATCAACTCTTTTAAATTTTTGAAGTATATGAGTTTTCTTAGACCTGCATAATTTTCGTTTATGCCAGCATGACCTGTTTCATTTTTATGATATTTCGCTATCTGTTTATAGGTATCATCTTCATTTTTCATATTTTGTGCGTGATACATACATTTATAAAACTTTATTTGTTTTGTGGGGTCAAATAATTCAATGAGCTTTAATTGTACTAAGTTGTACTCGTGTTCTGTTAAATCTGAGAAGATGCCTATTCTACCTTTTCTTTTTATAAACCTTCTAAATATATCTATAAGTCTTTCTTCTTGAATATCTTCGGAGTTAATATATATAATTCTTTTATTATTAACTATTTCAATTTCTTTGCTTTTATTGTTTGTAAGCATAATTTGTGTATAGAATCTGTTAACTACTGTATCTAATATGGGGAAATGATCATTTTGATCCTCTTGTTGTGAATGGATCGTATTTTCTACACTCATATTATCAATTTCAAAATTTAAATGGGGTGCTTTCTCTCCCTCCTTAGTTGTGAACGTCTCGATCACATTTATTTCGCCAGTTTCGCAATTAATTCTACTCAAAAAATCTGCAGCTTTGTTTTCTTTTCCTTTTATGTAATCAATATTAATATTATATTCTCCTAGCTGTAACAACCATCTCTGAAGTCGTTGATTTATATCTTTACCCTTATGTTTTGTTTGCAACCATTTAAGTGGTTGGTGGTCTGTTAGCAGATCAAAGGGTCTACCATAAATATATGGCCTAAAATAGTTTACAGACCAAACTATTGCAAGAAGTTCTTTTTCAGTCACGGAATAATTCCGTTCATGATCGTTTAAAGTGCGGCTTGCATAACAAACTGGGTGACCGTCCTGTGTAAGTACAGACCCAATAGCGAAATCACTCGCATCGGTCGTAAGTTGGAATTTTTTGTTGAAGTCTGGATACTTCAAAACCGGTGAATCTGTGAGGATAATTTTGAGTTTTTCAAAAGCACTTATTAAATGCTGTCCTTCATGAAAGAATAAATCCCTATTTTTTTTGAGAAGAGTCTTTAAAGTTTCTTTTTCCTCATTATTAAGATGGTTACCAAGGAGACATTGAGGTATATCTTCATTATTTATGGATGCTTCTAAAATATGAACTTCCTCGTATATATATGGACATGCATTAATAAATTTTATCTGATTCCCGTTTATTTCTATGTGTTCTTTTTCTAGATCTATTTTAGCTTGTAAAGGCTTAAGTAAATTCTGACCTATTATTCCATCGAACTGTTTATCTCGAAATGATGTGAGTTTCCAGCACATATTACTATTTTCATTAAATTCTTGAGGCAATTCAGTTATTATCTCTGTATCAATAAAAGTTTTTCCATTAAGAGTGTTAAAAGTTGTAGTTTCCGTTAAAGGAATTCGTTTATAATCATTTAATTTTGTTTTATCTAAAAGAGTCGTAGTGGACCCTGTATCAATTAAACATTTTATTTTATGTTTCCCTACTGTTATTTCTATTATCGGTAAGTCTGATTTGGAGGCTGCGACTGAAAATTTTCTTCCTCCCTTTTAACTGTTTGAACGTGATCACACTCCATTGGTGTTGGGTTATTATGCCCTAAAGTCCTTTGATTTAAATTATTATTATTTCTAAACTGCCCTGAATAATAATTGTTTCTGTTCTGTCTATATTGACCTGAATTGTTATAATATCTTTGCTGTCCTAAATTGTTATTCTTGAATTGGCCTGAATTATTTTTATATTGACCTGAAAAATTATTTCTATATCTAACTTGATCGTTTCTTGTATTGTATTGTGGACGATTAAAATTATTATTGGTGGCAATGTTTTTGTGAGTTGGGATCTGTTTACTAGCTTTCTGCCTATTAATTTGGATCATCCCTGTTTCCTCAAGGGTGTAGTAGGCATCTCTTAAATTATCTACCTGCCTACTTATTACTATGCTAGCAAGATTTACGTCAAGGCCATTAATGAAAGTTTTTAGAATCATTGTTTCATTCGCTGAAGGCGAAAACTCGAAAGGTTTTTCAACATCGAACTCATATTTTGTGTTAAGTTTATCTAATATTTCTTTTAATTTGTTAAAATACTCACTAACATCATTATTATTTCTGGTGCTGATTGCCTGGTGGTGCAAGTTATAGTATGTTTCTCGGACTCCGAAATTCCTGATGAGTTCGGCTTTAATTGTATCCCACGTTGTGTAATTTCCCAATGTCCTGATCGCCTGAAGTGCTGGTCCTTGTATTTTATTGATTATGTTTCGTTGTAAAACGTATTGTTCCAACGATGTTCCATTGAAAAAAGGTAGAAAGATCTCTACTTCTCTTATGAAGGATGTCAGCGCATATTCTGATGTACCCCAATATTCTCGTATTTTAGAGGACTCTTTCATTAACTCAGTCAAAGTAATTGTTATAGGAACCTGAGGAGGAGCTTGTTGTTGTTGCTGTTGTTGTTGTTGTTGTTGTTGTTGTTGCTGCTGTTGTTGTTGCTGCTGCTGTTGAGCTAGAGCCTGAGCTTGAGCTAGCGCCTGTTCTACTGCGTCCATTTTTTTTATATATTTTTTTTTTTGTGGTGAATTTAAAACGGATAAACAATTTTAATTTTATTCCGCAGACTTGAGTCTTTTTATTTTCACTTTTCACTAATAATGTTCTTTTCCTTTCTTTTATGATACTATATTCAAGTGATTACGGATTTCACAATTTGATTCCGGCGACACAAAATTAATTTAAGTTTAGTTTTGTATGTCACTATGCACTTTTTAATATTTATGTATCTATGTGTATTTATATTCTAATCTTCGGATTAAAATCCTACCGACTGCGCCATTAAAGTTCGTACGAAAGGATTTTTGTTAAAAAAAAACTTTATTTAAAATTTCACAACTTAAATTAATTTACAATATATTTTATGGATGAACTTAGCTCGCGATCTCAGACTTTAGACTGACTTTTTATTTGTATCTATTCTATGTTGAAGCATTATGCCTATGCATAATAATGCTGGGTCATCAAGTTAACGTTTTCTTGGAACCCTTAACGAGTCCAATCGATTGGCAATCCAATGTGAGTGTTGGATTTCGTCATGTTCGTAGACGCTGACGTGCCATTATTGTTGGTTGCAACGGTGGGAACATCCGTTGTGGTTTGGTTCCCTGACCTTGATATAACCCGTGCGACACAGTCGTGCTACGAATTGCATACTCAAATTTTTGCCACCTTACTCCCCAATGCTTAATCCTATAGGAAAATCTTTTTCGAAAATGAAAGGACATGCACGACAATTTTTAAGTGAGCTAAGCAGAGACCAAAACTTGGTTGCTGATATTGAACAGAGCTTGCAGCAAATTACACAGGTGGATTGCGCAAAGTATGTAAGGGATATGGTTCTCCTCATTCCAAAGGCAGCGAATGAAGAAGTCATTTTCTAAAAATATGTGTTTAATTATTTTTTAAAAGGAAAATTACAAGTTTTGATGTACAATAATTATGTTAAATGAAATAAATTTTATTTTCAAAGCCATCTTCTATTGGTATAAATATATTTGTTAATTTTTTCAGTTTTGCCCAATGAAAAACAAAGTTTGCTAAGAAAGTTTATTAAAGTGCCTTATAGTTAGCTAAGCGCATTACAAGCTATATTCAGAAAAAGATATCCTATGATTTCAAAGCTTCTGTTATTAGTTTAAATATATTTGTTAAAAGGTTAAATGCATTTGCGTTTAGGGTAAATATATTTGCTTTTGGGTTAAAGTAATTTGCTAAAGGGTTAAATATATTTGCGTTTGGGTTAAACTTATTTGTTTTTTGGTTAAATTAATTTGTTAAGGGGTTAAATATATTTGCGTTTTGGTTAAACTAATTTGCTTTTATGTTAAACTTATTTGATTTTGTGTTAATTAAATGTGCGAATGCTATATAAATGAATAATAACTTCTTTAAAATCAGATCAAGACCTCCCAGTGCTTCTTTTGTAAGTTTAATTTAATATTTTAGGATTAACACTAGTTTTAATAATTCATAATTAATTCAGTGATTCAGTATTAGCAGCAGAAGAAGAAGCAGCAAGAAGCAATTATATAGAATTTTTTTTAATAAGAAGTTATTATTATTTATATTAATTTTTAAGATTTTAAAATTTGGTCGGTAAGAAAATCTAATACCGACTTCTTGTTCTTTATTTGACATTCGTTTTTTTTCTTATTTTGTTTTCTATTCGAATTCGAATTCGAACACGAATAGAAGAAAACTGAGCTTTAAAAGCATACATAGGTTGGCTCTTTTCTCCTAAAAGAATTTCTGGAATTTATATGCCTGTAGGTCAAGCTGTTTCTCACTCACACAAACGAGAACAGTTTTGGCGCGATCTTTCCTAAACAAACTGTCACCAAGATGTCTTTTGCCAATCCTGCTCAAATATTTCACTGAGAAATTTCAGTAATTTTTTTTCTCAGCATAGTGTTTTTTTTACAATAAAATAAAGAAGAAAGGCGTACTTACGTTTAAAAACCCTAAATCCTGATTTAATATTATTTTATGAGAGAATCTAATACCGAATTGTTGATTGTGGTTTGACATTTGTTTTTTTTTGCTATTCGAATTCGAATTCGAATTTCTGAAATTTACATGTAGATAAAACTTTTTCTCACTCACACAAACAAGAACATTTTTGGCGCGATCTTTTCTAAAAAAAAAAAACTGTCACCAAGATGTCTTTTGCTAATCTTGCTCAAATATTTCACTGAGAAATTTCATTAATTTTTTTTCTCAGCACACTATTACTATTACTAGAAATCACTCAAATCACCTCCATTGACAATAAAATAAAGATGAACTTACGTTTGAAAACAATTAATCCTGATGTTATATTATTTTATGAGAGAATCTAATACCGACTTGTTGATTGTGGTTTGACATTATTTGTTTTTTTTTCTATTTTTTTTTTCTATTCGAATTCGAATTCGAACACGAATAGAAGAAAACTTCATTGTATTTATATTTTATAGTATTCCCAAGAAGCGGAACGTTTTGTGCGGCATCTATGGACGACGTTCACAAGCTTTGATTGTGCAGTAATTTTAGTGGTTTTTGTCTAAACTGCCATGGAAAGCAAAAACAACAATAGAAGAAATTCGATGTAAAGTAGACAAGACAACTAGTGCCGCCATTGACGACGTTCAGAACTAAAATAAAATGTTCCATGAAATTACTATAAAATATAAATACAATGAAAACTTCATTGTATTTATATTTTATAGTATTCCCAAGAAGCGGAACGTTTTGTGCGGCATCTATGGACGACGTTCACAAGCTTTGATTGTGCAGTAATTTTAGTGGTTTTTGTCTAAACTGCCATGGAAAGCAAAAACAACAATAAAATAATTTCGATGTAAAGTAGACAAGACAACTAGTGCCGCCATTGACGACGTTCAGAACTAAAATAAAATGTTCCATGAAAATACTATAAAATATAAATACAATGAAAACTTAGCTTTAAAAGCATACATATGTTGCCTCTTTTCTTCTAAAAGAATTTCTGGAATTTACATGTGGGTAAAGCTGTTTGTGTGAGTGAAGGAAAAGTCGCAAATCAGCAAAAAGAAGAACTAACAGGGACAGACTTCAAGAAATTTCTAAAGAAGAAAAGAGACAACCTGGTGATGGACGGACAAACATAGCAAAAACGAGCAAAAAATTACATTTGTTGTATGGGAGCCCCCATAAATATTTTATTTTATTTAGTTTTTAGTATTTGTTGATGTAGGGAACACAATAATACATCATCTGTCCAAATTTCAAGTGTCTAAGTTTTACTGTTCATGAGATACAGCCTTGTGAAGGACGGACAGCGAAGTCTTAGTAATAGGGTTCCGTTTTCACCCTATGGGTACGGAACCCTAAAAACTTTATTGCTGTTTTGTTGATTTCAAAGCCGCTTTTGACTCGGTCAATAGACAAGCGTTGATTTACAAGCTGTCATCCATGGGGGTCTCTCAAAAGTTTCCTCAGCTCTATTCATTTTTTTTTGTCTTCAACAAGTGCAGCAGTGTGGGATGGTGTCATTTTATCACAATGGTTTGATACTTCAGCTGGAGTGCCTCAGGGATGTATTCTGAGTCCTATTTTATTCGCACTCTTTATCGATGTGATATGTTGCCAGAGGGTGTTGTGTTCGCCGAAATTTGTATAAGAGCGGAGTCCTACTCTATGCCGATGATTTAGTTTTGTTGGCGGATAATCCATTCACTGCTGGAACACAAAAACGCAGCCGGAACCGCAGCCGCAACCGTATCGCATGCCGTACGTACCTAATTAGAAGTGCCCACAATGGAGTCATATGTACTCCACGTTTTTTTACAATTTCCACTGAGAAACATACATATATATGAATATAAAAGATGATAACACATATATCGCATCATCTATAGTCTTTTCAATAAATTTTTAATTACCTGACCTAATTTCTAAAAGGATTTTATTAGCACGTTGCTCTTTTTTTTTTTTGTGTATGGAATGTAAAAAATACGCACGTATTTATTAAAAGTTGGCCAACTCGTCCGTCGCGGTTTGCGGCTGCGGTTGCGGATCCGTCTCGTTGTGTTCACAATGAATTCGTGTGTATTCAATATTTTGACATGCGATACGGCTGCGGCTGCGGTTCCGGCTCCGGCTCCATTGTGTTCCAGCAGTCACACTGCAACTTCAAATCAATAGATTGCAGGAATATTGTGAAACTTGGGGACTGACAATTAACGTCCGTGAAGTTAGCATAACAAATATCAGCATCTCAACTTTTTTTTTGAGTTCTTGTCGCATGCACATGAGTTCTATTGTTCCTGATAGTTTTCCAAAATAGTTCTGCATGATTTCACTTAAAAAAATTGATTTAAAAAAGTGAGATGCCAACTTCACGCCAGCATATAATTTCTCGAAAAATCATATTATATATATTATTTTTGGATGTAAGAAACCCTGTCTAGGAGTTCCTCATACATAAAAAAATTGTTTTTTGAAAATCAGACAGAAAAAAAATTAAGACAAAAAATTAAATTTCCATAAAAATAAAATGCACGACTGGGTCGCACGTACTTGCTCTGTTGGTGCAATAGTACGATGAAAACAAAGTCTTCGAGCAATATGAAAAAGGGCATGTTTGAAAAATTTGGGAAAACCTACAAAATTTTGGTTTAAACTGGAAAACCCGATAAACTGGACTTACTTTAAGAAGCCTTTGAATATTTAAATTTGAGATGTCATCTTTTGGTTGCTATTAATGATATGAATGTCCGTTTATGGCCAAATTAATAAAATTGTTAAAACAAATTTCCGTTATTATCATTTGTAGCCAAAACATTAAACGCAGTTTTCTTCAAAACATTCTATGTATATTACATACAAAGTTTAATAAAAATCGGCAGAGTCATTTTTGAGTTAATTGGACAAAACTACATGATTTGGCCAAAACCTAGTGGCTTTTTGTATGGGAGCCATCATTTAAAAAAGAGTAACTGACAAAAATGCAATGCCATCTGATAGAGAGTTGTAAAGAACTATGCCAAACAAAGTTTGTTTGAATTTGATACAACCGTTGACAACTTATGGCCATTTGAAAAAAAAAACGTTAAGATCAGATCTCCGTTATTAGCATTTTTTGCCAAAAACTAAAAACGCAGTTCTCTTAAGAACACTAAAAGAATATAACACACCAAATTTAATCAAAATCGGTAAAGCCATTTTTGAGAAAATTAGAAAAAACCAAAAAAAGTTGGCTAAAACTGAACGGCTCGTTGTATGGGAGCTACCATTTAGAAAGGCTTCACTGAAAAATTTACAAAGCCATCCTATAGAACACTATGAAGAACGATGCCAAACGAAGTTTGAGTCAATTCAATCAAGCCGTTGCGAACTTATGGCCATTTGAAAAAAAGCCGTTTAAACCTGATTTTCGTTACGACCATTTAAGCCAAAAACAAAAAACGCTATTTCGTTAGAAATATTTTTGGTAAGTTAAATTCTAAATTTAATCAAAATCGTTAGAGCCGTTTTCGAGCAAATCCAAATTGAAAAAAACCGTTACTTGAAAGGTACCAGTTTGAGCCGGGCTAAAACAAAATAAAAAAAACCTCGACAATGGATTTTCTTGAAACTGCTATATATCAAGTTTAAAGAAAATCCGTCAAGCCGTTTAGGCTGTAGCATGGCGTGAAAAAGCGCACATCCGCACATCCGCACATCCGCACAGACGCACAGACCGACGGACGGTATGGCGAAAACTACTTTTTTGGGCTTCTCTATCATCAACGTCATCATCAGTTCCAACGCTCATCGTCGACGATAAACCCATTGTCAGCTCTTCAGAGAAGGCGAATATGCTCGCAGCTCATTTTGCTGCAAGTTCTACGTTGCCTGCAAGCAACAATGCCCCTCCTGTACTTGAGAACGTTAATTCTTCTATGGGACAGATATTTTTCCGCACTCGTACAGTAGCAAGAGTACTTCAAGATCTTGATATACACAAATCCGCTGGCCCGGATGGTATACCCCCTATTCTTCTGAAGAAGTGTTCTTCATCTCTGGCAAAACCACTGCGTAAGCTTTTTCATCGCTCCTATCGTTCAGGAATCTTTCCTAGTAGATGGAAAACAGCATTTGTCCAGCCCGTCCCAAAAAAAGGTGACTCCTCCTCCCCCTCCTCCTACCGACCAATTGCACTTACGTCCCTTCTTTCCAAGGTCATGGAAACGCTGATAAATCGTCAGCTCAAGAAATATCTCGAAGATCGGGAGCTTTTAAATGACCGGCAATACGGCTTTCGCAGCAATCGTTCAACTGGTGATCTGATGGCATATCTCACCGAACAGTGGAACAAATCTGTGCATCGCTTTGGCGAAAGCAAGATTATTGCGCTTGATATTTCAAAGGCATTTGATAGAGTTTGGCATGAAGCTCTTTTATCGAAAATGCGTGCATTTGGTATCGATGATACTCTTATTCGTTGGATTAGAAGCTATCTTCTGGACCGTTCAATACAAGTTGTATTAGACGGTTTCAAGTCTGATCTCCACAAAATAAATGCTGGTGTGCCCCAGGGCTCCGTTCTGTCTCCGACTCTCTTTCTCATTTTTATAAATGATCTCTTGTCTGTGACTTCTAATCCATTAAATTGCTTTGCTGACGACTCAACCCTCAGCTTTTCATATACGTTTGATAATTCACGGCCTTCGCCTTCGGACGTGTTATTACAACGAAATCGTATGATAAGCTCGTTAAACTCCGATTTAAACAGCATTGTAAATTGGGGTACTAGAAATCGTGTGGAGTTTAATGCGTCGAAAACTCAATGCTGTCTTTTGTCGTTGAAGCTAAACATACCCCCTATGCCATTATCTATGAATGGTACTTGCATCGAAGAGGCCGAAAAGCTATCAGTACTCGGTATGTGTATCAGTGACAATCTTCGTTGGAATGATCATATACTTGAGATTGCCAAGAATGCTGCAAGATGCTTAGGCTTTCTTAATAGATGCAAGAAGTTTTTCACCCCTTCTGATCTGGCTACAATTTACAAAGCGTTTATACGCCCTAAACTCGAGTATAACTCCCATCTCTGGGCAGGTGCTTCTCAAACTTTTCTCCACCTGCTCGACAGAGTCCAGAAAAAAGCGTTAAAATTGATAGGAGAGAGAAACATTATGGAAACATTTCCGTCACTCGAACATCGTCGAAATGTCTCATGTCTTTCCTTATTTTACAGGTTCTTTTACAAAAAATGCTCACTCGAGGTAGCCAGCTGCGTTCCACCCCTTAAACATTTCCCCCGTAATACTCGTCTTGCTAGGAACGCTCATCAGTTTACACTTGAGCCCAATTTCGGACGTACCGTGAAATATAGAGATTCTTTCTTTAGCCGTACAACACGAATGTGGAATGGATTGCCTGGCACAATTTTTCCTTGCCATTTTGATCTTCAAACATTCAAGATCAATGTTCATCGACACCTCCTTTCCCTTCCTTCCTAACTTCCTATCGCTCGCGCTGTGACTTATCATTAAAAGGGCTATAACAAACCCCTTGAGCGCGTGTGCATTATAAAAAAAAAAAAAAAAAAAAAAAAAATGTCATGTTTGATTAAAACCTCGATTTTTTTTTTCTGCACGAAACCAATACTTGCCCTATAGAGCAAGTAAAAAATTAAATGTATGCCCAAAAAGCTAGGTAACCCAAATTGTGATGGTAAATTTTTACTTGCGATTATAGGTACTATAAGGCAAGTTATGGATTCGTGCAGAAAAAAAAATTTGAGATAACAATCACACATGACATTACGATGATGGAGAAGTCGAAAAAAGTGGGTCTGGGAATTCCGTCCGTCTGTCTGTCTGTCTGTCTGTATGTCTGTTCGCGCCTCTGGAGGCAGAACGGGTGGGCCGATTTGCTTCAAATTTGGTATTTAGGATTTATTTGGCCGTCCCTTGGAACATATTTTTTATTTTTGCTCTAGGTCCAAAAATAACGGCACCTGCCATACAATCTTGAAGACAAAAATTGATTTTCTCAAAAACGGCTCTAACGATTTTGATAAAACTATCAGAATGTCACTTTTGCAAGAAAATCTATCTTTTGGTTCGAAATTTGTCTAATAATGGTACCTCTCATAGAACCAATATTTTCAAATCAAATTTTCTCGTAAACTATACATTCGATTTCAATAAAATTTTGGCCACAGGAAGTCATTCATAATTTTATTAATATGGCATTTCAAAATTTTCAAAAACTTTTTTTTTGATTTTTTATAATTTTTTCAAAAAAATTTTTGGTTTTCGAAATATATGTAGGAAACGGGTACATTGATTTTTTTTTAAATTATTTTTCAAATGTAAACTACAGATTTCCATATATTTGCATACTCAAATAAATTTCGCACTGTGTTAATTCATGTTAAGGGTATTAATAACCCCTTGAGTGCGCGTAAATTATAAAAAAAAAAAAAGTTTTTCAAAAATAACCTTTAAAAAAAAAACTGGTCCAACGATTTTCAATATTTTTTTGTCCTCGATTGCCGTATAGCTTTGAAATTTTATTGCATACTTAGTTTTTCCGAGAAAACTCTTAAACTAATTTAAAAAATAAAAGAATTTTCGAAATTATTTAATTTTTTGTAATATCCATATATGCAGCCACTACGCAATTTATTGAACATAAGTGCAAGTTCGTGCGACCCAGTCGTGCATTTTATTTTTTTTGATTTAAACGACTTGCCTGAATATGTTTCCAACTGAATTTTTTTACTTCTAACAATATATAATTTTTGAGGTGCTTTTTCACGACTTTTTGGTAAATGACCTGGCTGGCTTTTTTCAGGAGTTCCAACTCATTTATCGATTTCAACATTTATTTATTTAATGCGTTAAAGACTAACGTTATTTTGCTTAAATATATACACATACACTATATCAAATTACAAATTTGTATTAAAAAAGTTATTTTTAAATTTAATACTCTTTAGGTTATCATTCACAGTAAAGATCAAAAAGTAATACCTATTAAATACTGAAATCAATTGATTTAAAGGACTATTCAAACCATAATTTGTTCTACTAATTATTGAACGTAAAGGAATTTGTCTTCTGACGCAGTGTTGGATAGTTACGCGTAACTTTGAAATTTTAATTAGTTACACGTAACTAATGTAACTTATGTAACTAATGTTACTAATGTAACTTATTGTAACTAAATGTAACTAACTATAACTAATAGAATTTTTCAAATACAAAAACTCAAATTTTATGTTAAATTGAAATTTAGAAGTTCCGTCCACAAACCCGATCGAATAACGATTGACTACACTGTTTTAGGGCAAAGATGGGTCAGCTGCCAGCTGTGGCAACGCCAACCTAGCAAGGAATACATTTTTAAATTACTATATTTCTGCAAAAAAAAATTTCAAAATAATAAAACAAAATAGATCTCGTTTGATTCCCTTTGGGCGAGCCAAATCTGAATTTTGAGACCAAATCTGAGAATAAATCTGAATTTACCATACAAAAATAGATCACAATAAACAAAGAAATGTCCAGGAGTCTCAAGAAAGAAGGGAAAACTTCAAATGTAAGTAAAAATCTATTGTATGCTACAAGAACATAATATTTAATTAGATTTCCTTTTCATCAGGAACATAGTAATTTCAATATGTATTCCTTGCCAGGTTGCCGTTGAACTTGCTTATAAAAGAATTTTGTCAATAGTCGATTGGGATTCAGTATGAAATGTGATTTTTTTTATTTTTTATTATTAAGTTAGAGTTAGTTTTATTTAGTTACAGTTAGTTACATTTAGTTACATTAGATACATTAGTTACATTAGTTACGCCAAATATTGGGCGTAACTAATTCATATTAGTTACGCGTAACTAAACGAGTAACTTACTTTGTGTAACTTACTTGCCAACACTGCTTCTGAGGCTAGTTTGACTAAAACTGAAATTAAGTTGACCCAAAGCTGATGGTGATACTATCGAACCATTGACCAATTTTACTATATAACACAGCTGTAAATACTCTCTATGTTTAGAAAGTAGTGGAAGATTCAAAAGCTTAAGTCTTTGAACATAGGGTGGTAGTGCTACTCTGGGGGACCAAGGCAGAAAACGAAGGCAAGAACGCATAAATCTTCTTTGAATACCTTCGAGCCTATCGATATGTATTGAATAGTAAGGGGATCAAACAACACAACCGTATTCAAGTACAGGCCTAACAAAGGATATAAAAAGAAGTTTCAATACGTAGGGATCTTGGAAATCACGGGAAAATCGTTTAATGAACCCCAACATTTTATTGGCCTTTTTACTTGCGATTATAGGTACTATAAGGCAAGTTATGCATTCGTCGAAAAAAAAAGTTTTGAGATAACAATCAAACATGACATTACGATGATAGCGAAGACGAAAAAAGATGGTCTAAAAATTCTGTCCGTCTGTATGTCTGTCTGTCTGTCTGTCTGTCTGTATGTATAGACATTAGACACCTACAGCCCAAACGGGTGGGTCGAATTGCTTCAAACTTGGTGTATATAGACTTTTTTAGGTATTGTACAGAGGGGAAATTGAAATTTTTTTTTTAGCTCAAAAAATAACGGTACCTGCCATACAACCGTTACGTTAAAGCTTATATTTCTCAAAAACGGCTCTAACGATTTCGATTTAAAAAAATCAGTGTTACTTTTTAGGTACGACCAATCATATGGCTGAAAAAAAAATTTTAAAAAATGGCTAAGAACGGTACTTCCCATAGGACCGTTTTTTTTGCTTTCGACTATCTCGAAAACGGCTCAACCGATTCTTTCGAAATTTCACACACATATAGCTGTAGGTAACTCAATTTATATTGCATACCAATATTTTTGAAAAATATTTTTTTGTATTTTTAAAAGCATTTTGTAAAAAAAAATTTTAAAAATTAATATTTTGAAAACTGCTTATTAAATTTTTTTCTAAAAATTTTAAATAAATGTATTTGCTGAATACCTATGAACTGGCGTTTTTGAATTTTTTTTGAAAATTTTTTTCAAAAAGTTTTTCAAAAAAAAACTTTTTTTCTCAAAAACCGCTCCACAGATTTTTATAAATGTATTCTCATAAATTCAAATGTATCCAAGAAATAAAATGGCTTACTTTTTTTTCAGCTCAAATTAGTTTAAGTATTTATTTAAGAATTTTGAAAATTTTATTTTTATCAAAATCTCAAGCCCCTAAACCACTGTCACTCATTAGAGCAAGTTCGTGCGACCCAGTCGTGCATTTTATTTCTCAAAATCTCAAGCACCCAAGACCATTTTAACACATTAGAACAAGTTCGTACGACCCAGTCGTGCACTTTATTTATTTTTGCTCTAGGTCCAAAAATAACGGCACCTGCCATACAATCTTGAAGACAAAAATTGATTTTCTCAAAAACGGCTCTAACGATTTTGATAAAACTTTCAGAATGCTATTTTTGCAAGACAATATATCTTTTGGTTTGAAATTTTTTTTCAAAATTTGTCTAATAACGGTACCTCTCATAGAACCAGTATTTTCAAATCAAATTTTCTCGTAAACTATTCATTCGATTTCAATAAAATTTTGGCCACAGGAAGTCATTCATAATTTTATTAATATGACATTTAAAAATTTTCAAAAACTTTTTTTTTTGATTTTTTATAATTTTTTCAAAAAAATTTTTTGTTTTCGAAATATGTTGAAAACGGGTACATTGATTTTTTTTAAAATTATTTTTCAAATGTAAACTACAGATTGCCATATATTTGCATACTCAAATAAATTTCAAAATATTTTTTGAAAAAGTTTTTCAAAAATAACTGTTTTGTGTCGTTATAATAAAAACTCAGATATATTTAATTTAACTATCACAATTAACTTTATTTGATAGTACGTATAAACGCGTAACAATGTTTTGTCGTAATAATAAATAACTCAGATATATTTAATTTAATTATCACTATTAACTTTATTTGATAGTACGTATAAACGCTTAGAGAACTGTTGAAGGAATAATAAATATAATCATTAACAAAACGATTGCAGAAGGCAAATCGACCAAAAATGACCAGTGTGTATGTATCTACTTACAGCGCGTGAGGCCAGACGTTGCACTTTTTAAGGTCACATTTGTCTGGTCTCACGCAGCTATGGGATTTGGGTGAAGGAATAGGAGACGATTAATATACTTAAAATTAGGTATAAAGTAAAATGTGGGAAGTAATAAGAAAATCACTTCTCATCGTGTCAGCATATTTCAGCCGTGTGCAAATGATTGTAGGTATTTAATTTTTAAGTATTTTTGTTGAACATACTCCCCCCCTTTGAGGGATGTAATCACTCAAAATAAATAAATAAAAAAAAATTAAAATAATTAAAACTGTGTATCTACTTCAAACCTAGGTGCGTGTCTCCTAGGAAGGGGTTGAGGTTTTCTTGCCTTAAAATAGTAGAATATGATGATTCCAATTATAACAATGAAGAGAAATAAGTTTATACTATAATGATGGTAGTCATGAAGATTCATATCATTTACTTGAGATGAATCCCTATCTAATTCCTTAAATACTTCATTTATTTTTTTGCTTAATTCTTGTTCTTCAATATAATTTGTATCATTTCCAGACGATGCAATTAAACTCGTGTCTTTATATGGCACCTTTATTTTAATTGCTTCGGAGATTTTTATGGAAGGAACAAACGAATTTTTTACCGTACTGTTTCTAAGAATTCGTCCATTTATAATTATATGGGGTAATTTCACTGTACATGGTTCTAAAAATTCCATCAACCCACTTCCACTTAATGTCAAGCTCTTTGTGACTCCATCGCATATAATTAAACCAGTTATGGTTTCCTTAAGAGCAAATATCCAACTATTCGAATTCTTAAGACTGATCCATTGATCTTGAAGAATGGATTTTTTAAAAGAACATTGATTGAGGGCACTCTTTAAATGATTAAGTAATGAAATTTCACAAATATTCGCACTTCCCTGATGGATAATTGTTGGGAATTGTTGGTTACAAAGATAATTTCTTGTCGAAAGAAAATTACAGGACATTAATTGATTACCCGTTAATTCAAAATACCTATCTCTAGTTGGAGTGACTGCTAGAAAAGGGGACGAAAGTTCTAATAAGAAACTTGAGTTATTTTGAAAAATTGGAAATGGAATCAGATTAAAAAGTTGGAATTCTTGGTTGTCTACTAACGGAATCATCATTTCAAATACTATTGAGTCGTTTAGACTTCGTCCCTTGATGGATGACAGCTTGAAAATGTCAAGAACAGATGCTGTCGGAATGTTAATATTAGATGGAAGATTGTTCCTTATTATTTGCAGTTGTTTCATGAATTGGGACGTAGAGATGAAATGTGGATTCATTTTGGCATTATTGAGACTAAGTAGAACATCAAGCAAAGTGTCTTGCATCCTCTCTAGATTTGTTATTGATAATATCAAATATGAAGTTAACGCTGAAAAACTTTGACTAGCATCAATTATCTCCTGATGCTTCTCGATGCTGTTTAAAGATTTTTGAAAAATGGTTTTCAGTCCTTGATATTGCTCATTGTTACGTTTCAGCAAGTTTACTGTTGAGTCTGCAATTGAACTCTGTTTTTTGAAGAGATGCAAAAGATGTTGCTCGTTTTGGTCAACCATAGAGATTTGATGCTCTATTTCTTTAGCAGCATCTTGATCCAGAATTCCAAATAGACTATGCGCAACGTTTCCAATAAAGTCAAAGGGAGATCTAGAAACCCTTATTCGTTTGGTGTAAGACGTGTGATAATTATGAATTAGATCATTGTTGGATTCAATTGCGAATATTCTATGCTTAAATGAGTCAATGGTGGGTGAACAATAAGGATTAGTTTTTAATTCGTCTAAACAGATTTTATCCATTCTGTTTATGTAAGTTTTGACTTCTCCTAATTCTAGCCAATAAGAAGACAAATTGTAGAAGATATATATGTTCCAAAAACTATTTATCGTGCTAGCGCTGCCTATGTCCTCAAAATAAATGCCTGTAGAGTTGTCAAGCTTTGTTATTGATATCGAATTGCTACTTAAAGAGGCAACTAAAGGAAGTATGAATAACGTGAAACACAGTAATGACAACAGGGAAGCATTGATGGACTTTCTTACCTTTATAGAATGTTGATTTTCTGAATGAGTTTCTGAATCCCTCTCCTGTAGCTCATTGTTGTCAATAGGTAAAGGACATATACTTTGGATTGCTCTTTGATAAGTTCCTGTTGCCGTCCTAATATTTGCTACTCTCACCAATCCGTCACTTCCTTTGACAACTTCAGCTACACGTCCCAGCTTCCATTTCATTGGAGGCTGGTTTGCATCTTTGAGAATAACCATTGTTTCAGGTTCTAGATTGTGGCATTTTACCTTCCATTTCATCTTCTGTTGCAGAAGGTGAAGGTATTCGTTTGACCACCTTTGCCAGAAATGTTGTTGGATATGTTGAATCTGACGAAATTTGTCTAATCTTGAGATATTAATTTCTTTCACGTCAGGTTCCGGAAGTGAGGTCAATGGTGCCCCTATAAGGAAATGGCCGGGAGTCAATGATTCCAGGTCATTTGGATCTGAAGAAGTAGGTGTGAGAGGACGCGAATTAAGGATAGATTCTATTTGAACCACGATGGTTGATAGCTCTTCGTAAGTTAAAGAAGCCTCACCTAAATATTTTATAAGCAATGTTTTTGCAGATTTTACTGCGGCTTCCCACAGCCCTCCAAAGTGAGGGGAGCGAGGTGGAATGTGTTTCCAGTTGATTCCCATTTTTAAACAATTCGAATTGATTGATGATTCAGTTTCACATGATTCAAGGAACGCCTTAAAATCTTGTAGCTGGTTTCTAGCACCGACAAAATTTGTCGCATTGTCGCAAAAAATAGTGTGACATATACCTCTTCTACCTACAAATCTTTTTAAACAGTTTATAAATGATTCGGTTGAAAGATTGCTTACAACTTCAATATGAACAGCCTTTGTAGAAAAGCATACAAATACTGCTAGATAGGATTTTGTTGGCATTTTTCCTCGAATTTTATAATGTGTACGAATCGGTCCACAAAAGTCGACCCCGGAATAATAAAATGGCCTTGAAGGCACGATTCTTTCTTTAGGTAAATTTCCCATTAATTGGTCAATAGATCTTGGCTTAGCACGGAAGCATTTAATACACTTAAACAGAACCTTGCGTGTTTCTCTTCCTACGCTCAAGATCCAAAACTGTTGTCTAGAAATAGAAACAAGAGTTCTATGGGATGCATGAAGATGTTTTTTATGAAGGTGCTCTAAAAGTAGTGTTGTAATTACATTATTTTTTGGAAGCAATATTTGATTTTTTGCTTCCGAAGGAATTTCTGCGTTTTTAAGTCTTCCTCCTACATGTATTAACTTTGTTGTTTTATCATAATAGGGACTTAATGATAAAATTTTAGAATTATTATTGAGAGGTTTCCCTATCTGCAGGGTTTTATAATCTTCTGTGAATGCATTTATCTGAACGATTCTGCAGAGTAGGATTGTTCCCTGTTGTAGTTCTTCTACTGTCAAGAAACCACTAATATTGTTTTTAGCATTACGGGACTTAGAATTCATGAGAAATCTGGAACAAAATGCGAATATTTTTTGCAATGTGTAGAATGAATTTTTATAATTAATAGAGCTCAATATATCATTTTGAAGTGACAAAGTTAAAACTGTTTTGACCTTGCGACGCCCAGGGACCTGATCATGTGTTAAGTAGTCCACTTGGATATTTGGGTTTCCAACTTGATTTAGGAATTCAGGACCGTTAAACCATATATTTGATCTTATGATATCTCGCATCCCCAATCCACGGGATATAAGATCTGCAGGATTTAATTCTCCCTTTACATAGTTCCAATTATTAAAGTCTGAATTCGACTGAATTTTAGCCACACGATTTGCAATATACGTCTCCCAAGTGTACGAAGGTGCCTTTATCCATGATAAAACCGTTGTTGAATCTGTGTAATAACTTACAGATAAAATTGGTTTGCAAATTATACTGAGTATTTTTTGTACTAAATCTACTAATAAGACTGCTGCCTGAAGTTCCAATCTGGCTATGCTTGTTGCCTTTAAAGGAACGACACGAGATTTGGAACACAATAATTGAACAAAAATGCTTCCACTTCTATCAGTAGATTTTAAATAAATGCACGCGCCAAAGGCACTTTCACTGCTGTCGGAAAATGCATGCAACTCCAAATTCACTGCTGAATCTACTAAAGCAAAACGGGGTATGGTAATTTCTTGCAGTAAGGAAAATTGTTGCAAGTAGTTTTGCCATTTATGTGCCTGCTCTAACGGTAAGTTTTCGTCCCAGGAGATCTTTGTTTTCCAAAGTTCTTGGAGAAATATCTTCCCTAATAATATAACAGGTCCAATAAGTCCCAAGGGATCAAAGAATTTTGACAAATCGGCAAGAACGGTGCGTTTTGTTACCTGTACTTCAAAGGGCGCCTTATAATCGTAACAAAATTTGAATACGTCTTGAATTGGATCCCAAACTAAACCAAGTGTTTTAATCACCTCCGATTGGTAAATCGTTAACATTTTCTCTCTACTTTCTATGGGAATATTTTCAAGGATACGCTGATCATTGGAACAGAATTTCGTTAAATCGAAATTACCTAGCTTTAATAATGCTCTAGTTTCATTTAGTAGCATTTTGGCTTCATTGATGGTGTCTGCCCCGGCAAGGCAATCATCCACATAAATATTTCTTGTAATAATTTTAGATGCATTTGGATATGCGTGTTGAAAATCGGAGGATAATTTTACAAGGCATCTTGTTGATAAAAAAGAGGCAGAGGCGGTTCCATATGTCACTGTATTGAGTTGGTATGTTTTTAAAGGACTCTTGTTATTCTCCCTCCATAAAATAATCTGATATGCTCTATCATCCGGATGAACTAGTATTTGTCTATACATTTTGCTTATATCGCCAGTAAAAACAAATTTATGTAGTCTAAAATTCGCAATGACTGAAAATAAATCCGGTTGTACAGTTGGGCCAACCATGAGTATGTCGTTAAGCGAATTTCCTGAGGTTGTTTTTGCAGACGCATCAAAAACAACTCTTAGTTTGGTGGATGAACTGTGAGGTTTAAATACACAATGATGCGGAAGCACATAATGTGGATTTGTTATATTTTCAATCGAAGTCATATGACCTAGGCTTTCGTATTCGGCCATGAAATTAATGTAACTTGTTTTTAGTTCCGAGTTTTTCTCGAGTTTTCTTTCTAATGAAAAGAAACGTTTTTTAGCCATTTCCATGGAACAACCTAAAATTTTATTTGGTTCTTGTTTAAACGGAAGTCGTACTATAAATTGGCCTTGAGGGGTGATTTCAACGTGATCATTAAAATGTTTTTCACATTTGTATTCTTCCTCACTGTACGTTCTTGATTCCGTTTCAAAATAATCATTTTCCCAAAATGAACGAACGAGTTTGTCTAAGGAGCTTAATGTTGGTTTTGAAACTGAGTGACAGTAAGAATTGCTTCTACTGTCTACGGCTCTTCCTGCTAAAAGCCAACCTAGCCTTGTATTTCTCAATAATGGGAGATTATTGGAAATTTTATGTTCGCCAGGTAAAAGCAGTTCAAAGAATATTTCCGCTCCGATCAATACGTCGACATGACGTGAATTCAGAGTGTCAGGATCAGCTAGCTGAATGTTGGAAGGCAAATTTAAGAGTTGAAGGTCAATAGGGGAGGCTGCCATATAATCGCTTATAGTGGGCAGTATACAGGCCTCAACGTTTGTTTTGTAATTGGATGTTCTTGACTCTATTGGAATGTTTATTATGAAACTAGACTGACTTTCCTTACCCCCGATTCCGCTTATAGGAATATCCTTTCTTTGCTTTGTATAGCCTAATTGTTGAGCTAAAGAAGTTGTTATGAAATTTAATTGAGACCCTGAATCAAGCATAGCTCGACATGGGACACGCACACCGTTTGAAGATACAACATTTACTATTGCGGTGGCAAGGTAGACCTCGCGACCGCTTAACACTACTCCTAATGAACTACTATTATTATTTTTAGACCCATCAATTGCACACGACTTACCGGAAATATTTTTGGCCGGATAATGGAGTAGAGTGTTGTGCTTCCCGTTGCAAGTTTTGCATCTATGTTGCTGCTGACACGATGAAAAATGATGTCCTGCTTGGAGACAGTTGGTGCACAGTTGAAGCCTGCGCACCGATTTGTTCCGTTCTTCCACTGAAAGAGATAGAAATTGTTTACAGTTAAATATTTTATGATTAGAAGCTTTACAATATACACAAGAATGATTTGTTACTCCCCTAGTTTTTTCAGCTACAGTCACTGCTATCCGTTTCCGATCCTCTTGGCTCACCGCTTCCAGGGTTTGGAACCTGGATTCCACAAATTCCAGTAACTGAATTAGTGTTGGAACGCTTCTTGGTGCTTCAAGCGATTCCTCGAACATCATCCTGGTTCCTTTGTCCATTTTATCGAGCAGCAAATGCACTAGCAGAGGATCCCATCCCGTTGTCTCGTATCCAAGGTTGCTGATGGCTTGCATGACTTCCTTTGTTGTATCATGCAGCCTTTTTAGACTTTTAGCATTGTCTACGATGCTAGACTGTTGGAGCAGTCTATTAAATTGCGCGGTTAACAGTAATCTTTTGTTATTGAATCTTTCCACCAACGTATTCCAAGCCACCTCATAATTGCTGTCAGTGGCATGAAAATGCTGAATGAGGCTATGGGCTTCTCCGGTGACATTGGCTCTTAGGTAATAAAGCTTCTGGGCTGGAGCAACAGGTTGGTTATGTACCATTTGTGTATAAAGATCATAAAATTGCGGCCAATTAAGATAGCTCCCATCAAATTTGGGTATCTCAATTTTCGGGAGATTGACGGCCGCGTTGAATATTTGATTCATTTGAGTATCTGTTTTCTTACTTGACTCGGACTCAATTGGTAGTAAATTAATCCTCATGTCCAGTTTATCTTGGAGATCAAAATACAGTTGTATGTCGAAAGCATCTGCATCATCTCCGAGTCGTTGGTAAGCTGTTGACAATTCATCCCAGTTGCGCATTAGTGTCTTTGTTTTTAAATTAAATTCCTGTGGTGAAGTCTGCTTCAAATCCAAGGAGCACTTATTTAAAGATGTTTCAAATATATTCGCGATTAACCGGAATTTACTAACCACTGTTAATCGGCTTGGTTCGTTGAATGAAGGCACTTTAAACATTTCAGGATCTGCCGTTGGTGCCTTTTGATTAAGTCCTAATTGCCTTGCTAAGGGTTTGAGTGGTAGCCTTAATTTTTGGGCTGCTGATTGTCCTGCCGGGGACGTTGTGGTTTGTCCTGCTTGGGACATTGCTGCTAGTCCTGCTGGGGACGTTGTTTGTCCTGCTTGGGACACTGCTGATAGTCCTGCTGGGGACGTTGTTTGTCCTGCTTGGGACGTTGCTGTTAATCCTGCTGGGGATGTTTCTGAGGGTGGCTGCATGGGCTCAAGTTTCTTAAGTTCATCAAAACGATTCCTGATGTCCTCCCTCACGGACTCATAAACCCCTTGCACTTCATCATAATAATTTTTTATGAAATATTCGTGGTCCGTTTCACTTGGATAATTGTCCTTGATCTCACTGTCCGTGTTGTCAAATGACTCCCAAAGTGAATCTAAAATGCTCCATCGTTCTTGGAGGTATTTTAGTGTTTTTCTGCTTGCACTATCTTTTCCATAATTGCGTGCAAGTTTACAAATCTCTCTTCCGACCTTGTCCTGGCTGGTGGTTAATTGTTCCATCGTGTACACCATTTTTTTTTTTTTTAATATAAAAGTTTAAATCAAGAACAGAAAATTGTTTTTTGGGGTATTTTTGTATTTTTGTTTGTATTTTATAATTCACTTTCACAATTACAGGCTGCTAAACTCTTTTAGCTAGTCCTGTCACGGTCGCCAATGTTTTGTGTCGTTATAATAAAAACTCAGATATATTTAATTTAACTATCACAATTAACTTTATTTGATAGTACGTATAAACGCGTAACAATGTTTTGTCGTAATAATAAATAACTCAGATATATTTAATTTAATTATCACTATTAACTTTATTTGATAGTACGTATAAACGCTTAGAGAACTGTTGAAGGAATAATAAATATAATCATTAACAAAACGATTGCAGAAGGCAAATCGACCAAAAATGACCAGTGTGTATGTATCTACTTACAGCGCGTGAGGCCAGACGTTGCACTTTTTAAGGTCACATTTGTCTGGTCTCACGCAGCTATGGGATTTGGGTGAAGGAATAGGAGACGATTAATATACTTAAAATTAGGTATAAAGTAAAATGTGGGAAGTAATAAGAAAATCACTTCTCATCGTGTCAGCATATTTCAGCCGTGTGCAAATGATTGTAGGTATTTAATTTTTAAGTATTTTTGTTGAACAATAACCTTTTAAAAAAAAAACTGGTCCAACGATTTTCAATATTTTTTTTTCCTAGATTGACGTATAGCTTTGAAATTTTATTGCATACTTAGTTTTTCCGAGAAAACTCTTAAACTAATTTAAAAAATAAAAGAATTTTCGAAATTATTTAATTTTTTTTAATATCCATATATGCAGCGATTATTCTTTTATTTTTTAAATTAGTTTAAGAGTTTTCTCGGAAAAACTAAGTATGCAATAAAATTTCAAAGCTATACGTCAATCTAGGAAAAAAAAATATTGAAAATCGTTGGACCAGTTTTTTTTTTAAAAGGTTATTTTTGAAAAACTTTTTCAAAAAATATTTTGAAATTTATTTGAGTATGCAAATATATGGCAATCTGTAGTTTACATTTGAAAAATAATTTTAAAAAAAATCAATGTACCCGTTTTCAACATATTTCGAAAACAAAAAATTTTTTTGAAAAAATTATAAAAAATCAAAAAAAAAAGTTTTTGAAAATTTTTAAATGTCATATTAATAAAATTATGAATGACTTCCTGTGGCCAAAATTTTATTGAAATCGAATGAATAGTTTACGAGAAAATTTGATTTGAAAATACTGGTTCTATGAGAGGTACCGTTATTAGACAAATTTTGAAAAAAAATTTCAAACCAAAAGATATATTGTCTTGCAAAAATAGCATTCTGAAAGTTTTATCAAAATCGTTAGAGCCGTTTTTGAGAAAATCAATTTTTGTCTTCAAGATTGTATGGCAGGTGCCGTTATTTTTGGACCTAGAGCAAAAATAAATAAAGTGCACGACTGGGTCGTACGAACTTGTTCTAATGTGTTAAAATGGTCTTGGGTGCTTGAGATTTTGAGAAATAAAATGCACGACTGGGTCGCACGAACTTGCTCTAATGAGTGACAGTGGTTTAGGGGCTTGAGATTTTGATAAAAATAAAATTTTCAAAATTCTTAAATAAATACTTAAACTAATTTGAGCTGAAAAAAAAGTAAGCCATTTTATTTCTTGGATACATTTGAATTTATGAGAATACATTTATAAAAATCTGTGGAGCGGTTTTTGAGAAAAAAAGTTTTTTTTTGAAAAACTTTTTGAAAAAAGTTTTCAAAAAAAATTCAAAAACGCCAGTTCATAGGTATTCAGCAAATACATTTATTTAAAATTTTTAGAAAAAAATTTAATAAGCAGTTTTCAAAATATTAATTTTTAAAATTTTTTTTTACAAAATGCTTTTAAAAATACAAAAAAATATTTTTCAAAAATATTGGTATGCAATATAAATTGAGTTACCTACAGCTATATGTGTGTGAAATTTCGAAAGAATCGGTTGAGCCGTTTTCGAGATAGTCGAAAGCAAAAAAACGGTCCTATGGGAAGTACCGTTCTTAGCCATTTTTTAAAATTTTTTTTTCAGCCATATGATTGGTCGTACCTAAAAAGTAACACTGATTTTTTTAAATCGAAATCGTAAGAGCCGTTTTTGAGAAATATAAGCTTTAACGTAACGGTTGTATGGCAGGTACCGTTATTTTTTGAGCTAAAAAAAAAATTTCAATTTCCCCTCTGTACAATACCTAAAAAAGTCTATATACACCAAGTTTGAAGCAATTCGACCCACCCGTTTGGGCTGTAGGTGTCTATACATACAGACAGACAGACAGACAGACAGACATACAGACGGACAGAATTTTTAGACCATCTTTTTTCGTCTTCGCTATCATCGTAATGTCATGTTTGATTGTTATCTCAAAACTTTTTTTTTCGACGAATGCATAACTTGCCTTATAGTACCTATAATCGCAAGTAAAAATATGTTCCGAGGGACGGCCAAATAAATCCTAAATATCAAATTTGAAGCAAATCGGCCCACCCGTTCAGCCTCCAGAGGCGCGAACAGACATACAGACAGACAGGCAGACGGACGGAATTCCCAGACCTACTTTTTTCGACTTCTCCATCATCGTAATGTCATGTGTGATTGTTATCTCAAATATTTTTTTTCTGCACGAATCCATAACTTGCCTTATAGTACCTATAATCGCAAGTAAAAATGGGTGGGATGGACATTTGCGACCAGATGATGGAGTATTACCGCTGCTATATCAAAACAAGGAAATGGACATTGAAAGTTGCTATTCATTTCATTGATTTGGCAGCTGTTAACTCCTGGATGGAATACAGGATTGATTGTGCTGCCAACGGAGTTCCAAAAACAAAAAATACTTTCGTTTTTTGACTTCAGGTTGGAAATTGCAGACTCTCTTCTGTCGTCAACAGCCAAACTTCCTCATAGTCCGAATGAAAGCAATGGAATCAATGGTACCGATACGGCTAGTATCCCTCCAGCAATTCCAAAAAACTATAGCCCACATCCATCTGCAGGTGTCCGTTTAGATGGTTTTGACCACTGGCCTACAATGGATAATCTAAAAACTGCAAGGAGTTGTAGGTTCGCTGGGTGTAATAAAAGGACTCGAGGAAGATGCGAGAAGTGCAATGTGCACCTCTGCCTAACCCAAGGATCATGCTTTAAAAACTACCACACACAAAAGTAACTAAAGTTCCTAGTCATAAAAAACAGTTCCTTTGTTTAGTTTTAGCGATAGTAACTTAAGATTTTTGTTTTGTTTTTATGAATAACCTTTTATTTGTTTATGTTTTTGTTTTTAAATAATATATTAATAATTTAATTTTAGTTATTTTTATTAATTTTAATAATTTTTAATTGAATTTTAAATCAAAAATAAAAATTCTTCAAAACCATCGTTTTCTGTTTTTTTTTTTGTATTTTGTTTGTACCGTTTGTATCCCAACCTACACAAATGTGTATTTCCTTTTTATCCTGACCGGATCATCGAAGATTTTTTTTAATTTTTCGTGTGGAATAAAATGGTCACAAGACTCTTTTTTGAAAATTTGAGCGAAATCGGTTAACTTTTTTTCCCTGGGTCTGAAAGGGTTAAAATTAAATTCAAGTTTTTCATTAGAATTAGTGGATGCCTTGCATATGTTTACATTTATCGATATATCTAACGCAGGATGGTGTCTATCTTCGTCTAGTAATAATAAGTCAGCCGGAGTTACAGCTATGTCGGAGTTTACTGGTTCCGAAAAAAGACTAGATCCAGTATTTTATTGAAACTGTTTCGGATACCATTGAATTGAGTTAGTCCACATGAGGTTTAACCGTCGGTCGATAATAGAAATTTCGTTTGAAGTAGATAGGTTTCCAGGAGATAAAAGTCGCAATCTATAGTTTGTGTCCAATTTAAGTTTGATAGATTAAAATCGCCGAGGATCAGAAGTTCGTCATTTGGTTCCATTTGATTTATTTATGATTTCAATGCATTCAATGTATTTTTCATAAACTTCGTTACTACATCTAGGTGGAATATAGATGCAAATAATAAATAGGTATCCAGTTTCCAATTTAATTTTTATAGATATAATCTCAATGCCTGAAGAAAGGAAATCATCAACCAATGTGCAGATAATGTTATTTTTGACAGCAATTAGAACTCCTCCGCCAACTGTATCCAAATCATTTGAGTGGTGTCTGTCACGTCTGAAGACTTGATTGAGTAGAATCAAAAAGTTCAGTACTTAGAAAAGAACTATTTAACCAAGTTTCAGTAAGAGCAATAATTCCATGCGGGAGGTTATTTATATTTTTATAGACCGTATTGATCTTTGTCCGTAATCCATTAACATTTTGGAAGTAAATCAATATCTGAAAAAGCTGCTTTTTTGGTATTTTTGCGTTGCCTGGGTCTTTTGAAAAGGGTTTGTTTTGGCGTTGAGTTTTTTGTTTTTAAATTCATGAACGACTATTCCATTCGGCCATAATGATGAAGAGTATTGTGAATGAAGAATCTGGTACTCTTATTTTGAAGGAGGCATATTTTGAGTAGTTCCGGTGGATCATTTTCTCAACTTTAATTGTTAAGATAATTTCAATCTTCGTAGAGATATAATTTTTAATATCAAGTGCATTTGTTGATGGATCCAGTTTAGAAATAAATATCGTCCTATAACCCTCCACTATTTTTAGGCCCGATGTAATGGGAGATATGTTATAATTGTTCTGTTGAGAAAACTGCGCGTAGGTAGCAGATCTCTCAGGAACAGAAACAGTTTTCACATTTAAATCTTTCGATGCTGGTTTTGATTTTTGCATAAGTATATTATTTGACGTCATTGAACATACGTTTAGTGTGAGCTGTTCCGGTTGTGGAGTTAAACTTACTGGAGCTTGCGATAGATTCATCGATAAAGACGTTGCTGGTTTCTTCGTTGAGGGATTGATTTCAGATGTTTCTGTATCAGTTTCATCAATTTTCCGTTTGAGGTGTGCAATATCATTAGTTGAAGGATTATTCATTATACTGGTATTATAAATTTCATCTTGTAGTGTTTGACTGTTCGAGGTAATATTTTCAATGTTCTTATTTAGTTGGACTAATTGGTTATGCAAGTTTTCAATATTTTGCTTATTTTGCAGTACTTCTCGGACAATGTTTGTATATGCAAAATGATCACAATCATCACAAAAATAATAAAATGATTTTCTATTTTCAAAAAGCTTGATGGTGCTAAACGGAGCACTAATGCTCCTTTGTATGCTGGCTTTTTTTAGGAGTTCCAGCTCATTTATCGATTTCCACATATAGATATAATGTGTTTACAAAATAATCCGTGAAGTTCCCGCTTCTAACGCTCTTCTAACAAAAAATATGATTTTGTTTATAATTATTAGACCTCTTTTTCACGACTTTTGCTAAATGACCTTGGGATGCTGGCTTTTTTTTTGAGTTCCAGCTCATTTATCGATTTCAACATATAGATATAATTCATAGAAAGGCAACGAAGAAGACTGCCTGATTAAAGTTGGTGTTTGAACGGCGAGCGGATCGAAGTTGTGCACCAATTTAAGTATCTTGGAGTACTGCTAACTGCTAACTTAAAGCAAGCTAACTTAGCAAGCATGCGGAGGAGAAAAATAGTGAAGCCAAGCTGGCCCTTAAAATGATGTGGTCTACTTTTTTCAATAACCAGAACATAGATGTTTCATCAAAATACCAGGTATTCAATGCAACAGTTAATACATATATGTGTTATAGGGCACAGGTTTTTGGCTACGCAAGACTTGAAGAGTTTGAAACTATGCAAAGGCTTTTTTTCAAAAGACTATTCCATCTCCCTAACTCAATATAATTAAAGTTATGAAAAGAGAAGGCGGTCTTCACAAATTAATCATGCTAAGGCAACTTCAAACGAACTCCACACCCTTTAAGGAACTGAACCAACTGGTTCTAGCACATGATGCAAGGTTTTCTCTAAGTGAATTAGACTTAAATGAATGGAAAGAAATTTTTGCTGATCTTATATCCAAAATAGGCGAACAAATATTTGTACAGCATTTAAATAGAGCAGCTTCATCGGAGAGCAGAAATATCTATAAAAGCTTAAATCACCATCTATCGACCGAAACAAACTATTTTCGCACCGAACTTTCTATGGAAGCTATTGGTACTATTTTTAGAGCAAAGGTTGAATTACTAAACCTTAATTATGTTCCTTATAGGTCGGACCTATCTCTATATTGTAATCTTTGTAATAGACGAGAATATGAGGATAGTTACCATTTCATAGCCGTTTGTCCAATCTTACAGGTAATACGTCGTCTGTACTTTCGTGAAAGTTATCTATCGTTAAATTAGTTTTCGGACATACTAAATGGAGCCTTAGGACGGCCTCTATTATTTAAATATTGTAAGCATACTCTTTTATATCGCAACAGCTTTTGGAAAAGTATAACAATTATCAAAATGTTCCACCAGTTAATGCTTTTTAAATTTTCTTTTGAATGTTTCAAATCATTTTAAAATTGGTTATTTTGTGTTCCAAATCATAATTAAATTGACTTTTTTGTGTTGCAAGTCATTCCAAAATTGTATATAAAATTTATTTTATACATTTTTTTTATTATTTTTCTCTCACTTTGAACCATTGAAATTTTCATTATCCTTTCATCTCAAAAAAAAAAAAATGAATTAAATCCTTACATTTAAGATTTAAGTAATAAATTGTTTTTAATCATGCCCTTATTCTTAAGTTTTAAATAATGTATTTATATCATGTGAAATAAAGAATTCGAACTAACTAACTAACTACAAGCCTGGTAAGGCAAATGTTTTTGCTGATGCACTTTCAAGACCACCCATTGATTCTCAGATAAATTCACTTACAAGCTTCACAACATAGCGACGAAAGTTCGTCGCATGAACTTATACCAACGGTATAGAATCGCCAATTTATGCCTTTAGAAACCAACTTATTCTTCTCATAGGAGATGAAAACTAAACTCTTACCAACTTCAATACCCTTTTTCTAGCTTCTGTAAACATACTTTTGTGCAACCTCAATACACGAAAGAAAATCTTTTCTCCATATTTAAACGATATTTAATTCCCACTATAGTCAACGGAGTAATGACTAACGAAAATACAATGGGCATTATCCAAAATATTTACCCAATTTATTTTAAACATTATAAAGTCCCCTTCACGCAAACTAAAGTTACAGACCTAACCATTCAACAAATCCTAAAGATTCGCTCATCGTAATGCACCATGCACGCGAAAACAAAGCCCAACTAATTCAAAATTATTTCGTTCCCCACATGAACTCAAAGGCTAATAAAATAGTAAACCAATGTAAAATATGCCATGAAAACAAATATGATCGTCATCCGCAAAAACCTGAGCTGGGGCCAACCCCCATACCCTAATATCCAGGCCATATTCTACACTTAGATGTTAGATATCTATTCAACAGAAGGAAATTTAGTACTTACCGCCATTGATAAATTCTCTAAATACACTCAGACGAAAATTATTAAGTCAAGAGCCGTGCAAGACATATTAGAACCTTAAAGACAGATATTGTTCAACTTTGGTGTTCCAAAAGGCGCAGGGAAACTAGTCCCGAAGTCAAAAGTCCCGAATTTGACTTTTGGGACTATTGACCCATTATGGTGAGACATAAGTCCCTAATCTTAATTTGGGACTTTTGACCACCATGATTAGCTATAAGTCCCGAAAACTAAATTCGGGACTTCTGACCCACCAGGTAATTTTTTCAGAAAAAAAATTATTGGACAGTTTTAGTTTCATGGTTTTTGCTGTCATACTCATAACGGTAAAAATTAAAGTGCTAGGCAATAAAAAGAAACTCAATCCTTCGCTAGCTTTCAAGGTTAAACGCTAACAGAAATGTCTGCTTGGCCAAATGTCTCGGCATCAGAAAGTCATCGTACTAGATTTCACATTTTTAGGAACGCAACAACAAAATCTTAAGCTATACATTTTTACTTGCGATTATAGGTACTATAAGGCAAGTTATGCGTTCGTCGAAAAAAAAAGTTTTGAGATAACAATCAAACATGACATTACTCTGATAGCGAAGGCGAAAAAAGATGGTCTAAAAATTCTGTCCGTCTGTATGTCTGACTGTGTGTCTGTCTGTCTGTATGTATAGACACCTACAGCCCAAACGGGTGGGCCGAATCGCTTCAAACTTGGTATATAGAGTTTTTTAGATATTGTACAGAGGGGAAATTGAAATTTTTGTTAGCTAAAAAAATAACGGTACCTGCCATATAACCGTTACGTTAAAGCTTATTTTTCTCAAAAACGGCTCTAACGATTTTGATTTAAAAAAAATCAGTGTTCCTTTTTAAGTACGACTAATCATATGGCTGAAAAAAAAGTTTTAAAAAATGGCTAAGAACGGTACTTTCCATAGGACCGTTTTTTTGCCTTCGACTATCTCGAAAACGACTCAACCTATTCTTTCCAAATTTCACACATATATAGCTGTAGGTAGCTCAATTTGTACTGTATACCAATATTTCAAAAAAATATTTTTAAGTAAAAAATATCAAATTAGCTTAAATATTTATTTAAGAATTTAAAAAAAATTATTTTTATCAAAATCTCAAGCCCCTAGACCACTGTCACACATTAGAGCTAGTTCGTGCGACCCAGTCGTGCATTTTATTTATTTATCAAACCAAAATATTTCAAATCAAATAATTTTATATGATTGAGTATGATGAGCTTGAACAAAAAAGAAAATGCAGTAGCTTTCTAGCAAGAGTAGCGAGCGCAAAAAAATGTTGCCGAATAGCATAGAATCAGTTTGAGGTGTGAAAAAACAAAAATTCGCGCGAATTTGACAATGCGGACATATTGTTCTGTTTTTTTCTTTATAGTAACAAATTTTTGTAGGTACATAAATAAATAAAGACCAATAGATTTATTATGTTGTCAAAGAACTTAATTTAGAATATGGTTTCATTCGAGACTTTTGTCCCATTAGAAACGAAATAAAAAGGGACTTATGACCCAGCTCAGTGAGTCATAAGTCCCGAATTCATATTCGGGGATTATGACCTACCTAAGTGGGTTAAAAGTCCCAAACTCCTGCACAATCAACGGGCAAGTAGAGAGATTTCACTCTACACTTTCAGAAATAATGCGTTGCTTAAGAACCGAAAAAAATCACAAATCATTCCTAACTATTAGAATTATCCGTATATGAGTACAATTGCAGGATCCACTCAACAATAGGAAAGAAACCGAACGAAATATTTTTTTGGCAGAAATGTAAGTATCAACCCAAAACAATTCGAATTAGCAAGGGAAGAAAATATTCTCAAACTTCGTGAAAAACAAGAAAGTGATCTGAAATACCATAATAAATAAAGTGCATGACTGGGTCGTACGAACTTGCTCTAATGTGTTGAAATTGTCTTGGGGCTTGAGATTTTCGGAAAAAGCATTGAAAAAATCATATGAAATTTTATTAATCACTTAAAAATCAATATTTAAAACGTGTTTTGGAGAAAATGAAGTAAGCCATCAGATTTATTTTGTTTTTCTAAATTTTAAGGAATTTTTTTTTCAAAATCGTTCGACCAGTTTTTTCAAAATACGGTTTTTTTTTAAACTTTTCGAAAACATATTCCAAATTTTTTTTGAGTATGCCAACTTCTAGAATTTTGTAGTTTTTATCAGAAAAATGAAATTGAAAAAAAATTGATTAAACCGTATTTGTAAAAAACAAAAAATAAAAAAAAAAATTTTAAAACTTTTTTAAAAAATTAAAAAAAACTTGTTTTGAAAAATTTAAAAATGTTTATTATTTGGTTTATAAAAGGGCTTCTACATTAAAAATTTCATCGAAATTCGTCAAATGGCTTACGAGAAAATCGGATTTCAAAAAACCGGTCCTATGGGAGGTACCGTTATAAGACTTTTCTTGAAAAATCTAATCCGACCAAAACATACAGTTTGCACAGAAAACATTATACAGAAAGTTTTATCAAAATCGTAGGAGCCGTTTTCGAGAAAAATTCAATTTTCACTAAAAATCGTATGGCAGGTACCGTTAGTTTTAAAGCTAGAATGCTAATTCCAAAAACCCCTCTGTAGGACTTCATAATAATACTATCTACCAAGTTTGAAGCAAATCGGTCCAGCCGTTTAGGCTGTAGTTGCCGATACAGACAGACGGACAGACAGACAGACAGACAGACAGACAGACAGACAGACAGACAGACAGAATTGTCGGACCCACTTTTTTCGACTTCTCTATCATCGTAATGTTATGTTTGATTGTCAAATTTTTTTTTTTTTTTACGAATATATAATCGCAAGTAAACAAGAAGCCCTATTAAAAATTACTTGGCTAGTAAAATCATTTTTACCAAAATAAACAAAAGATAAGGTTCTAAGTTAACGCCTCGCTACAAAATAGAAATAGTCAAAGAAAACAAATCAAAAATTATAACAACTGAATCAGGTAGAATAGTTCATAAAGCCAACATTTAAAGCTGAATTTCATCATTTGTCAGGTACCTTGGTACATTCTTAGTCCACGCAGACATTGAGGTTAAAAAAAAGATGTCGTGTTTTGAGTCTACAAAAATTAATTAAAATTAAATTAAATTTAACGGTAAAAATATATTTGACTTAGAGCAATTTTTTTCAAGTTTATCTTTTTTCGTGTTTTGTATTATATTTTTATATTCTGCGACCTGTTCAAACTGATCCATCATGCTGTTTGTCAGAGGCTTCACATTACGTAAAATTCATCATAGTAGAGTAAATAGAGACATTTTACCCTACAAAAGGTCGGGTAGTTCTAAATTTTTGATATGTTATATGGTATGGCTGGTTGATGAAAATTCCAAATTTCCACAACCACGCCCCCTCCGCCCCCTTCAAAATCCTGGAAAACCCACAAAAAATCGCCGCTTTTGTCAGTTTTTTGCCTATTCTTTTTATACCCTATTCCATAGAATGGGTATATTGTATTTGGTGTGGAGTTTGTATCATAGAGAAATAATACCGTTAGGTATAGAAAAGTATATATATTCTGACTCAGAATCAAAAGCCTAGTCGATTAAGCCATGTCCGTCCGTCCGTCCGTCCGTCCGTCCGTCCGTCCGTCCGTCCGTCCGTCCGTCCGTATGTATACTCTCTAGAGGTCGCAATTTTTGAGCTAGAAAGCTGAAATTTGGTATATATAATCGTTGTTTCAAGAGTAAGGCTAAGTTCTTGAACCGGTAAAATCCGCCCACAAACAAGCCCACAATCGCCATTTTTGTTGAACAACCTCATTTTAATAAAATTAAATTATGTTTTTTTGTACAGTTACGATAAAAGCATAACGCTAAAATTTTGCACACGTAAGCTTTAGGTAAACTTTCTTCCAATCAAATAAAAATATTTCAGTTTGGGCGTGGCTTACGCCTATTTTTCATACAAAACCATCAATATTGTTTTTATAAAATAACAATTGTTATATTAAAGCGAAAAACATTAAATTTTGTGGGTCTTACTGGCACATAAACATCTTGTGTATGCAATCAAAAAACTTGATTTTGGACGTGGCTGACGCCCACTTTTCATTAGAAACTATAAAATTTTTTTTTTTTGTAAATAAACGGTATTTATAATTAATCCGCAAGCCACAATTTTGCGTCTCTTAATAGAAACGAAAAGGTTTGTGTATGAAAAGAAATTTTTGAATTTTGGGCGTGGCTTACGCCTACTTTTCATGAAAGAACGAAAAACGTAGCCTTAAGAATTTAAGGCATTTCCAATGTTTAATTTAAACCTTTTTCCTTCCGTTCATTTGAGAAATATATCTCTACATTTGTAATTTTTTTCAATACGCCCACTTTTAAAGGCGTGATTTTGGTAAAATACCTTTGTTCAGGTAAGATTGTTTAAAAACTACTCGATTCAGCTGTAGTCTTACACATATGCCTAAATACTGAAAAAAGTGCAGTTAATGCTTCAAATTTTTAAGACACGCCCACTTTTAAGGGGCGTTTCCGTTAAAAGTCGTATCATGCATTAATTTTTTTAACGTTTTTTAACTATCGGTCGCAGTTTTGAAGTAAACAGATGAACACTTGAATTTATATTCCTTGGTTACGTAGCAGAGTGTGGTCCAATAATTGTTAAAAACACCCATAATCGCTATTTCCATTCCAAATCTAATTTTTAAAAATTTAAGTTTTGTCTTGTTTTGTTCAAATCGATCTGCAAGAATAAAATTGAATTTAACTGAGCTCATAATAATTGCCTTGGCAATAAAACGTTTTAACTTTGGGCGTGGCGCACTCCTTTTTTTATTGCGCCAGCACTAATTGAACATCACACCGCATAAAATTAATGTTATTGAATTTTTTTCTGTCTGCTAAAGAAGAATTTTGTTTCTGAAACATCGGCTGTTTGCGGGAGGCAGACGCATGCACATACAAAAATATGGGGAATAGGGTATCCAACAGTTCTTTGCAAACGTACTGTAGCTCTCGCTTATGTTTTTCAGTGTATTTTATCGAAAAAATAAATATGAAAATTTGTAGTTTACAAAATTTCCTGTAGATATGATGCAAGAAGTATTTTTGTACAACCACTACGAACGGCGCTATGAGGAATCCAAAAATGGCTAAAATTTCGAATTTTGTGAAATTTTCAGTTTCCTCCCTCTTGATAGCGCAATAACTCCTTAACCGCCGAGTTTAGGGCAATTTTAGTTTCAATCAATCTTGTAGATAATTTTATTGGTTACCGACTGCATGCAAATATTTTTATTTTGTGACCAATACAATCGGGTGAGGATTGTGATAGTGTTTTGTTAAAATATTCTCACTAACTCATTTTTTCTCTGTATGTCTGTTTGGTTGCTCCGATTTTAAATTAACTTTCAGATAAGCCAGAGACCCAAGCGCGTGCATGCCAGTCCCTGCAACCCTTTCTTTAGTCCGTTTCATGCACCCCCGTCAAGACCGTACTCAGGATGACAATCAGGGGGGCAAAATCATTCAAAAATTAATATTAGTATATAATTATCCCAGTTTATTTATCAACTTTTATCCAACAGCCACAATTATAAAAAAATAGATATACATACATAGTTTTTGAAAAATGTGTTCAGTACGTACCTGAAAAGCCCAAGTCTTAGAGCTATATACTTGAGTGGAAGAGTGTGCATAGCTAAATAATCTCAAGAAGATCTTAAAGATTACCTATCTTACGAACTCCAT
The DNA here is from genome assembly GCA_916050605.2 of Platycheirus albimanus. Classification (NCBI taxonomy): domain Eukaryota; kingdom Metazoa; phylum Arthropoda; class Insecta; order Diptera; family Syrphidae; genus Platycheirus; species Platycheirus albimanus. The sequence goes on from OU696699.1 coordinate 19,408,976, forward strand.
TTCCCATGTCCCTGTCGAACGGTTGTAGTTGATGGTGGATATCTTCTCCACAAAGTGGTTTGGAATCGCAATTTAACCTTTGGAGGCATTTTAGCAGATTACATAAAGTTTATTCATCGGCACTATGGCACTTCTGTGATGGTGGTATTTGATGGCTACCCTGTTGAAACTGCTTTACAAAACACTAAGAGTGCTAAACGGGCAAGAAGGTGTAAAGCAAATACTTCAGCTGACGTGAATTTTGACAAAACAACTATCAACCAAGCACCGCAAGAGAAGTTCCTATCTAATGAGAGCAACAAGAGGCGATTTACAGAACTTTTCGTCACTGAACTGGAGGATGCAAACGTCGCCACTGCAAAATCCATGGCTTCACAGTATGATGCAGTGATTATTGTTGGGGAAGACATCGACCGGAACAATACCTAGGGTAGAGAACGTCTACATCCGAGATCCTGGGAGGGCTAATTTGCCTGATAGCTTCTATGCATCCTCATCTTATGACTTTAGTCCACCAGAGAACGTTCTTCTCCTTCATGTGATACCAATTCAAACATCTTTGGTTTTAGAAAACCAAGCTCTGCCAATTTTTTCAAAAAAACCCACTTTTACTTCAGGCCGCAGAGAAGTTCAGAGATCCAAATGCCAGGGTTCAGGAAATTACAGAGGCAGGAGAACGTATTTTGGTCTCTTTATATGGTGAGGACCATGGTCAATCGCTTAGTTTGTTACGCTATTACAAGTTTATAAGCAGTTCAACCAAAATGAATTTATCCAAGCTGCACCTACAACAAACGCTGCATATTTTCATTTCCTCAGGGCTTACCATCAGCTCATGGCGTCATGGCGTGGATGGGAGTAAAAAAAATCCTCTGGAATTTGGCTGGATGAAAGGGTGCAAAGGCTTGCAACCCATTAAAACCACTCAGGATGCTGCTCCCCACAAATGATTGAAAACGGTATCATGTTAATGTGTGACTGGCTGCAGGAAGGCTAAAAATGCTCCAGCTTGTGCAAATTTTGTTGTGGTCATTCTTGCGAAAACCGGCCTGATGCCATTTTAAATAAAAATGCCAATGACGAAGATCCCATTATTTCTCTGCAGAATACTGAAAATTCGAGCGACGGACTTATTCCACACCCTTCTACTCAACAGCCTATTATTATATTACCTCCTACTCAACTTCCTTCTAAGCGCACGAGAGTGTACATATTTTACTCTTAGTATTTGATAAACTCATTTAACTTAACTTTTTCTCAATTATCTGACATGTTGTCAATACGACTTATGTTATCTTGAGCTTTTTTTTAACTTTTCATTATTTATAAAAAAAATATAAAGAAAATTATTTAATTATTCAATAAAAAAAATTAAATGAAAAGAATCAAATTATTTATTTCAAAATCTATGGATATTTTAATTTTGTTGATGACGTTTTATATTTTCCACTCAAGTATAGAGCTCTACAGGTACTTACTGAACACATTTTTCAATAGCTACTCGTATATATATTTTTTTTTTATAATCGTGGCTGTTGGATAAAAATTGATAAAGAAACTGGGATAATTGTATACTAATATTAATTTTTGAATGATTTTGCCCCCCCCCCCCTCCCCCCTGATTGTCATCCTGAGTACGGTCTTGACGGGGGTGCATGAAACGGACTAAAGAAAGGGTTGCAGGGACTGGCATGCACGCGCTTGGGTGTCTGGCTTATCTGAAAGTTAGTTTAAAATCGCTGCAACCAAACAGACATACAGAGAAAAAATGAGTTAGTGAGAATATTTTAACAAAACAGTATCTCAATCCTCACCCGATTGTATTGGTCACAAAATAAAAATATTTGCATGCAGTCGGTAACCAATAAAATTATCTACAAGATTGATTGAAACAAAAATTGCCCTAAGCTCGACGGTTAAGGAGTTATTGCGCTTTAAAGAGGGAGGAAACTGAAAATTTCACAAAATTCGAAATTTTAGCCTTTTTTGGAGGCTTCATAGCGCCGTTCGTAGTGGTTGTACAAAAATACTTTTTGGATCATATTTACAGGAAATTTTGTAAACTACAAATTTGCATATTTATTTTTTCGGTAAAACACACTGAAAAAAAGTTATAGGTAAAAAACTGACAAAAGTGCCGATTTTTTGAGGTTTTTCCAGGATTTTGAAAGGGGCGGAGGGGGCGGAGGGGGCGTGGTTGTGGAAATTTGGAATTTTCATCTACCAGTCATACCATATAAAATATCAAAAATTTTGAACTACCCGACCTTTTGTAGGGTATCCCCCCTTATTTTGTCTCTATTTACTGGACTATCAGGGGGAATTAATGTTTTGTTTTATAGTATAGAGCAAACAAATATTATAATTTGCTTTTGTATGAAAATATAAAAACAAATCTTATTTCGTAAATATATAATAGATATGCTAGAGCTAATAGCATTTAAAATTTTTGTTTTCACCTTTTTGTCGGATACTTCAAGTTTTATTACCAACTTTCCTAAAATTATTTTAACAAAGAAATTCTACCCTTGAAGTGGTTTACTACATAAATGTTGAGATTGTAAGAGTGCACAAAAATAAACTTTTAAATTTGGTCCAACCGTTTATTAATTTGAGTCATCACGTCTTATAATTTTTGGCGCTCTTAGGCCGGGGCCTCACGGGCCTTGGCCTAAATCCGCTACTGGGTCTTCCAGAACTGCGTCGTTTCTCCTGGTTGGAATTGAAGAAGAGTCGGGCTGGTGCGTCCATACGCTCCACATGGCCCAGCTTGTTCTTAGGGTCTTGTAAAGTGTCTCCTTGGACGTTTGAGAGAGGGCTTTGCTACTAAGATGCCTTCTAAGCGCGAAGAAACAGCGATTGGCGGGATTGATTGTTCGACTGATGTCTTTACTGATATTGTTCTGAGAGGTTATAGTGGAACCCATAACTTCTGCAAAGCTATATCTGTCCATCGCGACGTTTTGCCCGATGATGATGTTCTGCACCCGAGAACAGCATATACTTTGTTTTGTCTTCGTTTACATAGATACAGCCAGACCCATTTTCGCCGCCTCCACTTCAATTATACTTGCGAGTTCTTCACTGACAGCGCAAATCGTTCTTCCAGTAATGTCAATATCATCAGCATAGACAAAAAGTCCTTGACAGTGTCAAAGTTATATCTGTCTATCGTGACATTTTGCCCGAGCCTTCGGTGATGCTGTTCTGCGCCCGAAAACAGCATATACTTTGTTTTATCTTCATTAAGATAGAGCCAGATTAATTTTTGCCGCCTCCACTTCAATACTTGCGAGTGCTTCACTAACAGCGCATACGTTCTTCCAATAATTACAATATCATCAGCATAGCCAAGTAATTGAACGGATGTAAAAAATTGTACCGCTATTGTTGACATGCGAGTTGCGTTATATTGCCTTGAATGATGTTGAAGAGGTAACATGATAGCACGTCACGTTTTCTTAAGCCTTTCTCGACATTAAATGAGGCGGTGGTGTTCTTACCAACCTTGACAGAGCAGCGCGAGTTCTCCATAGTCATCCTGCACAATCGAACGAGTTTAGCAGCGATTCTAAGAAGTGACATGGCTCTGTATAGCTCGTTCCTATTCACGCTGTCGTAGGTGACTTTAAAATCGATAAAAAAGGTGGTGAGAATCTATCTTGAAATCTTGGGTCTTTTCTAAAATCTGTCGAAGTGTAAAAATTTGGTCGACGGTTGACTTACTGGGCCTGAAACCACACTGATGGAGGACAATCAGCTCAGGTGCGAAAGGGTTCAGACGTTCACACAGAATGGGCGACATGATTTTAAAGGCGACATTTTCCGGGGAGAGTACGATAACTGAGGCGCCAAGATTTAATAACGGTTTTGTGTAGGGGCGTCAAATGCAAGTATTTTTTACTATGGGAGGGGGGGGGTCTACCTCGCCCTGTTTAGGAGGTAGGGGCGATTTTCGAAAAAAATGTCTTGAATGGAAAAATAAATATTAAAAAACAACGGCAATACTTAAAAAACATTACTATAACGGTTTTAAAAGCCAGAAGTCTGTTCTTTAATCCTACATTTAAATTAAATCACTCGTTACAATAGTTTTCAAAATATTCGCATTCAAACTCGAAATTTCGATAAAAAAACGTAAAAAAATATCTTTAAACCAATTTTGTTCAAAATTGTGAAATGGAAAATAAATTTTTTTTTCTGTGATCGATGCTTCAATAAATATTTAATCGAACGCAAAAAACCAAAAGCTTTTATGTCTTCTAGTTCTTGTGAAAATTGAAAATTACTGAAACTACTTTTTTATGAAATTCTAGATTCTTGGCATTTATTGTCATTTCATTAGAGGATTAATGTTGATGAAAGGTTTATCTTTGAAAGTAAAGTACAACAATTCAGTTAGCGTTACCCAGAATGCATGACGAGGAGTTAGAATTGCGTTGCATTCCACTTTCTAGTCAGTCAGTTTGTGAGTAAGGAGTCAGATGAAAAAATCAAGTCAATTTACAACTCACATGATGTATTTAAAGGGTATGTCAGTCTCGTCAATGAAGTCATCGTCTAGGTTTTCACTTTGGATGGTCGAAGTCTTTAAGTTGCAGACCAACACTTTCTCTCCCATAGACAAGACCTGACTATACTTTTTTGTATGTCCAATGTCCGCGGGTGTGCCCCCGAAAATGGAGCTGAAACCCCTAGATCCCGCGAAGCGGTCCACCCAGGTACTGTTGATTAAAAATACAATTGACACAGGCGCCTGCCAGGCAACGAAGTTGCGTGAGTGGATGTGACCCCGAAAAAAGGGGTGACACGCCTCAATATCCGCGGACAAAATAACCGCATACACCCGACCTCGCACCTTCCCCAAGTCCTATAGTGTGCCCAGGCAGGGGGGTTGCAGGGGGGCAGCATGCCCCCCCATACATAGGTCATTGTTTATACACCGTAATATTATGCGTCGCGGATATTTTGACGCGGATATTTTGTCCGCGGACATTTTGTCGCGGATATTTTGACCCGGATATTTTGTCCGCGGATATTGAGGCGTGCAGCCCGAAAAGGGAGTTAAAATCCCTAGATCCCGCGAAGAGTGCCACTCAGGTACTGTTGATTAAAAATACAATTGACACAGGCGCCTGCCAGGCAACGAAGTTGCGTGAGTGGATGTGACCCCGAAAAAAGGGGTGACACGCCTCAATATCCGCGGACAAAATAACCACATACACCCGACCTCGCACCTAGCCCAAGTCCTATAGTGAGCCCAGGCAGGGGGGTTGCAGGGGGGCAGCATGCCCCCCCTTACATAGGTCATTGTTTATACACCGTAATATTATGCGTCGCGGATATTTTGACGCGGATATTTTGTCCGCGGACATTTTGTCGCGGATATTTTGACCCGGATATTTTGTCCGCGGATATTGAGGCGTGCAGCCCGAAAAGGGAGTTAAAATCCCTAGATCCCGCGAAGCGTGCCACTCAGGTACTGTTGATTAATCCTTAAAGTTAGATCACCGTAAATACCAAAAATAAAAATCTCATAAAAAAGTAGGTCAAGTAATTTTCAATTTTCGCAAGAACTAGAAGACGTAAAAGCTTTTGGTGTATTGCGTTCGATTAAATATTTATTGAAGCATCGATCACAGAAAAAAAAATTTATTTTCCATTTCACAATTTTGAACAAAATCGGTTTAAAGATATTTTTTTACGTTTTTTTATCGAAATTTCGAGTTTGAATGCGAATATTTTGAAAACTATTGTAATGAGTGATTTAATTTAAATGTAGGATTAAAGAACAGACTTCTGGCTTTTAAAACCGTTATAGTAATGTTTTTTAAGTATTGCCGTTGTTTTTTAATATTTATTTTTCCATTCAAGACATTTTTTTCGAAAATCGCCCCTACCTCCTAAACGGGGCGAGGTAGACCCCCCCTCCCATAGTAAAAAATACTTGCATTTGACGCCCCTACACAAAACCGTTATTAAATCTTGGCGCCTCAGTTATCGTACTCGTGCCCATTTTCCAATTACCCTGGTTTGAAAAACTGGAGTTCATCAAAATGGCGACAAGCTCAGCAAATATTTGCAATAGGTGCAGCAAAAATGTGAATTTGACCGGTAAAAACGTAATTTTTTGTGACGGTGAATGTAAAAAACCATTCCCTAACAATAGTACTTGTTCTGGGCTATCAAAGCAGAATCTGGCTGAAACAATTAGGGACAAGTCAATTTGGTTTGGTCCAAAATGTAAGGCAGCTCGAGATCGACGGCGTAGCAGTATTCAACCACCATATACTCCGCGACCTAACGATAGCACAGTCACAGGTAACAATAGCCCTAACAAACATTTTTCACCGAACCCAGTTTCACAAGTGACAAATGAAGATTTGTCTTATAAAATTTTGAAAAATCAAAAAACAATTGAAAATGAACTCCAGGTCTTGCAAAAAACCGTACAAGAATACAAGAACATCACAAACACTCCTAGAAGAGAACGCTAACTTCCAGAATGAAATTGAATGTATTAAAGAACAGCTAACCGAATTGAAAAACAAAAATGAAAAAAGCAAACAAAATCAGCTTAACCATCAACTATGTATCTCAATTTCTAACCAAAAACAAATGAGTCCCAAAGATATTGCTGCGAAAATTTCTTTACACTTTAACTCGGAAATTAACACATCTGATATTAAGGAAGCTTTCTGCATACCAAAAAACAATGCGACAGCGGCGACGTCTAAGAACCACGTGGTCAGGCCAGATAAAATAATCGTGGAATTTTATAACAAAATAACCCGGGACAATATTATAACTGCATACAAGACCACAATCAAAAACAAACAATTTCTTACTAACTCTATTTTCAACTGCAATAGCCATGAACCTATATACTTGGAGGAACGTTTGACAAAACATTACATTTTTTTATTTAAAAGAGCGCGAGACCTTAATAGAGAGGGTAAAATTGCATTTGCGTGGGTGAAGGATATTAAGGTGTTAGTTCGAAGTGCAACTACCAACCAGCACAGCAAAGTAAAAAATACTAAATATAAGCTCTCTTGATAATGTATAATAATACTTATAGCATTCTCTTAAAAACATGTAATACAGAGTACAATGATATTAACATGATAAGGCTAAACAAGAACACAACAAAAAATACTATATGTAAACGCTAGATCTATTAGAAACAAGATTGAAGAGATGGAAAACTCAGCTGTGATATTGATGCTATATGTGTATGCGAAACGTGGCTCTGTTTATGATCAACACATTTTTAATTTACCTAACCTTGAGAAAGTATGTTCTTACAGACCATTGAAAATAGGAGGAGGATGTGCAATATTTATAAACAAAAAACACGAATTTTCCGAAGTCTTTAACTAGAGTGACGATTATAATAGCATTTGCGCATCAAAAATTGTTATGAATCAAAGCTATTCTCTTAGTGTTATATGTTCCTATAGGTCTCCGATTAGAGCATTGCCAGCTAAAACAGAATTTCTAAAAATATTCGAAAAATGTCTAGAATCAAATTTTCTCAAGCAATACCTTCATTGTTGGAGATTTTAATATATATCTCTAAATAAAGCCCAAGATTAAAAATGGGATCTTAACAACAACGTTATCCCCTTTTCTTTTGTTTTGTTTTAGCTAAACTAAAAGCTCATCTATAGTAATATTGCATTTCTTTTTCTTTTATTTTTCTTAACTAAAAGCCTGTATCTAAAGATTAAAATCATTATTTTTTCTATTGCTCTTAATCTTTACATTTTATTTCAATATATATTTCTAATTTATATTTCAACTTAAAATAGATAACTCAAAATAATTACTTTTTTTTGCAAACAACAAAATACCCTTTACAAAATGTTGTCCTATGGATTCAGTTGTTTTATCACTGTGTCTCATATTTATAACTTAAGATAAATTTGTACTTATTTATTGTTATTTTGTAATAAATTTAAATTTATTTGTATTTACTTTGTCATCTCTTTAAAAGTCGAAAATTGTTTATGTTAAGCGGCAGACGGCATTTATGCCATGCTTTAAATTCTTTATGTTAATATTTACTATGTATTCTTTAAAATTGTGAATAAAGATTCTTCTAATTCTAATTCTCTCTAATATTTCTTAATAGTGATAAATTTAAGAATACCTACTTAAACACTGAGTTCACTAGGATTTTACATTTGCAACGCAACAATAAACACAAGATTGGAAAGCAACATTGATCACTTATTTGTCAATAATCCATCTTTTGAGATCCACTCTCACTTTGGGAAGCTTGAATGCTTCGATCGCAAATTGATAGTCACAGAAATTAAAGCCAATAATACATTTAAATCACATAATTCAGATCCGAATCCAACAATTTTCAATAAAACAAACTACGTTACACGAAAGCGCTTGATAGAAACTACACCGATTACAATATCTTCACAATCATCTTGCACTGAAGATTACAACCGAATTCAAAAAAATTTGATTAACATGGTAAACAAAACAACACAAAAATTAAAAAAGACAAGTAAACCAAAAATACCATGGATCGATAAACAATTAATGGCATTAATTCGAACTAAAAACTTTTGGTATAGAAAACTTTGCAAAGACCAAAATAATGAACAGCTGCTAAGAAAGTACAAATATTATAGAAATGTTCTTACTTCAGAAAACGAAGAAAGAAACCAGACCACTATGGTAAATTTCTTTCCAACAATACGAACAACATTGCAAAAAATTGGAAATGTGTAAATGAAGTTATATACAATGGGAGAAAACAACAAAATAACTGTGCTCTACTTAAAAACTGTTCAGAAGATAAAAAGAAAAAGAAAATTGAAGATGTTAATAATCATCTGGCAAATGTAAGATCGAAACTAGCATACCAATTCAATAACACCAACATAGCAGTGATTCGAAATAAAGAAGTTCCTAGTTTCAAATTTCAAGAGGTATCTAAAATGCATATACTAAAAATCATAAACAACCTGAAATCTTCAAAAGCCATCGACATTTCCGGTCTCTCAACACACACGGCAAAAATGTTATCTATGTATCTACATGCCCCTATAGCTAAAAAAGTAAACAAATCTCTACGAGAAGGAAACGTTCCAGATGAAATGAAAATAGCTAAAGTAAACTCGATATTTAAGTGCGGAGATACCAAGGACATAAACAACTACCGGCCAATACCAATTTTACCTGTGATGTCAAAAATTCTTCAAAAAGTCGTAAATCAACAGCTAATAGATCACATCACAAAATACGAACTTGAATTCAAAAAGCAATATGGATTCAGAAGAAAATCAAGCACAAATTCGGCATTAACTGATATGGTTTCTCTTATCCAACAAGAAAAATATCTAGTTAATATTGTTGGTCTAGTTTTTATCGATCTCTCTAAAGCATTTGACACAGTTCATCTTCGCTTCTTAGAAAACTTATATTTGTCGGCGTAGAGGTACAGCGTTCAATTGGTTTAAATCATATCTCAGTTAAAGAAAACAAATAACTGAAATAGATGGAGTAAAGAGTTCTTCCTGTGAAGTTAAATTTGGCGTACCGCAGGGTAGTATGTTTTTGGTCCGACACTATATTGTTTATACGTCAACGATATAAAAGAACTAAAACTGAAAGGAGAAATCTTCATGTTCGCGGATGATATATGCCTGGTTTATTGTGAAAAAACCCTTCTGTAATTCAAGTAATGATGATAGACGACCTGGAAAAACTTCAAAACTGGATGGAAAGACAAAATACTATACATGAATCTTAAAAAAAACAAAGTATACGATAATTGACAAAAAATATAAAAACGAAATTATAGAAAAAGTGAACGAGTTTAAATACTTAGGATTATAGATGGACTCTTCATATAGCTTTGATGTACACGTTGAAAAAACAACCAAAAAGCTCACATCAATCGCTGGTATATTTAGAAGAATCGACTATTATATCCCCGTCAACATTTAAAAACAACTTTACTTAAGTTTTTTTTCAAAGCCATATAGCTAATGCTATAAATGTATGGAGTTGCTGTGGAGCCTAAAAAGTTAAAGAGATCCAGACTATCCAGAATAAAGCTCTAAAAAATCTTTTTAGCTTTACCTGGTACACACGAACTAGAGAAATACATAAAGAGCTTAAGCTTCTACTAGTTAGCGACTTCATTGAACTTCATCTAACATGTAACATACATAAAATAAGATGAAGGGCATCTTATTTGACCGTCGAACTAAGCACCAGATCACAACATCACAACTTCAACACTCGGAACTGGAACAAAATTCATCAACCCAAACCTAGAACTTCAAAATTTGGAACCAACTCTATGTTACACAAATCTGTCCAGCATCCAGCTATACAAAAATCTCGAAGAAGACATCAAAAAATTATCACCATCTAAATTCAAAGAAAATTTAATGAAAAGTTTACAAAATAATTATTAATTAAACGTTAAATATACTTTAAAAGTCTATACTGTCTTATCATGCATGATTTAAGTCTGCTAAAACATGTTTTTGTTTAATTCTCCTTTCCTTCTTTTGTGTTGATGCACTTTAAATATTAAATGTATATGTATTGTCAAATATTCAACCTCCTTAACTTGTATCTTTTCTTGTTTTATTTTTTGCATTGATTGTCTCTAATTATGTGTTTTTTCCTTGGTCAATTTAATTATTGAGTTATACCTATTTAAAATTTAAAATTAAACAAATGTAATAAGAACTATTTATTTATTTATTTATTAAGACTAACATAGTAATCTTAAATTGCTAAGTTAGTACTAGGATTAGAGAGCACAAGCTGCAACGGCTTTCGGCTCGCCAGATAAAGAGTATATTAAAGAAAAGATAAATTATATATTTTAATAGATATAAAGAGAATAATTATAAATTTAAGTTATGTTTAAGTATTATGTTTTGGACAATGTCTAAGTTTTTCATATTGATGTTTTTAAGTTTTTCGTATATGTTGTCACTGTTGTTAGGTGTTGAGCTGTTGATGTGGAATAGGAGGTGGTTGATGTCTAGTGTTTCCGAGCAGTTGGTACATATAGGAGGGCTTTCCTTTTTAAGAAGGTATTGGTGGGTCAAAGAAGTATGACCTAAACGGAGGCGCACGAAGTTTGTAACAGCCCTTTTTTCTGCCTCCACTGGGTATATAGGTTGTGTTTTGCTGATATTTATTCTCGAGTAGTGATGTCTATATGTCAACCAGTTGTTGGCTTGCGTAGTTTTGAGTTCTTGTTTAATTGTTCTTAAAAGATCACACTCACTGTATTTATGAAAAAGGATTGTAGGCGTTTTAATGACTGAGTTTGCAGCTTTATCAGCGTATTCGTTGCCCATAATGCCTATGTGTGCAGGAACCCACATAATCTTAATTTTGTTTTTTGTTTTTATAACAATATCTTTTAGCCTTACAACTTCTGTGGTATTATTATTTAGGTTCGTGATGGCGTGGATGACAGAAAGGCTGTCGGTACACACGACCCAGAGTCCTTTTTTGTAGGTAGCGTATTTTAAGGCTTCGTAGATCGCTAGTGCTTCTGCGGAGAAGATGGATGCGTGTTCGGGTAGAAGACCTTGCCTCAGAAGTTCACCATTGTCTGTTGTGACAGCGAAGCTAGTGTGGTTTATTATTTTTGAACCGTCTGAAAATATAAACTTAAGGTTTTTTGCTTTAAGATCGTTTTCAATAGCGTTGAAATTTATTTGGTATACACTTTTTGGAGTATGATTTTTTGGGTATTTGCACAGCGATAATTCAAATGATTCAGGTCTGCTCAGCCAAGGAGGGAATGTTGGGGTTTGGCTCCAGTTTATTTTGTTTGGCAAGTTGAATTTTAGGATGTTTTTCCAAATGCACGAAATCGCTGACGGAATTCTTTTTTGGCGTGTTGAGCGTTGGGCTGCGATGAAATCATTGTTTATTATTCACTTTGATGGGAACAGGAGTTTCGGCGCGAGTCTGAGCATTGTTTCCTCATATCTCTCTTCAAGTGTTGGGAGTCCAGATTCAGCCAAAATGTTTTTTATTGGAGTTGTTGGAAACGCGTTGTTTGATTTTCTTGCAGCTTGATGGTATGTTGGTTTGATTATGTTGATAATAGATTTTGCGCTATTTCCATAAATACTGAGCCCGTAGTCTATTTTGTTTAATATTAACATTTTGGCTAAATAGCAAAGAGTGTTTATATGTACCTTAGATTTTTTGGAAGATAGGTATTTAATTAGATTTAGCCTTGCAGCAAGTGTTTTTTTTTAATTCAGTACAACGACTTTTCCAATTGAATTTACTGTTAAATGTTAATCCTAAAATACTTAAACTATTGGCAGATTGTAGTTCTACATCGCTTATGCTAAGGGCAAAGTTAGGACAAAGTTTTTTTCTGCAAATATGAAATATTTTGCATTTATTTAATGAAAGGCTTGCCCCTGAAAAGGTGGACCATTCTTGGATGTCTTTTAAAACATTTGAAAATGTGGTTTTGGAGATTTCTCGGTTATTGTTTTTACAAAGAATGTATACGTCATCAGCATACAAACAATGATCTAGAATTTTGTATTTACCTATTATATTGCTAATTTCATTGAATGCTATTGGAATAAAATGCACGACTAGGTCGCACGAACTTGCTATTATGAATTGCTTAGTGGCTCCATAATATGGATATTAAAAAAATTAAAATAATTTCGAAAATTCTTTTATTTTTTAAATTAGTTTAAGAGTTTTCTCGGAAAAACTAAGTATGCAATAAAATTTCAAAGCTATATTTCAATCTAGGAAAAAAAAAATATTGAAAATCGTTGGACCAGTTTTTTTTTAAAAAAGGTTATTTTTGAAAAACTTTTCCAAAAAATATTTTGAAATTTATTTGAGTATGTAAATATTTGGCAATACGTAGTTTACATCTGAAAAAATAATGTTAAGAAAAATCAACATACCCGTTTCCAACATACATATTTCGAAAACCAAAAATTTTTTTGAAAAAATTATTAAAAATCCAAAAAAAAAGTTTTTGGAAATTTTGAAATGCCATATTAATAAAATTATGAATCACTTCCTGTGCCTAAAATTTTATTGAAATCGGATGTATGGTTTACGAGAAAATTGGATTTGAAAATACTGGTTCTATAAGAGGTACCGTTATAAGACAAATTTTGAAAAATATTTTCTAACCAAAAGATAGATTGTCTTAAAAAAATAGCATTCTGAAAGTTTTATCAAAAGCGTTAGAGCCGTTTTTGAGAAAATCATTTTTTTCTTTACGATTGTAGGCAGGTGCCGTTATTTTTGGGTCTAGAGCAAAAATAAATAAAATGCACGACTGGGTCGCACGTACTTGCTCTGTGGGTGCAATAGTACGATGAAAACAAACTTTTCGACCAATGAGAAGAACTCATTTTTGAAAAATTTGGTAAAACCTAAAAAAGTTTGACTGAAACTGGAAAAACCGATATACGGGAGCTAACGTTAAGAAACCTTTAATATTTAAAATTAAGACGTTATCTTTTGGGTGTTATAAATGATACAAATGTCCACTTATGGCCAAATTAATAATACTGTTAAAACCAATTTCCGCTATTATCATGTGTAGCCAAAAACTAAAAATGCAGTTTTCTTTGAAGTATTCTATGTATGTACATACAAAGTTTCATAAAAATTGATGAAGCCGTTTTTGAGTAAATTAGAAAAAACGAAAAAATTGGCCAAAATCTAGTGGCTCTTTGTATAGGAGCCACCATTTAAAAAAGAGAAACCGAAAAAAAATCATTGCCATCTGGTAGGAAGCTGTAAGGAACTATACCAAACAATGTTTGAGTGAATTCGATGCAACCGTTGACAACTTATGGCCATTTGAAAAAAAGCCGTTAAGAGCAGATCTCCGTTATTTGCATTTTTAGCCAAAAACTAAAAACGCAGTTCTCTTAAGAACACTAAAAGAATATAACACACAAAGTTTAATCAAAATCGTTAGAGCCATTTTTGAGCAAATTAGAAAAAACCAAAAAAAGTTGGCTAAAACTGAACGGCTCGTTGTATGAGAGCTACCATTTAGAAAGGCTTCACTGAAAAATGTATAAAGCCATCATATAGAAGACTTTAAAGAACTATGCCAAACGAAGTTTGAGTCAAATCAATCGAGCCGTTGCGAACTTATGGCCATTTGAAAAAAAGCCGTTTAAACCTGATTTTCGTTACGACCATTTGAGCCAAAAGCAAAAAACGCAGGTTTGCTCGAAATGCTTAAAGTTAGCTAAATTTAAAATTTAATCAAAATCGTTAGAGCCGTTTTCGAGAAAATCCAAATTGAAAAAAACTGTTACTTGAAAGGTACAAGTTTGAGCCGGGCTAAGACGAAATAAAAAAAATCTCGACAACCGTTTTTCTTGAAACTGCTATACGAGTATATCAAGTTTGAAGAAAATCCGTCAAGCCGTTTAGACTGTAGCATGACGTGAAAAAGCGCACAGACGCACATACGCACATCCGCACAGACAGACCGACGGACGGTATGGCGAAAACCACTTTTTTGGGCTTCTCTATCATCGTAATGTCATGTTTGATTAAAACCTCGATTTTTTTTTTCTGCACGAAACCAATACTTGCCCTATAGAGCAAGTAGAAAGCATTACTGAAAGGGGTGATCACTGCGGGATACCGTTGTGAAGGGGGAAGTTTGGAGAGTATACATTCCTTATTCTAACACAAATTTTCCTATTCGATAGGAAAGCTTTGATGAACCCGAACATTTTTGGACCAATGTGCCATTCTCTAAACTTTGTTAGCACCAAGTGAGCTCCTATTCTATCAAGTGCTTTCTCAAAGTCGAGTGAAAGCATTGATACGTGGTTTTTTGCTGAGATAGCTTTTGAGACGTAGCTGTCTATGTGAAGCAAAGCATCTAGGCATCCTCTTTTTGGTTTAAAAGCTTCTTGATTAGAAGAAATCAATTTCTTAGATTCTGTGTACCAGAGGAGACGTTTGGTAATGATTTTCTCTAGAATCTTTGAGATACATGGCAAGAGTGAAATGGGTCTGTATCCGTCAACTTTATCAATCGCCTTTTTAGGTTTTGGAATTGGAATGATCGTGGCTGTTTTCCAGTATTGGGGTATTACACTTGTTTCAAATATTTTGTTGTAAAGTTTAATAAAAACGGTCTTTGTTTCTGTTGGCAAGTTCTTAAACATTGGATAGGAGAGTTTGTCCCTACCTGGAGTTTTACCTTTTAGTTTGCTAAGACACGATTCTAACTCGGGAAGCGAAATGGGTTGCTCAAGATGATTACTTGCCGGATTGGATGACCAATGATGTGTTAGGAGTAAAATTTCGCGTTTTTTAGCGCTAAAATTTATATGAAACTTGGCATCGTCGGAATATTGGGACCAGGTTGTTGCGAAGTGATTGCTTATTTCTGAAGGGTTGACGAGCGATCTAGAGTCAGTTTCAATACATCTAATAGTGTGTGCTATAGCCGAGCCGCTTAGTCGTTTAATTTTGTTCCAGATGTTGGTTATAGAAGAATCAGAGTTTATGGATGAAGTAAAATCATTGAGGCTTTTAGCTTTATTTATTTTGAGAGTTCTTCTGAAAATAGCATTCGCTTTCTTAAAAAGGATAAAATTTATGGTGGAGGAATTTTTTTTGAATTTTTTCCAGGCTTTTACTTTTTCATCCCTTGGACAATTAAGCTCCGTATTCCACCATGGGACGGTGTGTTTGAAGCGTTTGGGGCTAGTTTGGGGGATCGTTAGGTTGGCGGCTTTTCGAAGTGTTTTCTGAAAAATTGCAGCAGATCTATTGATATTTGAGGTAGCTTCGAAAGTTATTGATATGTTCTTGGTGGATTTTTTATATTCGGGCCAGTTTGCTTGGTCAGTCTTAAATTTTAATATGAGGGGAGTAGGGTTGTGTTTTTCTGCAAGTATAAGAGTAGTGATTATGGGAAAATGATCACTATTGTGCAGATCCTCTTAAGTTTTCCAATATATTTTCGGGTACAGTTCTGGGGAGTAGCAGGTGATGTCTATATGTGTAAAAGTTTTGTGTGTGGGGGAACCATCGTTTAATATGAGTAAGTGCACTAAACGTTGTATAGTACAGACGTGTTTTGTCATCTGGTTTAATTTTTCCCTCTGTGTTTTATGGAAATAAAGTGCTTTAAATGCTCCAACTCTGATCCAAGTGATTCATTCTTATCTTGTGGTTACTGTGGATTGTTATATCATGCTAAATGTGTTAATATTAATGACAATTTATTTGAAATACTGATGTCAAGAGTCGATATATTTTGGAAATGCACTTCATGCAAAAGTAAATCACTGCAAACTTGCTTGAATAAAGTAAATGATCTTTTCAATTTCTTGCAAAAAAACAAAAACAATTTTCCTAGCTATAAAGGTGATGTGATGCCAAGACACACACGGTCTACATCAAAGGTGAACGAACCTCGTACAAACGATAGTCACCAAATATCTTCCCTGTCGTCTTCAATTGTTTTAAAAGAAAAAAATAGATCTACTCTTAAAGCTAAACGCAGTGTTTCATGTAATAATGCCGCTAGTGCGAGTGCGCTGTGTGGGGATTATAACGATCAAAATGTTTTGCCCGTCTCCGGTGATTCGAGAGGCGTTGTAGTTGATGATTTGCCTGTGCTTGCTGTCCCTACGGTTGGCTTTGCGTTGGACGGTCTCGCTGCCCCACTTACTGACAATCTAGTCGAGGGTAATAAAGAAGTTGTCACGCTGATGGTGCAAACAATATTAATTCAAACGAGAGGGATGCGGAGCATCTAAAATCAAATAGATTTCGCACACGAGAACCTCTTCACAACCGGTTTGAAACCATTGGTAATGTTCTGGTTGCCGATAATGATCATATTGATGTGAATGTCTATGCTAAAAAGAAATGGCTTCATTTGTCTAGCTTTAAAGCTTCCACTTCTTGCGAGGCAATTAGGAATTGGATTGCTGATAAAATAAAGACAGATGTTTCTGATATAAGCTGCTTTAAACTACAAAAATGGTATCTGAGGAATACACAAAATATGTCAACTTTAAAATTGGCATACCAGAGAATTTCTATGGAATATTGTTCGATCCTGAGTGTTGGCCTGAAGGTGTACGTGTACGTGAATTCCATTTCAAGGCAAAAAACGAAATATCACTGGGTGCTCAGATGAAGGAGCGCAATCCAATATAATCTCACGCAATTATATCAATGCTAATGTTGGTTCTGATATATGTAAGTGAGGCTTTCTTGCATGTTTATTATCAGAATGCTGGTGGTCTGAGGACGAAAACTAACACGTTTATATCTGCTGCTAGTGAATGTATTTTTGATGCTATTGCTATAACGGAGACGTGGCTTCATGAAGGAATTTTCTCATCAGAACTTTTTAACAATGATTTTAATGTTTTCAGAAAAGATCGTTATTCCGATTGCTCAAATTTAGCTAAGGGAGGTGGTCGTGGTGTATTACTTGCCATTCGCTCTTCTTTTGCAAGTCAGCTTGTAACTCTAAAAGATGATAGTGTAGAGCAAATATGTGTTAAAGCCAGATTTTTTTCGTCACTTAATGTTTTTTTCTTTGTATCATATATTCCACCTAAGAGTTCTGCTGCTATTTATAATACGCATATGCTTAATATTTCGGATATTGTTGATAATTATATTACTGTTGATGATAATAATCATATTATTGTTTTAGGAGACTTTAATTTAGGTGATATAACTTGGTTAGATTCATTTGAATATAACTTGGTTAGATTCATTTGAAGGTAAGTGTCTTATTCCATTTAATGTTTCTAGTGATTCTGAAATTCTAACTTTAGATTCAATGTTATCTTTAAATTTAAAACAGCTTAACTTTGTAAAGAGTTCAAATAATCGAATTTTAGACCTTATATTTGTTGATAATGATGTTGATGTTCAGCTTGAAATTTCTAATTCGCCTTTTGTTAATAATTGTGTACATCATATAGCCCTTGAAACTGAATTTAAATTTCTTAATTTTGATAGACTGAAGTTTAATAATAATTCGGCTTCATTGGAATACAATTTTGAAAACGCTAATTACGAGGGTATTAATTCGTATTTTGAAGGTCTGAACTGAGATATGATATTTGTGTCAAACTGTTTAAATACCTGTTATGATTTATTTAAATGCTTTTTGGAGGAATCTTGCAGACTATATGTTCCTCTAAAAAGGAAGTTACAGAATAATAAGCCTGTTTGGTTCAATTCGAGCCTCAGAAATTTGAAAAATAAACTTAAAAAGCTTTTAAAAGTTAAAAATACGAGTTATGTTAGAATGCAGGAATATTTGCGTTGTAGAAAGGATTACGATGCTTTAAAAAAAATTTCGTAGCAACAATATTTATGGAGCATTGAAAATAATATTAAGAATGATGCCAAATCCTTTTGGTGTTTCCTAAACAGCAAAAAGCAGTCCTTTGGTTTTCCGGCTAATATGAAATATAATGATAAAATGGCAGTTGATGAAAAGGAAGTCTGTGATATGTTTGCAGAATTTTTTCAATCAAATTTTCTTCAAAATGGTTCACCACAATTCGATGGATATGCTGACATTAACTCTTTTGCAGACATTGGAAATTTGGTGATTTTTGAAGAAGAGGTTGTTGCACAAATTTCTTCTTTAAAATCATCAGGTAATAAAGGTTGCGATAACTTTTCGCCTATGTTCTTAAAAAAGTGTAAAGATTCTCTAGCTAAGCCTCTTACAAAGATCTTTAACATTTCACTTCGCAATGGTGAGTTTTTGAGTGATTGGAAAAAGTCTTTTATAACACCAATTCATAAATCTGGCTCAAAACAATTGGTTGCTAATTACAGACCCATTTCAAAACTTCAATTAGTACCCAAACTGTTTGAAGCCATTGTTAAAAATAAACTTTATGAATTGGTTAAAAATGGTTTATCTGTTGCACAGCATGGATTCGTCAGCGGCCGTTCTACTGTGACAAATTTAGCTTTGTTTTCCAATTATTGTATTAATAATATAGAAAAGGGGTATCAAGTTGATTTATACTGATTTCTCTAAAGCCTTCGATAGGGTGCAACATAATATACTTATACGTAAACTTGAGTTTATAGGTTTTCACTCAAACATGCTAAGGTGGCTCCAAAGCTACCTTACTGAAAGAACTCAATTTGTGGCTATTGGCTCAAAGTTGTCTAAGCTTATCTTCAACTATTCGGGAGTGCCTCAAGGAAGCCATCTTGGCCCCCTGTTGTTTCTCCTTTTTATTAATGATCTTCCTGATGTTGTTTTATCTTCATCTTGATTACTCTATGCCGATGATTTGAAATTATTTCGTACAGTTAAATCTTGTTCGGACTGTGAGTTGTTACAGTCTGACTTGAATTTTATTTCCTCATGGTGTACAAATAACTGTCTTGATTTAGACATAAGTAAGTGTCTTATAATTTCTTTTACAAGATCTTGTAATCCTATTGGGTTCTCATATAAAATTGGTAACTCAGGTCTGGAACGGGTTGGTTTTCAAAAAGATTTAGGTGTGGTTTTAGATAGCAAATTTAGCTTCAACCGTCATTATGACTACATCACATCTAGGGCTAATAAATTGTTAGGTTTCCTAATGAGGAACTCAAAAGAATTCTCTGATCCGTATACCTTGAAGTCGATCTATGTCTCGATGATAAGATCTATACTCGAGTATGCTTCCTGCATTTGGTGCCCGTCGTATGAAGTTAGCATTAAACGTATAGAAGCTGTTCAAAAGAAATTTACTAGGTTTGCTATTTGGAAACTTAATTGGGTCGATGGTACAATGCCATCCTATGAAGCTAGGTCTCGATTCGTTCGCTTCGTGCGAGACGTAAGTGCTACTTGGTTATGTTTGCTAGAGATGTGATTTGTAATCAGATTGATCGTTCTCCTTTACTTGCTCTGTTTCCTATACATGCTCCAGCTCGTTTTCTTCGTGAAAGCATTTTTTTTTTATGTTCCTTTCCATGGAACTAACTATGGTAAATGTGAACCAGTATCAAATTCCTGTTCAGTGTTCAATTCAATATATAATCAAGTCGATTTAGAATCTAACAGATTAATGTTCAAGAAATCAGTTTCAGAGCTTTTTAAAAATATTTTTTAATATAATGTACATATTTGTATAATTAAATTGTTATCCTTGTTATAAATTTTATCTACATATATTATGTTACTATGTCTATATATATATTGATAGTCTTATAAAGTTTTGTACTTAAAGATTGAATGAATAAATAAATAAATAAATAAATAAAAGTTGGAATTTGTTAGAAAATTTTCGATGATTGCTCCTTTTTACTTGCGATTATAGGTACTATAAGGCAAGTTATGGATTCGTGCAGAAAAAAAATTTCGAGATAACAATCACACATGACATTACGATGATGGAGAAGTCGAAAAAAGTGGGTCTGGGAATTCCGTCCGTCTGTCTGTCTGTCTGTCTGTCTGTCTGTCTGTTCGCGCTTCTAGAGCCTGAACGGATGGGCTGATTTGCTTTGAATTTGGTATCTAGGATTTATTTGGCCGTCCCTCGGAACATATTTTTACTTGCGATTATAGGTACTATAAGGCAAGTTATGGATTCGTGCAGAAAAAAAAATTTGAGATAACAATCACACATGACATTACGATGATGGAGAAGTCGAAAAAAGTGGGTCTGGGAATTCCGTCCGTCTGTCTGTCTGTCTGTCTGTCTGTCTGTCTGTCTGTCTGTTCGCGCCTCTGGAGGCTGAACGGGTGGGCCGATTTGCTTCAAATTTGGTATTTAGGATTTATTTGGCCGTCCCTCGGAACGTATTTTTTATTTTTGCTCTAGGTTCAAAAATAACGGCACCTGCCATACAATCTTGAAGACAAAAATTGATTTTCTCAAAAACGGCTCTAACGATTTTGATAAAACTTTCAGAATGCTATTTTTGCAAGACAATCTATCTTTTGGTTTGAAATTTTTTTTCAAAATTTGTCCAATAACGGTACCTCTCATAGAACCAGTATTTTCAAATCAAATTTTCTCGTAAACTATACATTCGATTTCAATAAAATTTTGGCCACAGGAAGTCATTCATAATTTTATTAATATGCCATTTCAAAATTTTCAAAAACTTTTTTTTTTTGATTTTTTATAATTTTTTCAAAAAAATTTTTGGTTTTCGAAATATGTTAGAGACGGGTATATTGATTTTTTTTTAAATTATTTTTCAAATGTTAACTACAGATTTCCATATATTTGCATACTCAAATAAATTTCAAAATATTTTTTGAAAAAGTTTTTCAAAAATAACCTTTTTAAAAAAAAACTGGTCCAACGATTTTCAATATTTTTTTTTTCCTAGATTGACGTATAGCTTTGAAATTTTATTGCATACTTAGTTTTTCCGAGAAAACTCTTAAACTTATTTAAAAAATAAAAGAATTTTCGAAATTATTTAATTTTTTTTTAATATCCATATACGCAGCCACTAGAGCAAGTTCGTGCGACCCAGTCGTGCATTTTATTTATTTTTGCTCTAGGCCCAAAAATAACGGCACCTGCCATACAATCGTGAAAAAAAAATTGATTTTCTCAAAAACGGCTCTAACGATTTTGATAAAACTTTCAGGATGCTAGTTTTGTAAGACAATCTATCTTTTGGTTGGAAAATATTTTTCAAAATTTGTCTTATAACGGTACCTCTCATAGAACCAGTATTTTCAAATCAAATTTTCTCGTAAACTATACATTCGATTACAATAAAATTTTGGCCACAGGAAGTTATTTATAGTTTTATTAATATGGCATTTCAAAATTTTCAAAAACTTTTTTTTTTGATTTTTTATAATTTTTTCAAAAAAAATTTTGGTTTTCAAAATATGTTGGAAACGGGTATATTGATTTTTTTTTAAATTATTTTTTCAAATGTAAACTACAGATTGCCATATATTTGCATACCCAAATAAATTTCAAAATATTTTTTGGAAAAGTTTTTCAAAATAACCTTTTTAAAAAAAAAACTGGTCGAACGATTTTCAATATTTTTTTTTCCTAGATTTACGTATAGCTTCGAAATTTTATTGCATACTTTGTTTTTCCGAGAAAACTCTTAAACTAATTTAAAAAATCAAAGAATTTTCGAAATTATTTAAATTTTTTTAATAGCCATATATGCAGCCACAATAAGCAATTGCTTATCATAAGAGCAAGTTCGTGCGACCCAGTCGTGCATTTTATTTATTTGTGCAAGGCGATCCCCAAAGGACACTCCAAGCATTAACGTCTCCTCCTATTACTATTGGGCCGTTGACCTGAGCAAGAATGTTTTCCAAGTCATACCTTGTTATGGTTTGGTCGGGCGGAAGATACATACTTATGTATGTAACTTTTATTTTAAGTTTTACTACAAAAGCCAACACCGAGAGATTTGAGTTGATGTTTATCTGTTGGTGTGGAATGCTTTTATTTATCAATACGCCTATACCTTGCTTAGAGGTTGTGTTTATGGGATGAATTAAAAAGTAACCATTGAAAGCTTTTGGAATTAAAGGGTTAAAATTGTAGGGACAGTGAGTCTCTTGTAGACTGACTATTCCAGGATTGTGATGGGAAATCAAAATATTAAGCTCGTCGTAATTGTTTATGAAGCCTTGCATATTCCATTGCAAAGTTACGAGTGCCATATTTTTATTACTGGGTTTCCACGTACTTTTATTGGTTGGGAGCAATGAAAGTGTGGGAGAAGTTTGGTTGGTTGTGTCAGATTGAATTGATGAAAAGTTATTTTGTTTAGGGTTTACGTTTGATAAGTTTTGGGTGTTAAGGTTACGACTCCGCTGCGCAGTCATTGAATCAAACGAGCTCCTCGAGGAGCTCGGACGGTTCAATAACTGATCAACAGAGCCGTAGTTATTGAGGTTAATATTATTTGAGTTATATGCCGTCATCTTCATCCATAGGAATATAGTAATTGTTCTTTTCTATGAGTGATTGAGTAGTTTTAGAGATTGGGGAAATTGAGTTTATTGAAGTTGGTTGGTTCGTAGAAATAAGTGAGTTAGTGTGAGTTGGTGTGGAGTGGTAGTCAGGGTCATTTGTTTCTGTAAGGTTGTTTGTATTAGTGAGAGAATTATGTATTGTGGTTTTTTCTTGGTTTTCTTCGTTGGTAGTTAATGTGGTTGTGTTGTTTTTTTTTTTAATTTTTTTAGTTTAGCAGCGGCTGCTTGCGATGAGAGGGGAAGAGCTTGATAAAGTGATGAGGAAAGTGGCTGGTTATCGGAGCGAGGTGTTTGGATGTTCTTAACGGTATCATTTTTAATGATATGTGTTTTATTTGTAGCGTTAGTGTTGCATTCCGTTGGTTTGGTATTGGATGCTCCGGGGCAGCACTGCAGAAACAGGCACTTTAGTGCCAAACTGGCACTATCAAATGAGTTTGGCACTGTGGCACCCATTGGCACTCAAAAATTTAAAATTTGGCACTTCTTTTTATTTAAATTAAATATCATACATTTAAGTAACAAATTCATAACAAATATTAAAAATTGAACCATTTTTTTCACATTTGTTACTTCTTTTTGTAAACCCCTAAAAAATCTACTACAATGATTGCTTACAACACTGGCACTTGTACATTCGAAGGAATGTCAGAAGTGTGAAGTGTCCAATAATGATTTTTTTAACAAGCGGTGATTTTTACTTGCTATTATAGGTACTATAAGTCGAAAAAAGTGAGTCTGGAAATTCCGTCCGTCTGTCTGTCCGTCTGTTCGCACCTCTAGAGCCTGAAGCTATGGGCCGATTTGCTTCAAATTTGGTATTTAGTATTTATTTGAAATTCTCTAGCGAGGTCTTTTTTTATTTTTGCTATAACTCCAAAAATAACGGTACCTGCCATGCAATCCTAAGCAAAAAGTTTGATTTGATCAAAAACAGCTCTAACGATTTTGATAAAACTTTCAGAATGCTATTTTTTTAGAATAGTCTATTTTTTGGCTGGAAAATATTTTCAGAATTTGCCTTATAATGGTACCTCTTATGGAACTAGAATTTTTAAATCAAGTAACTATAAATCCGATTTCAATAAAATCTTGAAAACAATAAGTCATTTATAACTTATAATTTATATGGCATTTCAAAATTCTCAGATTGATTTTTTTTTCATTTTTAATAATTTTTTTTTATAAAAAAATTTTTCCTTTTGAAATAGGTATGTTGGAAACGGGTATTTTGAATTTTTTAAACATTATTTTTCAGATGCAAACTACAAATTCCCATAAATGTACATACTCGAACATCTGCCAGGACAGCTTGTTATTAATAAGAAATATTAATAGTTCTTGTTTGAACATAAGATTTTTATACCCTATTCCATAGAATGGGTATATTGTATTTGGTGTGGAGTTTGTAACATAGAGAAATAAAACGGTAGGTATAGAAAAGTATATATATTCTGACTCAGAATCAAAAGCCTAGTCGATTTAGCCATGTCCTTCCGTCCGTCCGTCCGTATGTATGCTCTCTAGAGGTCGCAATTTTTGAGCTAGAAAGCTGAAATTTGGTACATAATCTTTGGTTCAAGAGTAAGGCTAAGTTCCTTAACCAGCAAAATCCGCCCACAAACACGCCCACAATAGCCATTTTTGATGAACAACCTCAATTTGGTAAAATTAAATTATGTTTTTTGTACAGTTACGATAAAAGCATAACGCTAAAATTTTGCACACGTAAGCTTTAGGTAAACCTTCTTCCAATTAAATAAAAATATTTTAGTTTGGGAGTGGCTGACGCCCATTTTTCATACCAAACCATCAATATTGTTTTTATAAAATAACAATTGTTATATTAAAGCGAAAAACATTACATTTTGTGGTTATTACTTGCACATTAACATCTTGTGTATGAAATCAATAAATTTGATTTTGGGCGTCAGCCACTTTCAATAGTTTATTAAAAAATTGTTTTTGTAAATAAACGGTATTTATAATGATTCCGCAAGCCAAAATTTTGCGTTTCTAATAGGAACTAAACATTTTGTGTATGAAAAGAAATTTTTGAATTTTGGGTGTGGCTTACGCCCACTTTTCATGAGAGAACGAAGAACGTAGTCTCAAAAATTTAAGGTACTTCCAATATTCAATTTAAACCTTTTTTCTTCCGTTCGTTATTTGATAAATATATCTCTACATTTTTGTGTGTACATTTTTTCAATACGACCACTTCTAAAGGCGTGATTTTGATAAAATACCTTTGTTCAGCTAAGATCGTTTAAAAACTACTCGATTCCGCTGAAGTTTTACACATATGCCTAAATACTGACTAATGATCAAAGCTCAGTTAGTGCTTCAAATTTTTAGGACACGCCCACTTTTAAGGGGCGTTTTCGTCAAAAGTCGTATATATAATGCATTATTTTTTTAAAGTTTCTTAACTATCGGTCGCAGTTTTGAAGTAAAAAGATGAACGCTTAGATTTATATTCCTTGGCTACTTAGCAGAGTGTGGTCCAAGAATTGTTAAAAACACCCATAATCACTATTTCCATTCAAAATCTAATTTTTAAAAATTGTGTCTTGTTTTGTTCAAATCGATCTGCATGAATAAAATTGAATGTCACTGAGCTCATAACAATTGCCTTGGCAATAAAACGTTTTAACTTTGGGCGTGGCGCACTCCTTTTTTATTGCGCCAGCACTAATTGAACATCACACCGCATAAAATTATTGTTATTGAATTTTTTTCTGTCTGCTAAAGAAGAATTTTGTTTCTGAAACATCGGCTGTTTGCGGGAGGCAGACGCATGCACATACAAAAATATGGGGAATAGGGTATCCAACAGTTCGTTGCAAACGTACTGTAGCTCTCGTTTATGTTTTTACTTGGATTTAATAGCTTGGCACTCTGTGGCACCCAACTGAATAAAAGTTGGCACACCGATTTTTTTTTCAGCTGCAGCGCTGCTCCGGGGTATTGTTTTGTTTTAAGTTTTAATGTTTGCAGTGTGGTTGGTTGTGTCGGGGGGGATAGGTGTGGTAGAGGAAGCAGTTTTGGCGTTGGATTGCTTTGTAGCACTGGAATATGATTTTTGGATTGTGTTGCTTAGGGACGGAAATTGCTCTTTGTAGAAGCGTTTAGCATCTGTTAAGCTGCATTTTTTTGGGTTTTTATTTTCAGAATCTCTTTCATCTGTATGAATTTTGGACATTCCTTAGATGACGATGGGTGTGAGTTTAAGCAGTTTTCGCACATTGTGCGGGAGCATTCAGGGTCAAGGTGTGGTGGGTAATTGCAGATATGGCACATGGTGGTATTGTTGCATTTATTTTTTGTATGCCCAAGTAACTGGCAATTCTGGCATCGCATTGGATTTGGAGTGTATTCGGTAACCTTGGTATTGTACCAGCCAATTTCGACAGTGTTTGGAATTTGGAAACAGTCAAAAGTGAACAGCATTAATCCTGTTGCTTGTTTCTTTCCGTCTATCTGTTTTGTAAATTTGTACACTTCAGTTACTTTTTGCGTTTTCATTTCCAAAATTATTTCCGCCTCTGGGACATTGATCAAGCATGGAGCATATACAATGCCTTTTGTCGAATTAAGTTGGTTATGAAGAGTGATCTTGACTTGGCAAAGGTTGGACAGGTTTTTCGTGGCAGTGAATTTGTCAGCAACTTTTTGATTCTTTGTCAGAACTAGGATTGTTCCGTCTCTAAGTTCAGAGATTTGTTCATACTCAGTGCTTATTGCATCAATAGCTTTCCTCAAAGCAAAAATACTTGTTGATGAAAGGGGTTTATCTTCATTTTCAGGATCTATTACAACGAATCGCGGGTTTTTATAGTTGTTGGTTTTGGGGAGTTCGGGATAGGGGTCGAAGGTATGGTATGATGGTTTGTTTCGTTTAGGACGGGGTTCGGAGAGCGCAACTTTAGAGGGAAGTGAGCTGTGCCTATTTCCCGTACTTTTAATCGGCCCTGAAGCCATTTTCAGTGGAGCAACTTACACTCGCGGGGATATGAGAAAAACTTTTCTGAAGAGCGAAAGAGTAAGATATATGAGTTTAGTTTTTGGGGTTTGAAGAATAGAGATCTGCGTATGCGCACACAATAGAAAGCCGCCGGTGAGAACAATGCGTTAAGCACGAGAGCTAGTCGGTGACTGTAATAAGAACTAAATCAATTATATAAACACAAAACATGTACAGCCAAACATGAGAGAAATCTCCTCTGGCATCTATATCGATGAAATAAAATCTAAAAAAATCAAATGAAAATAGTCTAAGTTAGCGGGTGGCTTGGTTGCTAACCTCGAGTTGTGGGTTCGAGCCCCAGCCTGTGCAGCAATTTTTCAATATTTTCCCAGCTTCAACTGGACGCTACCCGTGGGATTTTGTGAGATAAATATCACCTCTCAGTCCATTGTACCAACAAAAATGCTTTCCTATCTTTCTATTTCTTCTAACTAATGTCGTGCAACTTGCACTGTAAGCCCAAAGTCTATTGGGCTTACAGGCATATAGTTAAAAATTATTATTATTAATTATTACTCCGTAAAACATCATCTTTCCGAGATAAGCCGGAATAGACAGACAGACAAGAAAAAAAATTGCTTTTCTGTTATGAGTACCGTATACTCTCATATGCATTTAACAAAAATCGGATATTTTGAAATTACAAACAGACGCTTCATTTTTATTTATGTGTATAGATTGATGTGCTACAGAGTAACTTCAGCCTGGATTTAATTTTGGTTTTCATACAATTTTCAGCCGTATCATCGTATCCGTATACTTATTGCGTTTTCGACATGCAATTTTCGCTAGCCTCAATAAATGACGTTAACTAACAAGTAGTAGAGCTATGCGGGTCCTGAGACAGGAAGCGGCTCCTGAGACAGGAAGTGACGTCATTAATGAGCAATTAATATGCAGGTCACATGGTGGTTGTTAATGAGGTAATTAATATGCAAGTCACGTGTTAATGCCAGGACCAGGTGCGGCGGTATGTCTTTGATTGTTTAAAGAGAAGGGGGAGACTTACATTATGAAGGTGACAAAAGGTCACGTGTTAATGCCAGGACCAGGTGCAGCGGTATGTCTTTGATTGTTTAAAGAGAAGGGGGAGACATACATTATGAAGGTCACAAAAGGTCACGTGTTAATTCAAGGACCAGGTGCAGCGGAATGTGTTTGATCGTTTAAAGAGAAGGTGGAGACTTACATAATGAAGGTCACAGAAGGTCACGTGCTAGTACCAGATGCAGCGGTATTGTTGTGTGTGTGTAAAGCAAAGATGCAAGTTGTTTAAATCAAAGATTTAAGTCACGTACCTGCAGAGGTACCTTTGAATTTAGTTGTCAAAGTAATAAATATGTATTGTCAGCCAATCATAGTATTGCTATTAAAGAAAAATTAATGGAGAACCATACAATGACTTAAGGACGCAAAGGTTTAGGTCATTAAAAAGCAATAAAATTTTATTTATTTTTTATTTTTCATAAGAGTTGTGATTTATTAATCCATGAATTGTGAACCGTTGGGAAGCCAAGCCATTTAACAAATACATTTTCTGCTTTGCTTTTGAGTATCTTTTCAACAAGGAAAATATTAGGGTATTTTGTTTTTTGTAGTTCTTTCTCATAAAAACATCCACTGATAGGTTGAGAATTAAAATCTTCAAGCAAATATGTTGGTGGATTGGTTAAATTCAGTTTTTTTATCTTAAAAATTTCTGTTGTCCAATTAGGCGTATAGCCTTTCTCAAAAACATGTTTGTATTTGCTTATTCTCACATTGTTTCCAACAGTAAATTTTCCTTGAGGAGCGATTTTGATTCTGTTATAAACTGTTGATAAAAGTTTTTTGGAATTTCCTCGATCCACATCGGCTGGACACATCTTGAAGTTTTTTCTTGCTGACCTGTGAAGCTCTTCAACAACTTGTCGTTTACTCATTTTTTAAAAGAATGAAAGAAAAACAATGTTTTTTATGGTTTTATTTATACAAAAATAGCTGTATAATTAATTATATTTATTTTAATCTATGATACAATAACATTAATTTTTTCAATCTTATCAAACGTTTTTCAATCATGAAACATCCACAAGTATCTGGCCCCTCTTTACACGTATTTGAAGACCAGGAACAGTTAGTAAAATGACAGCCATGATTGGATTTAACTTGATTAACATTTTTATAATTACTAAAAAATGAAATGTTTCTTAAAAACTCTTCATAATGTTCTTCAAGCAAGTCAAACTTATGAAGCTTTAAGAAACTCAAAATTTCATTTAAAATTGTAGTTATATTGATATCTGGCATGATTGTCGTATCGTTTTGATTAACATATGACAAATGAATTCAAGATTAGTTAAATATGTTTTCTTATATGAAATAATTTGGTTCCCGTTCTTAATGATTTACTGCTTTAATTTTTCCTATCTCAAGAAGGAAATAGTTTCGAAGATCATCTAACAAGTGATCAATGTATTCTTTTAAGACGTTTTCTTTATTTTCCAATTCGCTATCTACGTATGATTTATTAACTGCTTGATTATGCAGTGTAGGATTTCCAACATTATCTATATGTCTTCCTTCAATATCAAAGTCACGATTCTCAGTTTGTTTAAACCCAACACCAGGAGGCCCTTGAGGACCAAAGATTTTCCTTTGTGATTTGCTAGAGCTTCTTCCGAACTTGTCAATACTCATTTTGTTAATAAATTAAATTTTGTTCACGCAACTCTTCCACTATTGAATTAATTTCATTTGTATGTTTGTTATGTCCTGATTTTCAGATGATATTAACAGTCTCAACCTATTTACCAACTCATTTAGGTTGTCCCAATACACATAATCAACAGGATTGGTTGAGTAGACCATTACAGGTGGATTATTCATGTATGCATTTCCAATTTTGTTTTGTTTACTTCGTGTTATATTTTGAATCAAAGGTTTGATGATTTTCTTATACTTTGTTCCTCTATTACCATTGACTTGCGAGTTGATATCATGATTTCTCAAGTGGGCGCATGTTTTTTGTAATATTTTCTGATACTGTTTTAAATCTTCATTGTTATAAATACCTTTTCGAGGATTTTTATGAAGAATGAGTTCAAGAAGACCCTCAGTTCCATGGAAAATTTCGTTATCAACAATAATATTGTTTTCATCATTAATTTGAAAATTTGATCTCCCTAACTTATTTGAATTTGATTCAGCATCAAAATATGGGCCATAAATCTTATCATGATCTGAATTTGAAATCGGTGTACTTTCATTAAAGCTATTTGTAGGTGTTTTAAATAAAGAGTCGTTATCAACTCCCATTGAATTCGACAGCGAAAAATTAAAATATTTTCATCTTTTTCTGATTCTTCTTCTTCTTCTTCTTCTTCTTCTTCTTCTTCTTCTTCTTCTTCTTCTTCTTCTTCTTCTTCTTCTTCTTCTTCTTCTTCTTCTTCTTCTTCTTCTTCTTCTTCTTCTTCTTCTTCTTCTTCTTCTTCTTCTTCTTCTTCTTCTTCTTCTTCTTCTTCTTCTTCTTCTTCTTCTTCTTCTTCTTCTTCTTCTTCTTCTTCTTCTTCTTCTTCTTCTTCTTCTTCTTCTTCTTCTTCTTCTTCTTCTTCTTCTTCTTCTTCTTCTTCTTCTTCTTCTTCTTCTTCTTCTTCTTCTTCTTCTTCTTCTTCTTCTTCTTCTTCTTCTTCTTCTTCTTCTTCTTCTTCTTCTTCTTCTTCTTCTTCTTCTTTTCCTTCTTCTTCATCTTTTCAGGACTTTTAAACTGAAGGCTTCATTTAACATCGAGTGATTTTTTTTTTTTTAACTTGTCACTTATGGTTACATTTTTTCTCACAGTTTTTGCAATTTTCAGTAGGGGTCCTACAATTGGTTTAAACGTATTTTCAATTTGAGTATCTTTAATGTGTTTTCCAGCCTTGAGAAGCATGTACTTTTTCTTTAATGCATTTTTTGTTCTTATAAGATTTTTAAGTGTATTCATACTGGTATCCATATTAATAGAGTGGTTGAATACAGATTAAAATGGAAACAGAAGAATGCAGAACAGATAAACAGCTCAAGAGCTGTTTAATACAGATCGGCTAAAACAGAGCTGTTTAATACAGACCGGTTCAATACAGGGTTGTTTGATATAGAGCAGTTTTAAGATAGGTGTATTAACATGAGAAGCAGTTTAACGACTGTATCAGTTTACAAGATAACTGTTTCCTTAAATGACTTTTTGTATCGTCCATTTACAATGCAACTATCTTTATCAATGACAAGGAATCCACAACATTCTTTCCAGCATTTAATGCAAAGCTCTTTGAATTGTTTGAATGACATATCTGAGTTTATATGATCATTATAAATATGTTTCAAGTTAAGATCATCTTGCTTAAAGAGTATTATATAGTTAGCATTATCTCGAATCAAATGTTTTGGAATATGTGTATATGATTGACACAAGTAGAAGCTATCAACACCGCTATGGCGTCCATTACAGAAATAATCCCTTATGGTATTTTGTTTTTCACATGCTACATCATCAAATATAAAAACTGAATTGGGTTTAGCCTTAGAATGATGCATAACTTCGCAATTATTTGAGAATTCATAATACTGCATTCCTTTTATAGATTTAATAAGTTTTTTTTAGGTACATATATTTCGGTTGCAGCAATGATTTAGAATATATGTAAATGTTTTCAAACTTTAACCCGTTGGCGTCTAAAAGAATGCTTAACATAACGTTTGTTTTCCACAATTAGATGGACCTACAATTATTCCTCGAATGCTATTTGGAAATAATGTTCCATGGTTCTTCTTTTGTTTTTCATTTTCATCAAAGTTTTGTACACAAATTGACTCTTGCTGTCTTATAAACTTCATTTTGTTGAATGAAAGTTTTCCATATAAATCGCAATGTTTTATACGCATTATTTCATAATCGTTCCTTATGTCATATACAGCACTTATATAATGATTGATTTTAGGGCACATTCAGTTAGTTTGAAGAATTCAAGTCAGGGAAACGGGTTGATTAATTCATTAATAAATAAGCTACCATTCGAGTTACATCTACCATCCTATAACTTTTGTGGTCCTGGAACAAAGTTAAAACAACGTCTTGCTAGGGGAGACCGTGGAATCAATAAATTAGATGAAGCTTGCCGTGAACATGATATAGCATACAGTGAAAGCAATAATTTGAAATATAGACAGGCTGAAAAATCCTGGCAGAGGTTCCGAGCTAAAGATTCAACTTTACCAGAAAAACTTAATAGTCTTTTAGTTACTAACATGATGAAGGCTAAATCTACTCTTGGAATGGGCATAGCATCAAAAACAAAGAGAAAAAGCCGTCAGTGCCCTACAAAAGGGAAAATTAATTTATTCAAAAATGCAATAAAAAAAGCTAAAAATGCAATAAAAAATCTAAACACTGAAGACACAAAAAAATTAGCTACAACTGCTCTACATGCAGTTAGACAAATCATCAAGAAAAAAAGTAGAGAAATTACATTACCAAGGGTGATACCAATTCCAAAAGTTGGAGGACTTTTACCATTGCTTCCTATCTTAGCAGGGTTATCTGCTGTAGGTTCTCTTACTGGCGGTGTTGCAGGGATGGCGAAAGCTATAAACGATTCGAAGATTGGAAGACAACAATTGGAAGAAAATAAACGTCCCAATAAAGCTATGGAAACAATAAAACTTAAACATGGAAAAGGTCTTTTTTTAAAGCCATACAAAAATGGCTTGTGGCTATTTTTAAATCCACAAGAATCAAAAAACTATTAGAAATGCTACCCAGCCGCCCCTCACAAACATAGATATAATAAATTTTGGTAAAAACTATATCTCAAATTTTCGAGGTGTTTTCATGAGGGATACATTGCCAACCAAACCTTTTAAAATTGAAAGTGGGGTGGTTAATTTAGATAATAATAATGGGGTTGGTACACATTGGGTAGCATATAGCAAAAATAAAAATAATGTGAAATATTTTGATAGCTTTGGTAATTTAAGACCTCCTCAAGAAATAGTAAGATACTTTCATGCCAATAATATTTATTACAATCATAACTGTTTACAACGTTTCAACACATTCAATTGTGGTCACTTATGTTTGGAGTTTCTTGTTAATCAAAATAAATAAATATGCAATACAGTGTAAAATTTGTTTCATTTCTTTTACTTCAATAATGTCGATAATACTTACGCTAAGTGGAAACAAGTCTACTCTCACAACAGAGTACTTTCCACCAATAATATTGAACTCAAATTATGTGTGTGGATTAGTGGATTTCCAAACTTACAACTCTATACCTAACGTAGATGTAATGAACAACTTATTTCATTTAGGTGATGATGTAATAGTACTTCCTGTGGGTTCTTATGAAATTGAAGACATAAATAATTATATCCAAGAAGGACTTAAAGAAAAAAATAATATAGCAAGTGTGAAGATCAAAGCAAATAACAACACATTAAAATGTGAAATATACTCCAATGAAGATATAGATTTTTCGAAAGCTTGTTCAATTGGCCGACTGTAAGGATTCGGTAAAAGAAAACTGATAGCAAAACAAATTCATGAATCAGACCTTTACGTTGATATCAATCGTGTTAACACAGTGAGAGTTGAGTGTAACATAATTGATGGAACATATATAAATAGTCAACCTGCGCATATACTGCATCAATTTTCAATTAAAGTTAGTCCGGGGTATAAAATAATAGAGGTTTCTACAAATGTCATTTATTTACCAGTGAACGTAAAGAAGATAAGTTCAATAACAATAAATTTGTCAGATCAAGACGGGAACCTTATTAACTTTCGAGGTGAATTAATTACAATACGATTACACCTTAATCTTCAAAAATGATAGTTTATAATACCCTTGATTCTAATAATTTCTATAAAAAGCAATGTTTGCAAAATTCAACAATCAATACTTCATCAACCCCTTAGGTGAAAATACAAACACTAACAGAAGAAAACCAATCATTTTTATTATCATTAGGATTCATAGTGAAAAAAAATAAGATATGCTGAATATTTTTCAAGATCTAACCTTTGATGAAAGTATTTCAAAATACGAATATCATTCCTATTCACCATATTTAAATAACTTCAATAAAAATGACATCATCCACATCTGCGTGCAACATCAAAATCTCAATATTTTGCCTTCGGAAAGTTACATCTATGTTGAAGGGACTGTATCGAAAACTGATGAATCGGAAGTCGAAAAAACAAAACTTGTAAACAATTGCATAGCATTCCTATTTGATGAAATTCGATATGAACTGAATGGTATTGAAATAGATAGTAATCGCAATGTTGGAATCACAACTTCCATCAAAAATTATATTTCTTTGAGTCAAAATGAAAGCATAATGCTGTATAATGGAGGTTGGTGCCCAAATTCTACACTAAACTTGGATGGATCACACTTTAATTTTTGCATGCCACTAAATAAACTCTTGGGTTTTGCTGAGGATTTCAAAAAAATAATTCCTAACGCTCGACATGATTTAATTCTAACACGTCCTCGTACTGACGAAAATTCACTAATAGCCGATGAAGATGAACAAGCAAAGATAACACTGCTCAAAGTTCAATGGAAAGTGCCACATGTTCATCCAACAGATCTTTTGAAATTGAAACTCTTCAAGTCAATTAATGATAATGAGACTATGAAAATCGCATTTCGTAACTGGTATTTATATGAATATCCAACCTTACCTACTACTGACCATCATATTTGGAATGTTAAGACAACTTCACAAGTTGAGAAACCTAGATACATAATTGTTGCCCTACAAACGAACAAAAGAAATCAGCTGAAAGAAAACCCAACCTATTTTAAGCACTGTGATGTTGTCAACCTAAAAGTATACTTAAATTCCGACGTGTATCCTTATGAAGATCAAAACATATCATTTGAAAAAAACCGCTTTAGTATTCCTTATCAAATGTATACCGATTTCAAAAGAAATTACTATAATTGTCCAGTTGCAGAACCGTTGCTGACAAGAAATCTCTTCAAGTCACAAGCACCTATTTTTGTGATTGATTGCAGACATCAGAATGAAATTATTAAAACGGGTCCTGTTGATATTCGTTTAGAAATTAAAACAACGAAAGTATTACCCCCAAATACTTCAGCAAATCGTTTGATGTTGCATGATCGTATTATAAATTATAATCCTCTAAGTCAAATAGTATCCCGAAATGTTTAGCTGATTTAGTAAAACACAGCATAGCTTGTACAATTGTATATAATACTTAAATCTGATAAGGAACTTCCGGATTTTGCTGTACTCAGAATTGTAATAAAAAAAAAAAAAGTCAAATGCATAAATATTTATTTAATCTTTATTAATGTATTTTATGAAGTATCTTTAACAATTCGGTAATGGCCCCATGGTAACGTACAATATGAATTTTGTATTGCATACCGTTTATCATCACTTGAACTTTAGGCTATCTTAGTTTGTATAATACTGCTAACTGCATGCTTTTTTGGTTTTAATAAATTTTGATTAATTGTTGTCTTATTACGATCATTTAAACATTCTAAAAAGTTGTCAAAAAATATTTCTTTCTTAACAATGTTTTTCTCAATACCTTTAATTTTTTTAATATCTTCCTTATTTTCTACTTTAATTGAATACATTTTTGCTCTTAACCCTACAAAATGTGACATGATGTGGCCATTCATTTCATCTTTCATTAGCCGTATAACTTTTTTATTTACTTGAGGTATTCTCCAAATATTATTTAATTGATAGTCACTTGTATCAAAGCGGTAAATACAGTCATTTTTAATTATGTTATATATATTTGAACATGAAACTTCATATATAAGGCTGTCTGTATCAGTATACATAGCAGTACAATTTTCGCCAAATTTTAATTTCATATAATCATAGTGGAACTCATATATTAAAGTTTTTGCAATATCAAGGATACAAAACCCTACGTAAATGGGTTTGTTAAAGTATACTTCAGCTTTCTGGAGCTCTATTGCTACCAGATTCTCGTTAAACACTGTTCCATTTTTGAAAGAAGGTGAAGCAATCAATGCTTTAGCACCATACCTCCCTTCCCAACTAGAAACCAATTTGACATTGCTGTATTTTCTGAGGTTTTCCATACATTTCCCAAAAACTGCATTATTATTTAATTTGTAACGTTCTATGTCTAATTTATTTGTAGCTTGAGTTCTCAATTTGGTATTTAAATCAATGTATGGTTTAAGCCATGCAGATTGATCAAATTCGAGAACTCTGTGAATTTTTGTTAGTTTCAGACCATGTAAAAGTGCTTAACGCAAGTTTCTATAATGAATTACATACTTGGTTTTATCATTCAGAGTTGCTAGCAATTTTGTTTGTTTAGTTTCAGGAGGACACATTAATTCTGGGCAAAATGGTATATCACTGTGCATATCATGTAACTCTTTAGGATAACTTAAGTCAACTTCAAAAATATAACCTTTGAGTGAATTATCTGAGATGGAACAAATAGTATCTTTAGTGAAATCATCAATGTTATCAATCCATTTGAAATTACCTGTAGGTAATAGCTGACTCATTGCATAACCATATTGGTTGTTTATATCCCAATACATTAAAAACGTATTTGGTTTATTGGGGTCATAATTCTCTAAGTATTCATTGTTACCTTCAGAGTACTTTTTAGAGCATTGGCTTAATCCTCCACGGATCCCTCTTTCAATAAACATAAGCATGTCAATATCATCAAGAAGTTCAAGTTTTACACCGGTATATAGCAACATTGCATCCCATGTATAACCTGGGAGAGAACAATAATGTGCTGGATCTAATTTATGCGTTTGGACGGAGTTTGAGCGAAATTGTTCAAAAACATCTGCTAGTAAAAGTACATCAGTTTTCAAATACAAATCAGAATATTCGCCCAAATTTTGAAAATTAAAATGATTCCACACATTTTGAGCATGCAAATATTCTTCATTGCTTATATCTTCCTTATTTAATTTATTGTAAAATAAATGTTTCTCAGGTAAAGACTTCTCAGAAAACGTTTCGAAACTATTAAAATAATCGTAGGGGTAAACACCTTTGCGTTTGAGAAGATTTTTTTGGTATTGTGTTAGATCTGAAAATTCAGATTCAAGTATTGGGAAAGTATTTAACAGAGCTGATAATGAATCTAAGCTACTACTCAAAAACCTACAAGAATCAATAAATTTGAAATTGACTTTACATTTAGAGAGATGTTTTGTGAACGAAATATATTTTTCTTTGTTTATTGGTAACACATTCACCAAACCTTCTCCTATTTTATGAATGTCTTTTATTAAAAAATGTGAATCATAACCACTTAGGTTATGGAAAACTATCGGTATAGTTAAATCATCTTTATAATTTAAATTACAACTCATATGTGCAGGGCCTCTATAAACTCCTGTAAAATGACAATGGTCTCGTACCTTTACATCTTTTGCAAAAATCTCATGTTCGCATATTGAACATGTGGTTGCTGATTCAAAGTCTCTCTCTTGTTCTAAAGAAAGATTTTCTATAGGCAATATCGAGGACACATCTGAATCAAGGTAATAAGATTATGATTTCAGTTCATTCATAAACCAATCAACACAATTTGGACCTCGGTATGATGTGTAACCTGAAAAGCCAGATGTACAAGAACTTTTTAAATAAAATCCTATAGAACATGGGATGTGCTCTTGATATGCATTCCCATCTTCTATTTCCCTTAAAATGCACTCTAAATCCGCATATATAATGAATGGACTCTTTATTTTATTTCTGTAGTTCTTGAAACTAACTTTATTGTTTTCTAGGGTTGGTAATTTTATTTTACAATTATTTTGAATACCGCAATCTTCATGTGTGTATTTAATTTTTCAATAGAGTAAAAATAATGCAGATATCTATTGCAGAAATCCAGAAATAAAGTTTTCTTTTACTTTTTGATAATTTACATTGAAGAAGTCTAGAAAGATCTTTAATCCAAATGAAATGTTGATTTACTATTGTATGACCATCGCTTGCAAATTCTTTTAGCAGCAATAAATCAACTGTGTTCTATCCTTACATGTGAATTTGGATAATTGAAGTGGATATAATTTTTCTGTTTTATCATTTTCCTCCTTATGGAATGTGAAAATATTCACAGAAATATTGTTGTTTTTTTTTCAAATAATGGTATCAAAGTTAAAGACATTGGGAAATGTATACTATTAAGATTCAATACATTTGTATAGTGTGGATAACTTGAAGCTCTTGAAATATTTGCATTTCTTTCCGCAGGAAATAATGCAGATACAATAGCCCATGCAAAACATGCATTATCTGTATTTTTCACATTAACACATGCATGTGTTTGAATGATATGTTTAGGTGTTTTAATATATGAGCTCCCTACAATAGGTGAATATTTATTTATATTGAAAATAACATTAATTATGGATGACAATGCCCATCCACTGTTTTTTTTCCTGAAACTCTTCTAATTTACATAACAAAGGTTTTTCTAAATGTTCCATTAGAGCATTTTCTAAATCATTATCAACACTTACAATAATATTTTTGGTGTTCAAATGTTTGATATCCTGTTGTTGTTCTTCCCCTTCATATCTTCGAAAAACAGCACAACAAATTAAGTTTATTTTTAATTGCAAATATTCATTTAAAATCTCTTTTAATTTGTTGATAGCCACAACTCTGCAATCTGCTAAGAATTCTTTGGGATCTACGTGTTTTAGATTTGTAATTACTCCGGACCTGATTCTTTGCGAAAACGCAGTATGAGGTAAATCTTCCCATATCAAAGAAACACAATTTTGTTGTTGTCCTTCTTCTCTCTGTTGTTGTTGTGCTTCTTCTTTCTGTTGCTGATGTTGTTGTTGTTGTTGTTGTTGTTGTTGTTGTTGTTGTTGTTGTGCTTCTTCTTTCTGTTGCTGTTGCTGATGTTGTTGTTGTTGCTGTTGTTGTTGTTGTTGTTGTTGTTGTTGTTGTTGTTGTTGTTGTTGTTGTTGTTGTTGTTGTTGTTGTTGTTGTTGTTGTTGTTGTTGTTGTTGTTGTTGTTGTTGTTGTTGTTGTTGTTGTTGTTGTTGTTGTTGTTGTTGTTGTTGTTGTTGTTGTTGTTGTTGTTGTTGTTGTTGTTGTTGTTGTTGTTGTTGTTGTTGTTGTTGTTGTTATTGTTGTTGTTGGTCTTGTTCTCGTGCTGAATATCCGGATGAATTTGCAATCATCATATTTTTGATTGATTTTAATTTACTTATCACCGATATTATTTTATATTTTTCACCGGTTTCTTTAGAACCACGCAAATATTGATCTAATGCATCTATGTCTTTTTCGCACTTTGTGATGTTTGTCACATATTTAATGTTATGATTCGTGGCTGGCAAGCAATTCTTTAATGTACGTTGTATCCATGTTTTTATTTTTTTATTGTTATTTTACACCTTTTAATAAAATATTGTCAATTATTTTTATGATTTCAACTGTTCACTTTTGATCAATTCCACTGTTATAGTATAACAAATACTTTCTAATGTGAGTGATTATCAATTATACTTTGGTCTTATACCTACTCGAAATTTAAGTCTCTCCCCTTCTCTTTACTTGTTGACCTCAATGTAACCAAAAGTTCTTTTTTTTCTCATTTCTTTAACAATACAAATTTTATTGCTTTTTAATGACCTAAACCTTTGCGTCCTTAAGTCATTGTATGGTTCTCCATTCATTTTTCCTTAATAGCAATGCTCATGATTGGCTGACAATACATATTTATTACTTTGACAACTAAATTCAAAGGTACCTCTGCAGGTACGTGACTTAAATCTTTGATTTAAACAACTTGCATCTTTGCTTTACACACACACACACAACAAACAATCATTCTTCATTTTTGTTTCATCTTGAAGATTTTTTTTTATTTCTTTAACAATGACATTTTTTTTACTTTTAACAACCGCTGCAATTACTATTATAACTATCAACACGTGACCTTTTGTGACCTTGATTTGGGCACAACCATTTCTCTCCCCTTCTCTTTACTTGTTGACTTCAATGTAACCAAAATATTTTTTTCCCATTTCTTTAACAATACAAATTTTATTGCTTTTTAATGACCTAAACCTTTGCGTCCTTAAGTCATTGTATGGTTCTCCATTCATTTTTCTGTAAAAGCAATACACATGATTGGCTGACAATACATATTTATTACTTTGACAACTAAATTCAAAGGTACCTCTGCAGGTACGTGACTTAAATCTTTGATTTAAACAACTTCATTTTTGTAACCACAACCGCTGCACCTGGTATTATTAACATGTTACCTTATCAAAGAACAACCGCTGCATCTGGTACTAGCACGTGACCTTCTGTGACCTTCATTATGTAAGTCTCCACCTTCTCATTCACACATTCCGCTGCACCTGGTCCTGGCATTAACACGTGACCTTTTGTGACCTTCATAATGTAAGTCTCCCCCTTCTCTTTAAACAATCAAAGACATACCGCTGCACCTGGTCCTGGCATTTACACGTGACTTGCATATTAATTACCTCATTAACAACCACCAACATGTGACCTGCATATTAATTGCTCATTAATGACGTCACTTCCTGTCTCAGGAGCCGCTTCCTGTCTCAGGACCCGCATAGCTCTACTACTCTAACAGTTTTTTTTCTGAAAAGTAGCTAACATAATTTTGTTAACAAAGAAATCTATGTTTTTTGGGAGTAGAAATTCAAAATATCTTCTCCTGATCACGTCTTTATTGATTTTTTATTTGCTTGTCAAACAATCCGTAACGCTGGTGAGGGACACAATACACGAGTTCTTCACGACCATCAGGCAATGGAAGATGCGATTCTGGTTATAAAAAGTAATTATAATCCTTGTGCCTAACAATTTAAGAGTTTACTACACTTCAAACGTTTAAGTTAATCAGACATTTTTTTAGAACATTTTGTGGTTCATAATAAATCAGAAATAAAGTGTACGATTTGGTTGGATGAACTTGCTCTAATGGATGGGATTATATGTATTTTGGAAAATGATTCATGTGCATGTTTTAAGAATTTTTTATATTTGTTTTTTCATTAGAGTTATTGCTTTAAAACATTATTGTCATCAAGCCTTATTATAAAAAACTGTTTTCTACTTTGCTCTTAAATCACTGAATATAAAAACTTAAAATCATTTTTGCTTTGAAATACAAAATTACCAAATCAATTTTTCTTCTACATTTTTTAAAAATTTAAATCATTCATTCAAAAGTTTTCTTTCTGAAATGTTTATTTAAAAGTTTGAATTTACTCTTGAAAAGATTTCTTTTAATTTTTATTATTGCGCATTGCTTGTTTTGGATACCAGTTGTAACTTTGTTATTTAAAAATTTGTATTATAAATCTTTCATGTTACTTTTTAATAAAAAATATAATCGATACTTATTCCCAAGACGTTTAATTGGATTTATTTTCATTCAATTACTTGGACTTCGATATTTATTATTGGCAAGATTTCTGCGGTGCAGCAATATTATTTTATTTTAATTGTTGGAAATTGAAAAACTTATCTGATTCGTTCGAAAACCTGCATATTTTCATTTATGGCGAATTTAAGAAATAGCTGCAACTCTCTTAGTTGCAAAAAAGAGGATGATGAGTTTATGGTATAAGTTGTGATAAATGTAATCGTTGGTGGCACTATTCCTGCGATAGTTTCGACCCCAACCTGCTGGATACAACCACGCCATTGTTTGTGAGGAGGATGACTGTGAGCCTAAAGATAAACCATCGGAACCAGAACGTGTGGCATTTGAGGATTATCAACCGGCATTTTCGGGTAAAAGTGTTGAAGACCATGTTGATATTTTGATGGAAGTTGCAGTAGTAGCTCAAGCAACTGTGGCTCAACGTGACGAAGAGTTGATATTGTTGCGAGCTGAGCTTGAAAATTTGAAACTTAAATTATCAGATTCTTTGTCCTCAAAAAAGGAATCGAAAGTGGCTGAAGTTTCTAGGAAGGACAGCATTCAGCGAGGTGATCGAAGGTGGGAAATATTAAAGAAAATTCAAGAAAATCACCAATCACTGATGAACAGTTTTCCAACCTTGTCAATCCACGCCTGTTCATCACTCTCCTGAACCACGAGAAAACGTTATTAGTTCTGCAGTTCAAGAAACGGATATGGCTAACTTACTGACTATTCTCAACCGTAATAACGTTCAGGAATTGCCCAGTTTTACCGGCGAGAATAGACGTGAATGGCCTTGCTTTAAGGAAGTGTTTAAGTTAATAACGATTGAAGTTAGATT
Organism: Platycheirus albimanus; assembly: GCA_916050605.2. Classification (NCBI taxonomy): domain Eukaryota; kingdom Metazoa; phylum Arthropoda; class Insecta; order Diptera; family Syrphidae; genus Platycheirus; species Platycheirus albimanus. The sequence continues at coordinate 19,451,334 of OU696699.1, forward strand.
TTGTGACAAGGAGAATGTGGCTCGATTGTGTAAAGCATTGAAAGGCGAAGCATACCAACTCGTCTGCGATCGTTTAAAGTATTCATCGGATACTGATGCCATCATGAGTTCCCTCCCTCAAATATTTGGTCGCTATGATGTTCTCGTTCACGATTTAACTACTAATTTGCTAAATCTTCCAAAGCTGACGTCGAAGAGTGATCCGAAAATTCGATTATGGGCAGTGAAGGTAAATGGAAACGTAGCTGAGATCAAGTCCATGAACAGGGAAGAAGACATAGCAAACGGTTACGTGATGACTAATCTCGCTTCGAAGCTTGGACCTGGTTTGTACCAAGAGTGGCAGAAAATGAAAGCTTGTTTAGTTCGTGCTAATTTTCTTGATTTTGCCGAGTTTCTGACTGAAAAGATCGTTGCTTTGCCACCAGATTTAATTAAGCCACTTGCGTTTACAAATTACGATTCAAATAGGACTCAAGGTGTTCCAAAGTCTTCTCGCCAGGTATTAACACATCAAGCAAATTCTTGGGCTGCTATTTCTCAACCTGTGTGTGGAAATGCAATGGAAAGCAGCACCCACTGCATAAATGTGTTAAATTTAAAGCTATGTCAGCATCAGCAGAGCAAAGACAAGCTTATGTTAAGGACAATTCAATTTTCTTCACCTGCTTAGATTCAGCAAAACATGATTGGAGAGAATGCGCTAAGAAGAGAACGTGCGGTTCAAATGGATGTTCTGGACGTCATCACCCACTTTTGCACCAGATGACAAGCAGTATTTCATGTGAGTTGAACACTACTGCACAACCTTTCGTTCCTCAGCCCCGTGTGCATTCTTCTCACATTGGTACAAATATCTCGGTCATGTTTAAAACTGGGCCGATAAGACTTCATGGTCGAGACGATTGTTTTGTGGATACATTCGCCTTTCTAGATGATGGATCATCCTTGACTATGCTTGAAAAAGAATTGTTTGATGAACTAGGACTTGAAGGTGACCCATAAGATTTAACTCTGCAATGCACCAAAGGTGTTGTTCGGCTCTAGAGTTCCTTGCGGACAACATAGTCGGATATCAAGGATAAAAAGCGTTAATCTTCGTGGACTTCCATTGACCGATCTCGTTGATCCCAAGCCTAAAATATTGATTGGTCTAGACCAAGCTAAGTTCTTTTTGGGTCACGGTCGGCGTCATGGAAAAGATGAAGAACCTTGTGCTGTGAAAACTCTTCTTGGCTGGATTGTGTATGGCAATAGTAACTCAGTTATGTCCAATTATGTTTCTTGTGTTCATTAAGTTTGCCGTCCAACGATGAAATTCTTTTTTCACGACGCTATAAAACAAGAAGATGAATTGCATGCTCTTGTCAAGAGGCACTCAAGAGGCTTGAAAGATTTGAAAAATCTCTGCGGAAAAAACCACATATTCTGGAATGGAAAAATAACTATATGCGTCAGTTGTTAACGAAAGGGTATGCCAGAATTGTTTCAGATGAAGAACTGTCAAAAAATGGCCTCGAATCTGGTATGCTCCCACTTTTATCGTTGAAAATTTAAACAAGGTTCTACCGAAACCCCGATGTGTTGCTGATGTAGCATGAAATAAGGATTAAGGAAGAGGACCAGCAATGCCAAAGAATCCTGTGGAGAGATGGTGACAGTACTTTCAAGCCCATGGTGTATGTTATGTGGGTGATGATGTTCGGACCTAGATGTTCACCAACGTGCGCCCAATTTGTTAAAAATCAACATGCTAATTTCTTCGTAGCGAGTTGCCCGGAAGCAGTAGATGGTCTTACGAAAAGAACTTACGTCGATGACTATTTAAACAGTAAAAAATACGGTCGAGGAAGCAGTTTCAGTCACCAAAGATGCAATTCATATCTGCAAAACTATGAATTTTGATCTAGTTGGGGTACAATCTAACAATCGTGATTTCTTAATTCAAATGCCAGAAAGTTATGTCAATAGCAAATTAGTCAGTATTGATCCAAACGAATGCGAAGGGTATGTGGCGAAAGTTTTGGGAATGTATTGGCACCCATCCTCCGACTGATTTTCATACAAACTGATAAGGACCTACAGCAAATGTTATCTAAGGATGTCACTATCACCAAACGACGTATGTTACAACCCATTATGCATATATTCGATCCATTGGGAATCATCTCTCTTTACACTATTCGAGGAAGAATAATTCTTCAAGACGTGTGGAGAGAAGGCTTCAACTGGGACGAGCCGGTGTCATCTGAACTGCAGATTCAATGGTTAACTTTCATTAAAGAGCTTAAAAATATTGAGAACCTCCGAATCCCCCCTGGCGATATGTCTGTAGTTTTATCTTTTAATGGCTAAAGCCAAAGTTGCCCCTGTAAAGCAACTATCCATTCCTCGATTAGAGTTACAGGCTGAAGTTCTTGGAGTGCGTTTGGCATCTACGACAAAAAAGTCGCACAAGATACGGTTTGATAATAAAATTTATCTATCAGACTCGAAGACTGTACTATCTTCGATAAACTCTACCCAGTATAAGTTTCCCTCATTTGTTGCTACTCGCATTGGGGAAATTCTTGAAAATTCTCCGCGGCAGTGGCTTCACATTGGTTCAAGTGATAACGTTGCAGATGATGAAACTAAATGGTGCGATGATTCAATGGGAAACCACTAGGCGAGATGGTTCCAAGGTCCAGATTTCCTCCGCTTTTCAGAATGGCCCGTCAAACCAAGAAAGTCAGATTTGCAATTGATGCGATTGATACGTATTTTGATGTCTACGAAAATCTTAGCGCTAGGTTTAAAGCAAGATGGGCTTCTTCTGTACGAGTCATCGGATTTTTGCTTCGCTTTAATGACGTTTATCAGAATCTGCCCGCTGAGAAAGAATCTTTCATCACGCCAGCTGAGTTTTCTCGAGCTGAAAGTTGGCTTTTTAGGAAAATTCAACTTGATTCTTTTCCAAATGATCTAAAATCCCTCAGAAAAAATGGATAAGTAGGATCATCAAGCTCTATTCTCAGTCTATCGCCTTTTTATGATAAAGAAGGCACCATACGAGTGAGCTCTCGGAACTCCCAAACCAATTTATCATACGCTGCATGTCAAAAATAACCCTGTGGGAAAATAATTAAACTTCTTTTCCTAGTCGAATAAAACAACCGATCTTTTCGGGTCTAAAATCTCGTGACAACTGACTTTATTTCAACTTAAAATCTAACAGTTTAGTATACAGTTTCGTAACAGTCTACCATACGAAAAGCAAGAATATAGTAGATAAAGAAAAGTAAGAAGAAATGAGTAAGGCAAAGAAATTAAGCAATAGCATATAACAATTCAAGTATTAGTGAATTCAATATCGACTATGTATTTAAAATAATAGGGTAAATCATACTTCATTTTATTTTCAACATCCTCCGAGCGGGCCAGCTGGCGGATCTCCAGTGGGTATAAAAGTTAAATTGCACGTCTAAATCTCCTGCCATCAGCAAAACGAACTTCACACGATCGTATTTTATTGTCTCTTCCGGGGTAACATGTCTCGATTATTGCAAGTTTCCAGTGAATACGGGGAGTACTGGCATCATATACTAGCACAACGTCACCAAGTTGGATTTCTTTAGAAAAGGTGCGCGCGGAGTGATGAGCTGAACGTAAAAGCTTCAAATATTCAGCTTTCCATCTCTTCCATAAAAGAGATGTGTACTGCAATCTGGACTTCCAATTGCTTCGAAGATCGGAAGCAATCGCTTGGCCAGTGCTCTCATTATCAATTACCTTGGAGCAAGTGATAAGAAAACTTTCAGGTGTCAAAGGAGCCAAGTCCGTTGGATCTGGTTTTCTCAAAGTGATGACTCAATTACCGATTTCTCATCTGCAGCAGAGTATCGCATGACTCGTGTCACCTTCGGGGTTTCCTCTAGTCCATTTTTGCTATCCGCCACAATAGCTCTTCACATTTTTTCATGTCAAAAATAACCCTGTGGGAAAATAATTAAACTTCTTTTTATAGTCAAATAAAACAACCGATCTTTTCGGGTCTAAAATCTCGTGACAACTGACTTTATTTCAACTTAAAATCTAACAGTTTAGTATACAGTTTCGTAACAGTCTACCATACGAAAAGCAAGAATATAGTAATTAAAGAAAAGTAAGAAGAAATGAGTAAGGCAAAGAAATTAAGCAATAGCATATAACAATTCAAGTATTAGTGAATTCAATATCGACTATGTATTTAAAATAATAGGGTAAATCATACTTCATTTAATTTTCAACATCCTCCGAGCGGGCCAGCTGGCGGATCTCCAGTGGGTATAAAAGTTGAATTGCACGTCTAAATCTCCTGCCATCAGCAAAACGAACTTCACACGATCGTATTTTATTGTCTCTTCCGGGGTAACATGTCTCGACTATTGCTAGTTTCCAGTGAATACGGGGAGTACTGGCATCATATACAAGCACAACGTCACCAAGTTGGATTTCTTTAGAAAAGGTACGCGCGGAGTGATGAGCTGAGCGTAAAAGCTTCAAATATTCAGCTTTCCATCTCTTCCATAAAAGAGATGTGTACTGCAATCTGGACTTCCAATTGCTTCGAAGATCGGAAGCAATCGCTTGGCCAGTGCTCTCATTATCAATTACCTTGGAGCAAGTGATAAGAAAACTTTCAGGTGTCAAAGGAGCCAAGTCCGTTGGATCGTCGCTAATGTACGTTAGAGGTCTCATATTAATGATCCGCTCTGCTTCAGTTAGAAGGGTATAAAGCTCTTAATTGGTAATTTTTGCCTTCCAAATTGTGCCTTTGAGAACGTCTTTCACACTCTTGACCAACCTCTCCCAAAATCCACCCCACCACGGTGCTCTTTCCACGCTAAATTTCCAGTTTATTCCGCGGTTATTAAGAAATCCATGGAAGATTTCGCTGTTGAAAACCTCTCCCAACATTTTTAATTCGGTTGCAGCTTTTTTAAATGTTTTCGCGTTATCTGAGTATATGGTTTTCGGAGAGCCCCTCTTCGATATAAAACGCCGTATCGCTAAAAGGCAGCATTCCGTAGTCAAGTTCAGTACAAGCTCCAAATGTACTGCACGAACAACTGCGCACGTAAATATCATTATGTACACCTTGCTTTGAGTCCCATCGGAATGTGTATAAAGAGGGCCAGCAAAATCCACACCAACAGTGTCGAAAGGTCTGGAAGCTTGAAGTCGATCTCTTGGTAAAGGGGCGAAGGGTTGAGATGCAGCCTTTCCCCTGAGTCTCCGACAAAGATAGCAAGATACGATGACCCTTTTGACCAACTGCCGTCCTCCTGGCAACCAGAACTTTTCACGTAGCCGAGCTAGCACAGTATTTATTCCACCGTGCAAGGAACATTCGTTTCCTTGCACTTTTCCCTCCTGTAAAGACAAAACTTCATTAGAAAAATAAGTAAATTGAAAATAACTTATCCAATGCATTGCTGCTTTCATCATTTCAGTTGCTTGAAGAAACCTCGAGGTATGGATTTTTCTACTTCTCTTGAGAAACCATTTAGGCCACCAATGGTTGAGCAGCGCATTAACACCTCGAACAATATACGCTGTGATTCTGATAAGCTTCTTCCAGTCATTTACGGTTTCAGGCAGCAACAACGGTTCCGTATATTTAGTAAAAGCAGCAACCTCTTCTCTTAACATAACAGCAACATCCTCAGCAGCAACAACATTTACAGCAGGCCAGCAAATTTGGTTCTCCTTCAGCCAAGATGGACCTTCCTTCCACAGCGACGAGGAAAAAAATTTATCTGCAGATATCCCTCTCGTAAGCAAATCTGCACGGTTTTCTTTCCCAGAACAATGATGCCAGTCGTTCACATCTGTAAGCTCTTGTATATCTTTAACGAGGCTAAACACGTACGGCTTCCATTTCCGGGCATCTCCTTGTATCCAATGTAGGGCGATCTGCGAGTCTGTCCACAAAAAAAGTCGTTTAAATGGAATATTTGACTTCTTTAAATAAGAACCAAGCCTGGCGGCAACCAAGGCAGCTGTTAGTTCTAATTTCGGCAAGCTGAGGTCATCTGTTTTGTTTTCTTTGAGTGGCGCGACTCGGGCTTTAGCACACACGAAATTGACATCAATTTTATACTTTGTATTCTCGAGCCTAAGAAATGCAACGGCACCAAAAGCTTTCTGGCTCGCATCGGCAAATATGTGCAATTCGATCGATGTCAAATCATCTTTAATTCCAAGCCACCTAGGCATTGAAAAATCAGGAACTAATCGTAAGTCCTTTACGCACGCTATATATTTTTGGCTGGATTCTGCGTCTAATGGCTCGTCCCAATTCAGCTTATCTCGCCACAAAGTCTGAAATAAGATTTTTAAACTTATTAAAATTGGGCTTAGAAAGCCTAGAGGATCGAACACTCACGCTATAACTTAAAGTAAATTGCGCTTTGTAGGAAGTGCCATCGCTTTTAAATAATCCAAATTGAGATTTATCATTAACTCGTCGCTGTGCACGTTCCATAGGACACCCAAAACAGAATAAACCAAGCCGTCGGTTAACTCGAGAGAATTTTGAATATCATAACTATTGCAACGCCATTTTCTTAGATTCATATATGCTCGTCTGAATACCTCGCTTGCCTCCTTACAAAATTTCCCTGCATCGGTTTGACTATTCACGCTTGAAACAAGATCATCCATATAGAAAGACTTACTCAGCATGTCACACGTTTCCGGAAACTCGTTCGATTGTTCACTAATGTGAAGAGCTATTGTGGCGGATAGCAAAAATGGACTAGAGGAAACCCCGAAGGTGACACGAGTCATACGATACTCTGCTGCAGATGAGAAATCGGTAGTTGAGTCATCACTTTGAGAAAACCAGATAAAACGGTGACTGTTCCTTTCACTCTCTGCTAATCCCACTTGCAAAAACGCCTTTTCAATATCTGCCACTATACCAATCTCACCAATCCGAAATCTCAACAGAATTTGGAGCATGTCTGGAAGTAAACTCGAGCCTGTCCATAAACATTCATTTAAAGATAATTTACCTGGTAAATAAGACGAGGCATCGAATAAAATTCGGATCTTGGTAGATGATTTCTCTGGGCGATATACTGCGCTATGTGGCATATAATACAGGTTCTCAGTTTGGTGGTCACTTGAAGCTACTCTCTCTGCGTATCCTGCTGCAATAAATTCCCGCAATGCTGTATCGTATTCGCGAAGTTTCGATGGTTCTCTTTGAAGTCTTCTGAGAAGGGAACGTAGCCTTGACAGAGCCATTTCTTTATTGTTTCCCAGCTGTCCATTTAAGGTTTTCCAGGGTAGGAGCGCTTCGTATCTTGTCTCGGTCTTTCTAATGCATTTGGTTTGGAGCTCTTTAGTGAATTCACTCATCTCCATTTCGTCGCCTCGTATGCCTATGGTCTCTAGTTTCCACATTTCTTCAAAAGATGTCGAGCTGAAAAGAGTGGAAACACTTTCATTAGCGATTATATCTCCTGTGTCACAAGGACCCTGAAGCGTCCACCCGAATACTGTGTCTACTGCTGTCAAGAGGTTTGTTATTCGCTTATATCTTCCAGTAACCACCTGCCAATAATAATCGGCTCCAACTAGAACACTCAAAGGGCTTTCACTCTCCGGAGCAACCAAGACATCTAAGCAGATTTCTGGAACAACAATCGCCGTAACTTCCACAGACCTGTCGCTAAATTGACTTTTTAAAACGATTTTCACAATTTTCATTTTATTAGCACAGGAAATTTTGTCTTTACCGAAAGGAATGATAGATAAATTAACAAAACCTGCGATTGGTAAATTAAGCTTGTTTACAACTGCTTTTTTTTTACATACGTACGCTGGCTGCCACCATCGATGATATGACGAATAAATAAATTGTTTTTCGCCGACAAAGAACAACTAAGAAGCGCTCGCACGGTTTGTAGAAAAACATGTGATTTGTTATTACATTTTGAAATATCTGGCACACACAAATTTATTATTGGATTAAGCAATGCCACAGACTTAGAATTTTCTTTAGATTTTAATTGCTCCTCACTGACAGATGATATTTTATTAGAATTGCACAACGAAGATGGATGCTTGTTTTTGCACTTTTTGCAATACAAACCTCTCGCTTTACAAAATCTTGCAGAAGGGGCCTTCATCGTGCATCGAAAACACCTACCATCCTCTTTCACAATATGTTTCTGCTCAGCTACTGTATGAGAGCTACTGCACTCTTTCGTTGAATGCTGGGTAGACTTGCAAAATAAACATATTTCGTTTGGCTGCGTGGAAGCGAAGAGGCCAGCTGCTGTCGATGGTTGTGCGTGTGAACGGTGTGTGCTAGCTCGCGCTGAAGAATTGCTAACACCTGCCCTCTCAATCGACTCGACTTCTTGCTTAAGAAATCTAAGAATATTTTTCACCTGTTTGTCTCCATCGAAAGAAAGAGTAGATCCAGTATCAGAAGCTGAATCGTTGACGTCTTCACCCTTTATCAAGCTTTCTTTCTGTATTCGGTGGTAGTCAATTCGGAGTTCATTTGGCATGCATTTTAGGAGAATCGTTTTCAGCATTATATAATAATGGGAAGAGAGAACTCTTAGTGCTGTTAGAGACCGACTGCACGCTATTACTGTGTTGTATAAATTTCTTAATCCAGTTGCGTCCGTTTTGCTATGAACTGCTGGAAGCGCCATGAGTTGTTGCATCAACTTATCTATTAGTTTTTCCGAATCTCCATACTCCTCTTGCAAAAGAGAGATAGCCCCATAGTAGCAGGTATCAGTGGGGGTGAAACCAGATATAGTCTTCGCTGCATTCCCAGTTAAAACGGACTGCAAATAATTGAATTTTTCTGCTCCACTCAAAGACTCATTCTCATGCACAGTCGTTCGGAAGTTTTCCCAAAAACGTATCCATTCTTGATGGTCACCTGAAAACTTTTTCAGCTCTAATTTGGGAAGTTTTGTACAATGAGCCCTCTGCAGCGCTGCAGATTGACGACGCACGTTAACATCATTTTGGTAGGGATTTATTTTAGCTTGTACCTTTGCTAAACGAACTTGTAACCTAGCCATCATACCTACGGCAGAGTCTTCATATTCGGCTACCTTCTCCGGTTTAGAGTCCTCTATGTTCTTACTCTGAACATCATTGTTGATTGCGCGAAGATTTTCATTGGCGGTAGTGAGACGCTGTAAATACGATGCGAGATCTTCTTCGATGGTGTCTAATTTAGACAAATCTTCCATATCTCTTATTCCCGAACCTTTAAAATATTCTGTAGCCTCGTTAACTATTTTAGTTATTTGACTGCGGTAACCGGCGCGCGCTTGAAGTTCCATTTTGTATTTTATACTTGCGAAAATAAACTAATAAGAGTTATCACGTTTACTAACTTTCAAACTAGGTTCTATTTTAAAGTTCCCGGGTTTCGGCACCATGTCAAAAATAACCCTGTGGGAAAATAATTAAACTTCTTTTCCTAGTCGAATAAAACAACCGATCTTTTCGGGTCTAAAATCTCGTGACAACTGACTTTATTTCAACTTAAAATCTAACAGTTTAGTATACAGTTTCGTAACAGTCTACCATACGAAAAGCAAGAATATAGTAATTAAAGAAAAGTAAGAAGAAATGAGTAAGGCAACGAAATTAAGCAATAGCATATAACAATTCAAGTATTAGTGAATTCAATATCGACTATGTATTTAAAATAATAGGGTAAATCATACTTCATTTAATTTTCAACATCCTCCGAGCGGGCCAGCTAGCGGATCTCCAGTGGGTATAAAAGTTGAATTGCACGTCTAAATCTCCTGCCATCAGCAAAACGAACTTCACACGATCGTATTTTATTGTCTCTTCCGGGGTAACATGTCTCGACTATTGCTAGTTTCCAGTGAATACGGGGAGACAGGAAAGAATTGGCTATGTTTCTAAGCACGAAAATATGATCCGTAGTAGAATATCCTGTTCTGAATCCCGCTTGGTATTCCTTCGGCAGATTGTTACCCTCGATACATTCTCTTAAACGTTTTTGCAGTATTGCTGTAAATATTTTATACGAAAAGTTTAAAAAGGATATCTCTCGATAATTTACAAAGTCTTTTGTGCATCCTTTTTTGTAGATAAATGGGAAATATAAGTGCATCATTGAACTGTTGAGGAATTACTCCATATTAAAAAATTTCGTTAAATAACCTAGTCAACGTTATACACATCTTGTTTGTTCCGTATTTAAAGAACTCGGTGGATACACGATCTGTAAACACCGCTTTTCCTTTTTCGACGTTGCTTACTGCCAACCTTACTTCCGAATCGGTAATTGGTGTGTCCAGGGTATCATACTCATAATGTGTGACAGTGGCCTTGAGGTTTGAGATTTTGGAAAAAAAAGCAGGTGAAAAATGATATTAAATTTTATTGATCACTCAAAAATTTTGTAGTTAAAAAGTTTTTTTTGGAAAAAATTAAGTAGGCCATCTGATTTCGTTTACTGTTTAGAATTTCGTTTTCAAAATCTTTCAACGGGGTTTTTTTTATAACTGTTTTTTTTTGAAAAACTTTTCGAAAACATTTTCCAATTTTTGTTTGACTATGCCAACTTCTAGCACTTTCGAATTTTTATCAGAACTATAAAATTATACAAAATTGATGAAACAGTTTTTGGAAAAAAAACAAAAAATTAAAAAAAAATTTAATTTTTTTAAAAAAACTCAAAAAAATTATTTTTTGAAAAATTTAAAAATTTATATTATTTCGTCTGTCGGGGCTTCTACATTAAAATTTTCATCGAAATCCGTCAAGTGACGTACGAAAAAATCTGATTAAAAAAAACCGGTCCTATGGGAGGCACCGTTATAAGGCTTTTCCCAAAAAATCTATTCCAACCAAAATATAAAGTTTGCACAGAAAACACTATTTTATCGAAATCGTAGTAGTTTTGAGAACAATTAATTTTTCACTAAAAATCGTATGGCAGGAACCGTTTTTTTTAGAGCTAGAATGCTAATTCCAAAAAGCCTTCCCGTAGGACGTCATAATAATACTATATACCAAGTTTAAAGCAGATCGGTCCAGTCGATTAGGCCAGACAGACATACAAACAGAATTGTCGGATCCAAATTTCTCGACTTCTCTATCATCGTAATGTCATGTTTGATTGTTAGAATTTTTTTTTACGAATGCATAACTTGCTTATAGTACCTATATAATCGCAAGTAAAAAAGTACAATGTTTCGACGTGAAAGAGAGAATTTTACGTCTCCGTTCTCCTTGCCATTATGAGGATTCATCTCTTCCTCTATAAGATTTTTGAGAAAAATCGTTTCAGAATTGTTTGCGTAGATTAGCACCTTCTGGGCGCCTGGTTTAACGAAATTTGATTTTTATATTGTTCAAAGTGTTAAGTCATTCCTCGCTTGATTGGCGCATTACACCCCATACTTACAATTAGTTTTATGTCTGCCGTATAAATAGATACTCATCCCAGTTCCAGTTCATCCCATAATGTTAGGAACTGAGCTTGATACTTCAAAATTGATGTTATACACCTACCTTCAGGATATGCCAGTTTCATCTATCGCAGCTGTAATAAACATTTTTACTATAAATGTTTGATAAAAAGAAGGTACTTAAAGACATATATAATAAGAATTGTGTTATAAATAATCTTTTATATTAAGTTGTTAATAATTACATCTATATAGTATAGTTTTACATAGAAAGGAACTTCAGGAATCCTTCATTTTAAGGATACATTTCATTTGGACTTATGCATAGCTGTAGATATCAATTTATTTTTTCCTTTTGTTTTACAAAGCTTATGTAATTTTGATTGATTTTAATTAATAAAGTTTTTCAGTCTTAAAACTTTTGATCTTGGTTACATATCAGTTGACTTTTTATTGCAACGGTATTGCTCTATCAACATTTACATAAACCATAATTGATTTATTTTCTCTACAATACATTATATTCTATAAAAGTCTTTCCAATTGAAAAGAAAAATCTTTGGATTTTGTGACAAATGTTAGCCGTTAAAATAATTAGATGTTATATGATCTTGTGACAGAGGAAACATTTCTGCCAAAACTTAATACAAACAATAATTTTGGTATTTTCTACTTCACCAAATAAAAAGAAAACGTCACATGCGTTTCTATTCCTCGAAGTTAATACTCATTTACTTATTAAGAATAACTCCGTCGCACTAGTTAAAAAAACATGCTGACTTTCAACACAATTGCACAACTACTTATATAAGCCCAAACAAATATAAGGACATTTTGATTGTATCATTTTATCATTGCATATAATTCTGTATTATGTATTATGTATGTTGATTGATGATGCTTACATCTGAGAAAAAACTAATTGAATAAATCTGACTCAAATATGTCTCTTTTAAAATTGATGTGAAAATTGATTGGTTTTAATACATACGAAGTTTGCATCTAAATAGCTATTGTTTTTATGTTATTAAAATCCCTCAGTGGCTTAGTGGTACTAATGTTGGAAAATATAAATTACTAATATCGTTTATACATCGCCAAGAAAATGGTTACGAGACAACAAACTAATTATCACTTTAACGATTTTTTGTCGTTCAACGTAAATGCATCATACGTTGATCAATTATTTTTTTATTATGAAACACTAGTTAGGGGAATGTGTCAAAAATAGTTTTTTTTTCATTTCTTTCATTTCACAGTTCAAACAAAAAGCGACGATGAATTTGTTCAATATAGTTTTATGTATATTCATGATGTTCTTGACAATTTCCTCGAGGTGAAGAAAACTTTAATTTAGTTGCTTCAAGCTCAAATAAAAAAAATACTCATGAAAAAAGTGAGTTAATGATTTGATAAGTTACATATAATTGAAATGTCTATTTATAAGCTACTTAACTTTTGAATAAAATATTACAATTATCGCTTTTTATTTATGTACAATATTTATATTAATATAACTTCAATTATTTATGTTTAAAAACAAAAATAAAACTTACAAAATAACCAACATTGTTTCAAATTGAGTAAAAAATATTATGTACATTCAATTAAATGTATTTGCCGACATAAAGGTTTACACATTCACAAGTGCTTTTATAGTTTCTAAGATACAGTATTTTTTATGTATAACCAAGTAGGTATGTGTACCTAAGCAGAATAATTTTTTTTAACACTACTAAAAAGTGCATTTTATCATCACCATATTTGGCGTTGTGCTCACCACTTAGGTATTTAAAATTTTACATTAAAAATATGAAAACCATATTGAGTTACTCACAAAAACACTACGAACAACTGCATTTCTCTACCGCCATGTTTGGTATTGTGCTCATCACCAGTGTATTTTCCGCATTAAAGTAAAGTAATCGCAATGGACTCATCTTAGTTGGTGAACAGCAAGGCTGTGGGGCTGTACTAAGCTGCATTAAATGCGTATGTGGATACTTTTCTAAAAATCCCAATTTACACTCGCCATTGCAAAAGTACGCATTGAATGACGTTGGCGCAACAACCCACGTCCATTCAAATTCAACAAAATTTACCACTAATGGATATCTACAGCACCGTTCTTCGTTATCAGTTTCAGAGCAGTTCATTGAAGTGTTTCGTTTTGTCCGTCGCTTTCTGTTATCTTTAGTCATCATTTCAATATAAACAGTCTAAGGAATATAAAAAAGAAGATTTTTACTTATTGAGATTTTTCTTATATCAATAAAATGTAAGGTTTTTTTTGAAAATTAAAACAAATAATAAAATAAAAGAAAATGTTATGAGATTAAACCAATAACCATTAAATTAGATAGGTACCAATGCAATGTACGAGTAAGTATACAATCAATATAAAAATTTCGTTTTAGATTCGATTTGGACTTTCCAAAAAGAACATGGTCAATTATTTTTGAAACCAAAAAAAATAAAATGCACGACTGGGTCGCACGAACTTGCTCGAATGTGTGACAGTGGTTAAGGGGCTTGAGATTTTGATAAAAATAAAATTTTTAAAATTCTTAAATAAATACTTAAACTAATTTGAGCTGAACAAGAAGTACGCCATTTTATTTATTGGATAAATTTGAATTTATTAGAATAAATTTATAAAAATCTGTGGAGCGGTTTTTGAGAAAAAAATTTTTTTTTGAAAAACTTTTTGAAAAAAAAAATTTTAAAAAATTCAAAAACGCCAGTTTGTAGGTAGTCAGCAAATACATTTATTTAAAATTTTTAGAAACAAATTTAATGAGCAGTTTTCAAAATATTAATTTTTTGATATTTTTTAAATGCTTTTAAGAATACAAAAAAATATTTTCAAAAATATTGGTATGCAATACAAATTGAGCTACCTACAGCTATATGCGTGTGAAATTTCGAAAGAATCGGTTGAGTCGTTTTAGAGTTAGTCGAAAGCAAAAAAAACGATCCTGTGGAAAGTTCGGTTCTTAGCCATTTTTTAAAACTTTTTCAGCCATATGATTGGTCGTACCTAAAAAACAACACTGATTTTTTTAAATAGAAATCGTTAGAGCCGTTTTTGAGATTTTCGGCAAAACTGCAAGTCCTATGGAAAAAAAAAACTAAATGGCAAAGCTGTTGGTAATAACAGGATCTAAAGATCTATACACACATTTTCCACTAGCCTTGAAACGTATGTGAAAAATTCATATAACCAAGTTTTTGGTTTTTTATTTTTATGTGTTACAAAAAAAAAACTTCACGAAATATCGTGAATACTTTGTGGTGGGCTTTTTGTTCTTTGAAATATTTACTTTCATATACATTACTATGGTAAACTTTCTCAGAAAATGCAAAAACAAAAACAAAAACTCGAGTCTGATTTTTTACTTGCGATTATAGGTACTACTAGCTGAAAACCCGTCGAAAACGACAGTAATTTATGGCGCCTACTTTGAATAAGGTTCTCATAGTTTGCACTGAAAGGTGGTGTACAGTAATAAGGATGGTAACCATTGACTTTTCTTAATAGTAATAGTTGAAATCACATCAACTCCCCCGAGAAATAGATTTTTTTTTTTTTTTAAGGTGAAAATCTCAAAAGACACTATGTAGTCATCCGATTGTTCTTTTTAATTGAAAAAACTAAAAATAAACAGTAGTCGGATACAAAAACACTCATAGGAGCCGTTTGTTCGTAAGCTGATTTTTTTTTGTACTCTTTTATATTCTTCCTTTTAGACGTTTTCTTTCAGGGCGAATTTTCCGTCCTTTTAACAGGGTGTTATTTTCGTTTTTATGATGCCTCCAAATTGAAACCTTCAGTTTTGAACGACGAACTTTTTTTGATTAAGAAACTTTATGAATATACATTGTCCGCTAACATAATGTGTTTGTGTTATTTCAAAGGACAGACCTTACGTAATCTGAAAACTAATGCAAACATTATGGAGATTTACTTCTGATACTTAAAATAGCCAAAGTAGAATAAAATTACGGTTATGTGCAGGAAAATATAAACGATATATATTAAACTATGATTTATTTTAATTTCACAGTAAAAAAAAAAAATACTATTCCTTTAATACAAAGTACCAAAACGAATTATCTGGTAAGTTTTGGCAAGAACCGATATACCTATGTTGTTTACATGTTGAAGATATTTAAGCAATTACTGATCAGCAAAATAATAAGGCAATTGTATGTACCTAGAATCTTCTTAAGAATATAGGCGACACATCAACAAACAAAATACGTAATGTTTTAAAACTAATATTTTTAATCAGGGTGCAATTGTTATGTCTATAAGCTTTCAGAGAGTTAAGTGATTGGTTAGGTATGCAAGATAGTACTGTAAATTGATGGGATGCTTTTATAAATCTAACATTTGCAGGCTGCAATATGTTTAGATCATAGCTACTTGGTACTTATGGCATTGTATTCGTGTGTATTTATAATGCGAGTTTTACAAATATATATGTATGTACATTGTACATACATAAACATTGAACTAAGAAACTTATGTGCATTATATAAAATATGCCTGATAAGAGATCGTTTAGAACATAAAACAATTGACAAAAGGCTCATGACTGAAAATTGATTAGAAAAGGACAGAAAGATATAAAGTGTGCTGTATTTATGTGCAAATATTTTTTTTTTAGTTTTGACAGGTATTCATATAGTATAGTATTCAAGTTCAGGCAGTTAAAAAAAGCTTTATAAGAATTTTTGTGTTTATGAATTTCATTGAGCATTATTAAGATGGAGGAATGGCAGCACTAAATACTTCCCGCCTCTTCCTGCAGATTAGTGTCTAGTTTGTTTTGTATTGTATTTGCACGTCTGTTAATGATATGTTTTTGTTCTTCTTCATTAAGGCGAAATCAATCGCATGAGAATTGAGATTGAGAATACCTACCCTGAGCGGTACAATACTTGTAAATGTATAGGTTTCTGTTCAGTGTTCAGTGAAGGTTACGATAAAAATGTACCTTATTCCAATTGGAATTAAAAAGAGGATAGGTGATATAATATTATGCTGTTTATCATTATCATAGACTTCGTGAATGAAGAATGCTCTTACAAACGATCTTAACCTTAGAGTCAAAAAAGGGAAATAAAAGGAAAAGAGAAAATCAATTTTCTTTAAAATACATTCACATCACACTCCAACTGTAACAACAAAGTTCTTTTGAAACGTTATAATAACGTGTTGTTTACGTTATTATTTAGAACTCAGAATTAAGAGGTCAGAGCTCACTTAAACTCACAGTTGGATTAAGAGAATGATTCCACTTAGATTCCAGTTAGTTATATGCATATAATAGTTATGGGGTTGTAAACTTTGGCATAGCTACTATACGCCAGATGTCATGTTTTTTCTATGTGCATTGATGTGCATTTATAAAGCATAGCAAAAACAAAGCTACTACCAACTAGGGGTCTCTGAAAATGAAAACATAGCACCATTTGATTCGATTCGATTCGAAAAAACATTGCATACAACCGGCTATTATTATATAGGGGATAAGGCAAGTTATGGATTCGTGCAGAAAAAAAATTTTGAGATAACAATCACACATGACATAACGATGATGGAGAAGTCGAAAAAAGTGGGTCTGGGAATTCCGTCCGTCTGTCTGTCTGTCTGTCTGTCTGTCTGTCTGTTCGCGCCTCTGGAGGCTGAACGGGTGGGCCGATTTGCTTCAAATTTGGTATTTAGGATTTATTTGGCCGTCCCTCGGAACGTATTTTTTATTTTTGCTCTAGGTCCAAAAATAACGGCACCTGCCATACAATCTTGAAGACAAAAATTGATTTTCTCAAAAACGGATCTAACGATTTTGATAAAACTTTCAGAATGCTATTTTTGCAAGACAATCTATGTTTTGGTTAAAATTTTTTTTTCAAAATTTGTCTAATAACGGTACCTCTCATAGAACCAATATTTTCAAATCAAATTTTCTCGTAAACTATACATTCGATTTCAATAAAATTTTGGCCACAGAAAGTTATTCATAATTTTATTAATATGGCATTTCAAAATTTTCAAAAACTTTTTTGTTTTGATTTTTTATAATTTTTTCAAAAAAATTTTTGGTTTTCGAAATATGTTGGAAACGGGTACATTGATTTTTTTTAAAATTATTTTTCAAATGTAAGCTACAGATTGCCATATATTCGCATACTCAAATAAATTTCAAAATATTTTTTGAAAAAGTTTTTCAAAAATAACCTTTTAAAAAAAAACTGGTCCAACGATTTTCAATATTTTTTTTTTCCTAAATTGCCGTATAGCTTTGAAATTTTATTGCATACTTAGTTTTTCCGAGAAAACTCTTAAACTAATTTAAAAAATAAAAGAATTTTCGAAATTATTTAATTTTTTTTTAATATCCATATATGCAGCCACTACGCAATTGCATATCATAAGAGCAAGTTCGTGCGACCCAGTCGTGCATTTTATTTTTAATCATTATGTAAATATCCAAGTATTTGGTTTTTTATTTGTATGTGTAACAAAAAAAAAACTTCATGAAATATCGTGAAAACTTTGTGGTGGGCTTTTTGTTCTTTGGAATATTTAATTTCTCATGGTGTGAAAAAAATATGCATTACTATGGTAAAATTTCTCAGAAAATGCAAAAAAACCAACAACAAAAACTCGATTCCGAATTTTTTTTTTTTTTTTTTTTGCACTATCAGTTCACGAGAGTAGGAAGCTTATATCAAGCATAAACTTACAATCAGATATTAGCCAACACATATTATGTGCTCACTGGCTACATCATTTAGTGCAGGTGTTAGTTGTTAGTAAGCAAAATATACAAATAGCATAACACAAGCACAAAGATAAAAAAAAAATAAATAAACAAAAAATACATTTATAAAAAATTATAAAAAATAGATACAAAAACATTGAGAACATACTAAACATAAACTATGAGCGTGGTGCACTGGTTTTGAATGTTTTTTTTTAGGCAAGATTTACTAATATTAAAATCAACAATACTTTTATTTGAGTTGAAAAGTTTGCACATGCGGGTAAGAGGTTCATTCATGCCATAATTAGTACAGTGTTGGGGACAATGCAATAGCTCTAATCTACGAAGATGATGAGCCCCTCCGCGATAGTTTTTAATCATTATGTAAAATTTTGTGCTACAGGGTGGGCCAAAAGAAGTCATCCATCCGATGTTGTTTGGCTCTCTTTTTTTTTCTAAATGAAAAACTTCGATTCTGTTTTTTGATTATGTTCATTTGAATTGGTCAAGTCTAGAAGATGATATCGGCCAAATGGGCGCCGCTACAATTGACTGCTTGTTTTATTGCATTTTTCATCACTTCAGCGAGAATTTCGGGCGATAGATTCTCGCATTCGTGTCGAATGTTGTCCTTGAGGGCTTCCAGAGTCCCGGGCTTGTTCACAAAAACACGGGACTTCAAAAAACTCCACAAAAAAGTATGAAACGGTTAAATCGGGCGATCTTGCGGGCCAGTCAAAACGAGAGATGAGGCGACCCAGGAACGCCGCCTTCATAATATCCGTTCATGTCGGTTCATGTACCGCTCCATGGCTTGTTCACTTGTATTTTGCATCTTTTTAGTCCACAAATGTTAACACAGATTTGACATTGACGGCCATTTGCAAAAATGAGAGCATTTTCCAATAGGCTGGTTTTTTTTGCCCCACCCTGTAGGTATTTATTAAAATTTACATTTTTTAATAAAAAAAAATTTTTTTTATCGAAAAATTAACAACAAAAACTCCAGTCCGAATTTTTTTTTAATCATTATGTAAAATTTTGAGCTATTTTTATTAAAGTTTACATTTTTTAATTTTTAATTTTTTTGTTTATCAATGTAACATGAAATCTTACGTTTTTTGAGTAGATAAAGTGTACAATTTAATAAATGGCTCATAATTTTAGATAATGATACAAAAAAATGTCGATTCCTGTTTTCAAAAATAAAATCTTATTTATTTGAATTTTTTTGCATATATCTTTTCATTAACTACAACTTTGCCATATATCTTATTTCCATAGGATTTGTAGTTTTGCCGGAAATCGCGATAAAATGATTTTAACTCTTAAATCCCCTTACCACCACCTTCACTTCCCGACCACAGATCGCCCGTAGTTTATTTTTCCTTTTAATTTTGATATAATCTCTTCCTATTCCAATGGGTTTCCTCCTACTATTATTTTTTTTGTTCACTTTTTACCATTTTCGAACTCTTCAGCCCTGGTCTAAAAGGCTTAGCAATACTAACGACTTGGTCAGGTCATGCTTTATCGTCAGGTCAGGTTTATCGTTTTTTTACTGATATTATAATGAATGTAGTACATCGTGGCGTAGTGGTTAGTGTGTCGGACGCCGAAGGTTCTGGGTTCGAAATAAAAATATTGAGAACCTCCGAATCCCCCCTGGCGATATGTCTGTAGTTTTATCTTTTAATGGCTAAAGCCAAAGTTGCCCCTGTAAAGCAACTATCCATTCCTCGATTAGAGTTACAGGCTGAAGTTCTTGGAGTGCGTTTGGCATCTACGACAAAAAAGTCGCACAAGATACGGTTTGATAATGAAATTTATCTATCAGACTCGAAGACTGTACTATCTTCGATAAACTCTACCCAGTATAAGTTTCCCTCATTTGTTGCTACTCGCATTGGGGAAATTCTTGAAAATTCTTCTCCGCGGCAGTGGCTTCACATTGGTTCAAGTGATAACGTTGCAGATGATGGAACTAAATGGTGCGATGATTCAATGGGAAACCACTAGACGAGATGGTTCCAAGGTCCAGATTTCCTCCGCTTTTCAGAATGGCCCGTCAAACCAAGAAAGTCAGATTTGCAATTGATGCGATTGATACGTATTTTGATGTCTACGAAAATCTTAGCGCTAGGTTTAAAGCAAGATGGGCTTCTTCTGTACGAGTCATCGGATTTTTGCTTCGCTTTAATGACGTTTATCAGAATCTGCCCGCTGAGAAAGAATCTTTCATCACGCCAGCTGAGTTTTCTCGAGCTGAAAGTTGGCTTTTTAGGAAAATTCAACTTGATTCTTTTCCAAATGATCTAAAATCCCTCAGAAAAAATGGATAAGTAGGATCATCAAGCTCTATTCTCAGTCTATCGCCTTTTTATGATAAAGAAGGCACCATACGAGTGAGCTCTCGGAACTCCAAAACCAATTTATCATACGCTGCATGTCAAAAATAACCCTGTGGGAAAATAATTAAACTTCTTTTCCTAGTCGAATAAAACAACCGATCTTTTCGGGTCTAAAATCTCGTGACAACTGACTTTATTTCAACTTAAAATCTAACAGTTTAGTATACAGTTTCGTAACAGTCTACCATACGAAAAGCAAGAATATAGTAGATAAAGAAAAGTAAGAAGAAATGAGTAAGGCAAAGAAATTAAGCAATAGCATATAACAATTCAAGTATTAGTGAATTCAATATCGACTATGTATTTAAAATAATAGGGTAAATCATACTTCATTTTATTTTCAACATCCTCCGAGCGGGCCAGCTGGCGGATCTCCAGTGGGTATAAAAGTTAAATTGCACGTCTAAATCTCCTGCCATCAGCAAAACGAACTTCACACGATCGTATTTTATTGTCTCTTCCGGGGTAACATGTCTCGACTATTGCTAGTTTCCAGTGAATACGGGGAGTACTGGCATCATATACTAGCACAACGTCACCAAGTTGGATTTCTTTAGAAAAGGTGCGCGCGGAGTGATGAGCTGAACGTAAAAGCTTCAAATATTCAGCTTTCCATCTCTTCCATAAAAGAGATGTGTACTGCAATCTGGACTTCCATTTGCTTCGAAGATCGGAAGCAATCGCTTGGCCAGTGCTCTCATTATCAATTACCTTGGAGCAAGTGATAAGAAAACTTTCAGGTGTCAAAGGAGCCAAGTCCGTTGGATCTGGTTTTCTCAAAGTGATGACTCAATTACCGATTTCTCATCTGCAGCAGAGTATCGCATGACTCGTGTCACCTTCGGGGTTTCCTCTAGTCCATTTTTGCTATCCGCCACAATAGCCCTTCACATTTTTTCATGTCAAAAATAACCCTGTGGGAAAATAATTAAACTTCTTTTTATAGTCAAATAAAACAACCGATCTTTTCGGGTCTAAAATCTCGTGACAACTGACTTTATTTCAACTTAAAATCTAACAGTTTAGTATACAGTTTCGTAACAGTCTACCATATGAAAAGCAAGAATATAGTAATTAAAGAAAAGTAAGAAGAAATGAGTAAGGCAAAGAAATTAAGCAATAGCATATAACAATTCAAGTATTAGTGAATTCAATATCGACTATGTATTTAAAATAATAGGGTAAATCATACTTCATTTAATTTTCAACATCCTCCGAGCGGGCCAGCTGGCGGATCTCCAGTGGGTATAAAAGTTGAATTGCACGTCTAAATCTCCTGCCATCAGCAAAACGAACTTCACACGATCGTATTTTATTGTCTCTTCCGGGGTAACATGTCTCGACTATTGCTAGTTTCCAGTGAATACGGGGAGTACTGGCATCATATACTAGCACAACGTCACCAAGTTGGATTTCTTTAGAAAAGGTACGCGCGGAGTGATGAGCTGAGCGTAAAAGCTTCAAATATTCAGCTTTCCATCTCTTCCATAAAAGAGATGTGTACTGCAATCTGGACTTCCAATTGCTTCGAAGATCGGAAGCAATCGCTTGGCCAGTGCTCTCATTATCAATTACCTTGGAGCAAGTGATAAGAAAACTTTCAGGTGTCAAAGGAGCCAAGTCCGTTGGATCGTCGCTAATGTACGTTAGAGGTCTCATATTAATGATCCGCTCTGCTTCAGTTAGAAGGGTATAAAGCTCTTCATTGGTAATTTTCGCCTTCCAAATTGTGCCTTTGAGAACGTCTTTCACACTCTTGACCAACCTCTCCCAAAATCCACCCCACCACGGTGCTCTTTCCACGCTAAATTTCCAGTTTATTCCGCGGTTATTAAGAAATCCATGGAAGATTTCGCTGTTGAAAACCTCTCCCAACATTTTTAATTCGGTTGCAGCTTTTTTAAATGTTTTCGCGTTATCTGAGTATATGGTTTTCGGAGAGCCCCTCCTCGATATAAAACGCCGTATCGCTAAAAGGCAGCATTCCGTAGTCAAGTTCAGTACAAGCTCCAAATGTACTGCACGAACAACTGCGCACGTAAATATCATTATGTACACCTTGCTTTGAGTCCCATCGGAATGTGTATAAAGAGGGCCAGCAAAATCCACACCAACAGTGTCGAAAGGTCTGGAAGCTTGAAGTCGGTCTCTTGGTAAAGGGGCAAAGGGTTGAGATGCAGCCTTTCCCCTGAGTCTCCGACAAAGATAGCAAGATGCGATGACCCTTTTGACCAACTGCCGTCCTCCTGGCAACCAGAACTTTTCACGTAGCCGAGCTAGCACAGTATTTACTCCACCGTGCAAGGAACATTCGTGAAAATAAGTAGCGATCAATTTGCTCAAATAGCTACGCTTGGGAAGAATGACTGGACTTATAAAATCTAGCGACTCGTCTAGCTGCGTAAGTCTACTTCCCACACGAAGCAAACCTTGGTCGTCAATAAATGGATTAAGCGTGAGGAGGGTAGATGACCGAGAAATACCTTTTCCCTCCTGTAAAGACAAAACTTCATTAGAAAAATAAGTAAATTGAAAATAACTTATCCAATGCATTGCTGCTTTCATCATTTCAGTTGCTTGAAGAAACCTCGAGGTATGGATTTTTCTACTTCTCTTGAGAAACCATTTAGGCCACCAATGGTTAAGCAGCGCATTAACACCTCGAACAATATACGCTGTGATTCTGATAAGCTTCTTCCAGTCATTTACGGTTTCAGGCAGCAACAACGGTTCCGTATATTTAGTAAAAGCAGCAACCTCTTCTCTTAACATAACAGTAACATCCTCAGCAGCAACAACATTTACAGCAGGCCAGCAAATTTGGTTCTCCTTCAGCCAAGATGGACCTTCCTTCCACAGCGACGAGGAAAAAAATTTATCTGCAGATATCCCTCTCGTAAGCAAATCTGCACGGTTTTCTTTCCCAGAACAATGATGCCAGTCGTTCACATCTGTAAGCTCTTGTATATCTTTAACGAGGCTAAACACGTACGGCTTCCATTTCCGGGCATCTCCTTGTATCCAATGTAGGGCGATCTGCGAGTCTGTCCACAAAAAAAGTCGTTTAAATGGAATATTTGACTTCTTTAAATAAGAACCAAGCCTGGCGGCAACCAAGGCAGCTGTTAGTTCTAATTTCGGCAAGCTGAGGTCATCTGTTTTGTTTTCTTTGAGTGGCGCGACTCGGGCTTTAGCACACACGAAATTCACATCAATTTTATACTTTGTATTCTCGAGCCTAAGAAATGCAACGGCACCAAAAGCTTTCTGGCTCGCATCGGCAAATATGTGCAATTCGATCGATGTCAAATCATCTTTAATTCCAAGCCACCTAGGCATTGAAAAATCAGGAACTAATTGTAAGTCCTTTACGCACGCTATATATTTTTGGCTGGATTCTGCGTCTAATGGCTCGTCCCAATTCAGCTTATCTCGCCACAAAGTCTGAAATAAGATTTTTAAACTTATTAAAATTGGGCTTAGAAAGCCTAGAGGATCGAACACTCGCGCTATAACTTAAAGTAAATTGCGCTTTGTAGGAAGTGCCATCGCTTTTAAATAATCCAAATTGAGATTTATCATTAACTCGTCGCTGTGCACGTTCCATAGGACACCCAAAACAGAATAAACCAAGCCGTCGGTTAACTCGAGAGAATTTTGAATATCATAACTATTGCAACGCCATTTTCTTAGATTCATATATGCTCGTCTGAATACCTCGCTTGCCTCCTTACAAAATTTCCCTGCATCGGTTTGACTATTCACGCTTGAAACAAGATCATCCATATAGAAAGACTTACTCAGCATGTCACACGTTTCCGGAAACTCGTTCGATTGTTCACTAATGTGAAGAGCTATTGTGGCGGATAGCAAAAATGGACTAGAGGAAACCCCGAAGGTGACACGAGTCATACGATACTCTGCTGCAGATGAGAAATCGGTAGTTGAGTCATCACTTTGAGAAAACCAGATAAAACGGTGACTGTTCCTTTCACTCTCTGCTAATCCCACTTGCAAAAACGCCTTTTGAATATCTGCCACTATACCAATCTCACCAATCCGAAATCTCAACAGAATTTGGAGCATGTCTGGAAGTAAACTCGAGCCTGTCCATAAACATTCATTTAAAGATAATTTACCTGGTAAATAAGACGAGGCATCGAATAAAATTCGGATCTTGGTAGATGATTTCTCTGGGCGATATACTGCGCTATGTGGCATATAATACAGGTTCTCAGTTTGGTGGTCACTTGAAGCTACTCTCTCTGCGTATCCTGCTGCAATAAATTCCCGCAATGCTGTATCGTATTCGCGAAGTTTCGATGGTTCTCTTTGAAGTCTTCTGAGAAGGGAACGTAGCCTTGACAGAGCCATTTCTTTATTGTTTCCCAGCTGTCCATTTAAGGTTTTCCAGGGTAGGAGCGCTTCGTATCTTGTCTCGGTCTTTCTAATGCATTTGGTTTGGAGCTCTTTAGTGAATTCACTCATCTCCATTTCGTCGCCTCGTATGCCTATGGTCTCTAGTTTCCACATTTCTTCAAAAGATGTCGAGCTGAAAAGAGTGGAAACACTTTCATTAGCGATTATATCTCCTGTGTCACAAGGACCCTGAAGCGTCCACCCGAATACTGTGTCTACTGCTGTCAAGAGGTTTGTTATTCGCTTATATCTTCCAGTAACCACCTGCCAATAATAATCGGCTCCAACTAGAACACTCAAAGGGCTTTCACTCTCCGGAGCAACCAAGACATCTAAGCAGATTTCTGGAACAACAATCGCCGTAACTTCCACAGACCTGTCGCTAAATTGACTTTTTAAAACGATTTTCACAATTTTCATTTTATTAGCACAGGAAATTTTGTCTTTACCGAAAGGAATGATAGATAAATTAACAAAACCTGCGATTGGTAAATTAAGCTTGTTTACAACTGCTTTTTTTTTACATACGTACGCTGGCTGCCACCATCGATGATATGACGAATGAATAAATTGTTTTTCGCCGACAAAGAACAACTAAGAAGCGCTCGCACGGTTTGTAGAAAAACATGTGATTTGTTATTACATTTTGAAATATCTGTCACACACAAATTTATTATTGGATTAAGCAATGCCACAGACTTAGAATTTTCTTTAGATTTTAATTGCTCCTCACTGACAGATGATATTTTATTAGAATTGCACAACGAAGATGGATGCTTGTTTTTGCACTTTTTGCAATACAAACCTCTCGCTTTACAAAATCTTGCAGAAGGGGCCTTCATCGTGCATCGAAAACACCTACCATCCTCTTTCAGGATATGTTTCTGCTCAGCTACTGTATGAGAGCTACTGCACTCTTTCGTTGAATGCTGGGTAGACTTGCAAAATAAACATATTTCGTTTGGCTGCGTGGAAGCGAAGAGGCCAGCTGCTGTCGATGGTTGTGCGTGTGAACGGTGTGTGCTAGCTCGCGCTGAAGACCTGCCCTCTCAATCGACTCGACTTCTTGCTTAAGAAATCTAAGAATATTTTTCACCTGTTTGTCTCCATCGAAAGAAAGAGTAGATCCAGTATCAGAAGCTGAATCGTTGACGTCTTCACCCTTTATCAAGCTTTCTTTCTGTATTCGGTGGTAGTCAATTCGGAGTTCATTTGGCATGCATTTTAGGAGAATCGTTTTCAGCATTATATAATAATGGGAAGAGAGAACTCTTAGTGCTGTTAGAGACCGACTGCACGCTATTACTGTGTTGTATAAATTTCTTAATCCAGTTGCGTCCGTTTTGCTATGAACTGCTGGAAGCGCCATGAGTTGTTGCATCAACTTATCTATTAGTTTTTCCGAATCTCCATACTCCTCTTGCAAAAGAGAGATAGCCCCATCGTAGCAGGTATCAGTGGGGGTGAAACCAGATATAGTCTTCGCTGCATTCCCAGTTAAAACGGACTGCAAATAATTGAATTTTTCTGCTCCACTCAAAGACTCATTCTCATGCACAGTCGTTCGGAAGTTTTCCCAAAAACGTATCCATTCTTGATGGTCACCTGAAAACTTTTTCAGCTCTAATTTGGGAAGTTTTGTACAATGAGCCCTCTGCAGCGCTGCAGATTGACGACGCACGTTAACATCATTTTGGTAGGGATTTATTTTAGCTTGTACCTTTGCTAAACGAACTTGTAACCTAGCCATCATACCTACGGCAGAGTCTTCATATTCGGCTACCTTCTCCGGTTTAGAGTCCTCTATGTTCTTACTCTGAACATCATTGTTGATTGCGCGAAGATTTTCATTGGCGGTAGTGAGACGCTGTAAATACGATGCGAGATCTTCTTCGATGGTGTCTAATTTAGACAAATCTTCCATATCTCTTATTCCCGAACCTTTAAAATATTCTGTAGCCTCGTTAACTATTTTAGTTATTTGACTGCGGTAACCGGCGCGCGCTTGAAGTTCCATTTTGTATTTTATACTTGCGAAAATAAACTAATAAGAGTTATCACGTTTACTAACTTTCAAACTAGGTTCTATTTTAAAGTTCCCGGGTTTCGGCACCATGTCAAAAATAACCCTGTGGGAAAATAATTAAACTTCTTTTCCTAGTCGAATAAAACAACCGATCTTTTCGGTTCTAAAATCTCGTGACAACTGACTTTATTTCAACTTAAAATCTAACAGTTTAGTATACAGTTTCGTAACAGTCTACCATACGAAAAGCAAGAATATAGTAATTAAAGAAAAGTAAGAAGAAATGAGTAAGGCAAAGAAATTAAGCAATAGCATATAACAATTCAAGTATTAGTGAATTCAATATCGACTATGTTTTTAAAATAATAGGGTAAATCATACTTCATTTAATTTTCAACATCCTCCGAGCGGGCCAGCTAGCGGATCTCCAGTGGGTATAAAAGTTGAATTGCACGTCTAAATCTCCTGCCATCAGCAAAACGAACTTCACACGATCGTATTTTATTGTCTCTTCCGGGGTAACATGTCTCGACTATTGCTAGTTTCCAGTGAATACGGGGAGACAGGAAAGAATTGGCTATGTTTCTAAGCACGAAAATATGATCCGTAGTAGAATATCCTGTTCTGAATCCCGCTTGGTATTCCTTCGGCAGATTGTTACCCTCGATACATTCTCTTAAACGTTTTTGCAGTATTGCTGTAAATATTTTATACGAAAAGTTTAAAAAGGATATCTCTCGATAATTTGCAAAGTCTTTTGTGCATCCTTTTTTGTAGATAAATGGGAAATATAAGTGCATCATTGAACTGTTGAGGAATTACTCCATATTTCGTTAAATAACCTAGTCAACGTTATACACATCTTGTTTGTTCCGTATTTAAAGAACTCGGTGGATACACGATCTGTAAACACCGCTTTACCTTTTTCGACGTTGCTTACTGCCAACCTTACTTCCGAATCGGTAATTGGTGTGTCCAGGGTATCATACTCATAATGTGTGACAGTGGCCTTGAGGTTTGAGATTTTGGAAAAAAAAGCAGGTGAAAAATGATATTAAATTTTATTGATCACTCAAAAATTTTGTAGTTAAAACGTTTTTTTTGGAAAAAATTAAGTAGGCCATCTGATTTCGTTTACTGTTTAGAATTTCGTTTTCAAAATCTTTCAACGGGGTTTTTTTTTTAAAACTGTTTTTTTTTGAAAAACTTTTCGAAAACATTTTCCAATTTTTGTTTGACTATGCCAACTTCTAGCACTTTCGAATTTTTATCAGAACTATAAAATTATAAAAAATTGATGAAACAGTTTTTGGAAAAAAACAAAAAATTTAATTTTTTTAAAAAAACTCAAAAAAATTATTTTTTGAAAAATTTAAAAAATTATATTATTTCGTCTGTCGGGGCTTCTACATTAAAATTTTCATCGAAATCCGTCAAGTGACGTACGAAAAAATCTGATTAAAAAAAACCGGTCCTATGGGAGGCACCGTTATAAGGCTTTTCCCAAAAAATCTATTCCAACCAAAATATAAAGTTTGCACAGAAAACACTATTCAGAAAGTTTTATCGAAATCGTAGTAGTTTTGAGAACAATTAATTTTTCAGTAAAAATCGTATGGCAGGAACCGTTATTTTTAGAGCTAGAATGCTAATTCCAAAAAGCCTTCCCGTAGGACGTCATAATAATACTATATACCAAGTTTAAAGCAGATCGGTCCAGTCGATTAGGCCAGACAGACATACAAACAGAATTGTCGGATCCAAATTTTTCGACTTCTCTATCATCGTAATGTCATGTTTGATTGTTAGAATTTTTTTTACGAATGCATAACTTGCTTATAGTACCTATATAATCGCAAGTAAAAAAGTACAATGTTTCGACGTGAAAGAGAGAATTTTACGTCTCCGTTCTCCTTGCCATTATGAGGATTCATCTCTTCCTCTATAAGATTTTTGAGAAAAATCGTTTCAGAATTGTTTGCGTAGATTAGCACCTTCTGGGCGCCTGGTTTAACGAAATTTGATTTTTATATTGTTCAAAGTGTTAAGTCATTCCTCGCTAGATTGGCGCATTACACCCCATACTTACAATTAGTTTTATGTCTGCCGTATAAATAGATACTCATCCCAGTTCCAGTTCATCCCATAATGTTAGGAACTGAGCTTGATACTTCAAAATTGATGTTATACACCTACCTTCAGGATATGCCAGTTTCATCTATCGCAGCTGTAATAAACATTTTTACTATAAATGTTTGATAAAAAGAAGGTACTTAAAGACATATATAATGAGAATTGTGTTATAAATAATCTTTTATATTAAGTTGTTAATAATTACATCTATATAGTATAGTTTTACATAGAAAGGAACTTCAGGAATCCTTCATTTTAAGGATACATTTCATTTGGACTTATGCATAGCTGTAGATATCAATTTATTTTTTCCTTTTGTTTTACAAAGCTTATGTAATTTTGATTGATTTTAATTAATAAAGTTTTTCAGTCTTAAAACTTTTGATCTTGGTTACATATCAGTTGACTTTTTATTGCAACGGTATTGCTCTATCAACATTTACATAAACCATAATTGATTTATTTTCTCTACAATACATTATATTCTATAAAAGTCTTTCCAATTGAAAAGAAAAATCTTTGGATTTTGTGACAAATGTTAGCCGTTAAAATAATTAGATGTTATATGATCTTGTGACAGAGGAAAAATTTCTGCCAAAACTTAATACAAACAATAATTTTGGTATTTTCTACTTCACCAAATAAAAAGAAAACGTCACATGCGTTTCTATTCCTCGAAGTTAATACTCATTTACTTATTAAGAATAACTCCGTCGCACTAGTTAAAACAACATGCTGACTTTCAACACAATTGCACAACTACTTATATAAGCCCAAACAAATATAAGGACATTTTGATTGTATCATTTTATCATTGCATATAATTCTGTATTATGTATTATGTATGTTGATTGATGATGCTTACATCTGAGAAAAAACTAATTGAATAAATCTGACTCAAATATGTCTCTTTTAAAATTGATGTGAAAATTGATTGGTTTTAATACATAC
This sequence comes from Platycheirus albimanus, assembly GCA_916050605.2. Classification (NCBI taxonomy): domain Eukaryota; kingdom Metazoa; phylum Arthropoda; class Insecta; order Diptera; family Syrphidae; genus Platycheirus; species Platycheirus albimanus. The sequence continues at coordinate 19,481,509 of OU696699.1, forward strand.
GAAGTTTGCATCTAAATAGCTATTGTTTTTATGTTATTAAAATCCCTCAGTGGCTTAGTGGTACTAATGTTGGAAAATATAAATTACTAATATCGTTTATACATCGCCAAGAAAATGGTTAAGAGACAACAAACTAATTATCACTTTAACGATTTTTTGTCGTTCAACGTAAATGCATCATACGTTGATCAATTATTTTTTATTATGAAACACTAGTTAGGGGAATGTGTCAAAAATAGTTTTTTTTTTCATTTCTTTGATTTCACAGTTCAAACAAAAAGCGACGATGAATTTGTTCAATATAGTTTTATGTATATTCATGATGTTCTTGACAATTTCTTCGAGGTGAAGAAAACTTTAATTTAGTTGCTTCAAGCTCAAATAAAAAAAATACTCATGAAAAAAGTGAGTTAATGATTTGATAAGTTACATATAATTGAAATGTCTATTTATAAGCTACTTAACTTTTGAATAAAATATTACAATTATCGCTTTTTATTTATGTACAATATTTATATTAATATAACTTCAATTATTTATGTTTAAAAACAAAAATAAAACTTACAAAATAACCAACATTGTTTCAAATTGAGTAAAAAATATTATGTACATTCAATTAAATGTATTTGCCGACATAAAGGTTTACACATTCACAAGTGCTTTTATAGTTTCTAAGATACAGTATTTTTTATGTATAACCAAGTAGGTATGTGTACCTAAGCAGAATAATTTTTTTTAACACTACTAAAAAGTGCATTTTATCATCACCATATTTGGCGTTGTGCTCACCACTTAGGTATTTAAAATTTTACATTAAAAATATGAAAACCATATTGAGTTACTCACAAAAACACTACGAACAACTGCATTTCTCTACCGCCATGTTTGGTATTGTGCTCATCACCAGTGTATTTTCCGCATTAAAGTAAAGTAATCGCAATGGACTCATCTTAGTTGGTGAACAGCAAGGCTGTGGGGCTGTACTAAGCTGCATTAAATGCGTATGTGGATACTTTTCTAAAAATCCCAATTTACACTCGCCATTGCAAAAGTACGCATTGAATGACGTTGGCGCAACAACCCACGTCCATTCAAATTCAACAAAATTTACCACTAATGGATATCTACAGCACCGTTCTTCGTTATCAGTTTCAGAGCAGTTCATTGAAGTGTTTCGTTTTGTCCGTCGCTTTCTGTTATCTTTAGTCATCATTTCAATATAAACAGTCTAAGGAATATAAAAAAGAAGATTTTTACTTATTGAGATTTTTCTTATATCAATAAAATGTAAGGTTTTTTTTGAAAATTAAAACAAATAATAAAATAAAAGAAAATGTTATGAGATTAAACCAATAACCATTAAATTAGGTAGGTACCAATGCAATGTACGAGTAAGTATACAATCAATATAAAAATTTCGTTTTAGATTCGATTTGGACTTTCCAAAAAGAACATGGTCAATTATTTTTGAAACCAAAAAAAAATAAAATGCACGACTGGGTCGCACGAACTTGCTCGAATGTGTGACAGTGGTTTAGGGGCTTGAGATTTTGATAAAAATAAAATTTTTAAAATTCTTAAATAATACTTAAACTAATTTGAGCTGAACAAGAAGTACGCCATTTTATTTATTGGATAAATTTGAATTTATTAGAATAAATTTATAAAAATCTGTGGAGCGGTTTTTGAGAAAAAAATTTTTTTTTTGAAAAACTTTTTGAAAAAAAAATTTTAAAAAATTCAAAAACGCCAGTTTGTAGGTAGTCAGCAAATACATTTATTTAAAATTTTTAGAAAAAAATTTAATGAGCAGTTTTCAAAATATTAATTTTTTGATTTTTTTTAAATGCTTTTAAAAATACAAAAAAATATTTTCAAAAATATTGGTATGCAATACAAATTGAGCTACCTACAGCTATATGCGTGTGAAATTTCGAAAGAATCGGTTGAGTCGTTTTAGAGTTAGTCGAAAGCAAAAAAAACGATCCTATGGAAAGTTCGGTTCTTAGCCATTTTTTAAAACTTTTTCAGCCATATGATTGGTCGTACCTAAAAAAGCAACACTGATTTTTTTAAATAGAAATCGTTAGAGCCGTTTTTGAGATTTTCGGCAAAACTGCAAGTCCTATGGAAAAAAAAAACTAAATGGCAAAGCTGTTGGTAATAACAGGATCTAAAGAAAAGATCTTCTATACACACATTTTCCACTAGCCTTAAAACGTATGTGAAAAATTCATATAACCAAGTTTTTGGTTTTTTATTTTTATGTGTTACAAAAAAAAAACTTCACGAAATATCGTGAATACTTTGTGGTGGGCTTTTTGTTCTTTGAAATATTTACTTTCATATACATTACTATGGTAAACTTTCTCAGAAAATGCAAAAACAAAAACAAAAACTCGAGTCTGATTTTTTACTTGCGATTATAGGTACTACTAGCAGAAAACCCGTCGAAAACGACGGTAATTTATGGCGCCTACTTTGAATAAGGTTCTCATAGTTTGCACTGAAAGGTGGTGTACAGTAATAAGGATGGTAACCATTGACTTTTCTTAATAGTAATAGTTGAAATCACATCAACTCCCCCGAGAAACAGATTTTTTTTTTTTTTTAAGGTGAAAATCTCAAAAGACACTATGTAGTCATCCGATTGTTCTTTTTAATTGAAAAAACTAAAAATAAACAGTAGTCGGATACAAAAACACTCATAGGAGCCGTTTGTTCGTAAGCTGATTTTTTTTTGTACTCTTTTATATTCTTCCTTTTAGACGTTTTCTTTCAGGGCGAATTTTCCGTCCTTTTAACAGGGTGTTATTTTCGTTTTTATGATGCCTCCAACGCAGTGGTGCCAAATTGAAACCTTCAGTTTTGAACGACGAACTTTTTTTGATTAAGAAACTTTATGAATATACATTGTCCGCTAACATAATGTGTTTGTGTTATTTCAAAGGACAGACCTTACGTAATCTGAAAACTAATGCAAACATTATGGAGATTTACTTCTGATACTTAAAATAGCCAAAGTAGAATAAAATTACGGTTATGTGCAGGAAAATATAAACGATATATATTAAACTATGATTTATTTTAATTTCACAGTAAAAAAAAAAATACTATTCCTTTAATACAAAGTACCAAAACGAATTATCTGGTAAGTTTTGGCAAGAACCGATATACCTATGTTGTTTACATGTTGAAGATATTTAAGCAATTACTGATCAGCAAAATAATAAGGCAATTGTATGTACCTAGAATCTTCTTAAGAATATAGGCGACACATCAACAAACAAAATACGTAATGTTTTAAAACTAATATTTTTAATCAGGGTGCAATTGTTATGTCTATAAGCTTTCAGAGAGTTAAGTGATTGGTTAGGTATGCAAGATAGTACTGTAAATTGATGGGATGCTTTTATAAATCTAACATTTGCAGGCTGCAATATGTTTAGATCATAGCTACTTGGTACTTATGGCATTGTATTCGTGTGTATTTATAATGCGAGTTTTACAAATATATATGTATGTACATTGTACATACATAAACATTGAACTAAGAAACTTATGTGCATTATATAAAATATGCCTGATAAGAGATCGTTTAGAACATAAAACAATTGACAAAAGGCTCATGACTGAAAATTGATTAGAAAAGGACAGAAAGATATAAAGTGTGCTGTATTTATGTGCAAATATTTTTTTTTTAGTTTTCATTGAGCATTATTAAGATGGAGGAATGGCAGCACTAAATACTTCCCGCCACTTCCTGCAGATTAGTGTCTAGTTTGTTTTGTATTGTATTTGCACGTCTGATATGTGTTTGTTCTTCTTCATTAAGGCGAAATCAATCGCATGAGAATTGAGATTGAGAATACCTACCCTGAGCGGTACAATACTTGTAAATGTATAGGTTTCTGTTCAGTGTTCAGTGAAGGTTACGATAAAAATGTACCTAATTCCAATTGGAATTAAAAAGAGGATAGGTGATATAATATTATGCTGTTTATCATTATCATAGACTTCGTGAATGAAGAATGCTCTTACAAACGATCTTAACCTTAGAGTCAAAAAAGGGAAATAAAAGGAAAAGAGAAAATCAATTTTCTTTAAAATACATTCACATCACACTCCAACTGTAACAACAAAGTTCTTTTGAAACGTTATAATAACGTGTTGTTTACGTTATTATTTAGAACTCAGAATTAAGAGGTCAGAGCTCACTTAAACTCACAGTTGGATTAAGAGAATGATTCCACTTAGATTCCAGTTAGTTATATGCATAGAATAGTTATGGGGTTGTAAACTTTGGCATAGCTACTATACGGCAGATGTCATGTTTTTTCTATGTGCATTGATGTGCATTTATAAAGCATAGCAAAAACAAAGCTACTACCCACTAGGGGTCTCTGAAAATGAAAACATAGCACCATTTGATTCGATTCGATTCGATTCGAAAAAAACATTGCATACAACCGGCTATTATTATATAGGGGATAAGGCAAGTTATGGATTCGTGCAGAAAAAAAATTTTGAGATAACAATCACACATGACATTACGATGATGGAGAAGTCGAAAAAAGTGGGTCTGGGAATTCCGTCCGTCTGTCTGTCTGTCTGTTCGCGCCTCTGGAGGCTGAACGGGTGGGCCGATTTGCTTCAAATTTGGTATTTAGGATTTATTTGGCCGTCCCTCGGAACGTATTTTTTATTTTTGCTCTAGGTCCAAAAATAACGGCACCTGCCATACAATCTTGAAGACAAAAATTGATTTTCTCAAAAACGGATCTAACGATTTTGATAAAACTTTCAGAATGCTATTTTTGCAAGACAATCTATCTTTTGGTTCAAATTTTTTTTTCAAAATTTGTCTAATAACGGTACCTCTCATAGAACCAATATTTTCAAATCAAATTTTCTCGTAAACTATACATTCGATTTCAATAAAATTTTGGCCACAGAAAGTTATTCATAATTTTATTAATATGGCATTTCAAAATTTTCAAAAACTTTTTTGTTTTGATTTTTTATAATTTTTTCAAAAAAATTTTTGGTTTTCGAAATATGTTGGAAACGGGTACATTGATTTTTTTTAAAATTATTTTTCAAATGTAAGCTACAGATTGCCATATATTCGCATACTCAAATAAATTTCAAAATATTTTTTGAAAAAGTTTTTCAAAAATAACCTTTTAAAAAAAAAACTGGTCCAACGATTTTCAATATTTTTTTTTTCTAAATTGCCGTATAGCTTTGAAATTTTATTGCATACTTAGTTTTTCCGAGAAAACTCTTAAACTAATTTAAAAAATAAAAGAATTTTCGAAATTATTTAATTTTTTTTAATATCCATATATGCAGCCACTACGCAATTGCATATCATAAGAGCAAGTTCGTGCGACCCAGTCGTGCATTTTATTTTTAATCATTATGTAAATATCCAAGTATTTGGTTTTTTATTTGTATGTGTAACAAAAAAAAAAACTTCATGAAATATCGTGAAAACTTTGTGGTGGGCTTTTTGTTCTTTGGAATATTTAATTTCTCATGGTGTGAAAATAAAGTGCACGACTGGGTCGTACGAACTTGCTCTAATGTGTTAAAATGGTCTTGGGTGCTTGAGATTTTGGAAAAAAAGCGTTGAAAAAATCATATGAAATTTTATAAATCACTTAAAAATCAATACCTAAACCGTTTTTTAGAGAAAATAAGGTAAGCCATCAGGTTTCTTTTACGTTTTTGAATTTTTACGAAAAAATTTTTCAAAATCGTTGGACCAGTTTTTTCAAAAAACAGTTTTTTTTGAAAAACTTTTCGAAAATATATTCCAAATTTTTTTTGTGTATGCCAGCTTCTAGCACTTTGTAATTTTTATCAGAAAAATAAAATTAAAAAATTATAGATTAAACCGTTTTTGAAAAAAACTCAAATTAAAAAAAATTTTTGAAACTTTTTTAAAAAACTCAAAAAAACTTTTTTTGAAAAATTTTCGAAATTATATTATTTCTTTTATAAAAGGGCTTCTACATTAAAAGTTTCATCGAAATCCGCCAAGTGGCTTACGAGAAAATCGGATTTCAAAAAACCGGTCTTATGGGAGGTACCGTTATAAGACTTTTCCCGAAAAATCTATTCCAACCAAAACATAAAGTTTGCACAGGAAACACAATTGAGAAAGTTTTATCAAAATCGTAGGAGCCGTTTTTGAGAAAAATTAATTTTTCACAAAAAATCGTATGGCAGGTACCGTTAGTTTTGGAGCTAGAATGCTAATTCCAAAAACCCCTCTGTAGGACGTCATAATAATACTATGTACCAAGTTTGAAGCAAATCGGTCCAGCCGTTTAGGCTGTAGGTAACTATACAGACAGACAGACACACGGACAGACAAACAGACAGACAGACAGACAGACAGACAGACAGACAGACAGACAGACAGACAGACAGAATTGTCGGACCCACTTTTTTAGGCTTCTCTATCATCGTAATGTTATGTTTGATTGTCAAAAAAAAATTTTTTTTTTTTACGAATGCATAACTTGCCTTATAGTACCTATAATCGCAAGTAAAAATATGCATTACTATGGTAAAATTTCTCAGAAAATGCAAAAAAACCAACAACAAAAACTCGATTCCGATTTTTTTTTTTTTTTTGCACTATCAGTTCACGAGAGTAGGAAGCTTATATCAAGCATAAACTTACAATCAGATATTAGCCAACACATATTATGTGCTCACTGGCTACATCATTTAGTGCAGGTGTTAGTTGTTAGTAAGCAAAATATACAAATAGCATAACACAAGCACAAAGATAAAAAAAAAAAATAAATAAACAAAAAATACATTTATAAAAAATAGATACAAAAACATTGAGAACATACTAAACATAAACTATGAGCGTGGTGCACTGGTTTTGAATGTGTTTTTTAGGCAAGATTTACTAATATTAAAATCAACAATACTTTTATTTGAGTTGAAAAGTTTGCACATGCGGGTAAGAGGTTCATTCATGCCATAATTAGTACAGTGTTGGGGACAATGCAATAGCTCTAATCTACGAAGATGATGAGCCCCTCCGCGATAGTTTTTAATCATTATGTAAAATTTTGTGCTACAGGGTGGGCCAAAAGAAGTCATCCATCCGATGTTGTTTGGCTCTCTTTTTTTTCTAAATGAAAAACTTCGATTCTGTTTTTTGATTATGTTCATTTGAATTGGTCAAGTCTAGAAGATGATATCGGCCAAATGGGCGCCGCTACAATTGACTGCTTGTTTTATTGCATTTTTCATCACTTCAGCGAGAATTTCGGGCGACAGATTCTCGCATTCGTGTCGAATGTTGTCCTTGAGGGCTTCCAGAGTCCCGGGCTTGTTCACAAAAACACGGGACTTCAAAAAACTCCACAAAAAAGTATGAAACGGTTAAATCGGGCGATCTTGCGGGCCAGTCAAAACGAGAGATGAGGCGACCCAGGAACGCCGCCTTCATAATATCCGTTCATGTCGGTTCATGTACCGCTCCATGGCTTGTTCACTTGTATTTTGCATCTTTTTAGTCCACAAATGTTAACACAGATTTGACATTGACGGCCATTTGCAAAAATGAGAGCATTTTCCAATAGGCTGGTTTTTTTTGCCCCACCCTGTAGGTATTTATTAAAATTTACAGTTTTTAATAAAAAAAAATTTTTTTTATCGAAAAATTAACAACAAAAACTCCAGTCCGAATTTTTTTTTAATCATTATGTAAAATTTTGAGCTATTTTTATTAAAGTTTACATTTTTTAATTTTTAATTTTTTTGTTTATCAATGTAACATGAAATCTTACGTTTTTTGAGTAGATAAAGTGTACAATTTAATAAATGGCTCATAATTTTAGATAATGATACAAAAAAATGTCGATTCCTGTTTTCAAAAATAAAATATTATTTATTTGAATTTTTTTGCATATATCTTTTCATTAACTACAACTTTGCCATATATCTTATTTCCATAGGATTTGTAGTTTTGCCGGAAATCGCGATAAAATGATTTTAACTCTTAAATCCCCTTACCACCACCTTCACTTCCCGACCACATATCGCCCGTAGTTTATTTTTCCTTTTAATTTTGATATAATTTCTTCCTATTCCAATGGGTTTCCTCCTACTATTATTTTTTTTGTTCACTTTTTACCATTTTCGAACTCTTCAGCCCTGGTCTAAAAGGCTTAGCAATACTAACGACTTGGTCAGGTCATGCTTTATCGTCAGGTCAGGTTTATCGTTTTTTTACTGATATTATAATGAATGTAGTACATCGTGGCGTAGTGGTTAGTGTGTCGGACGCCGAAGGTTCTGGGTTCGAACCCTGCGACTCCACCAAGTTCTTCTCCGGGGTACTGCCTCTTGCGAGGAAGTGACAAATCCTAGAGTAATAAATGTCATGGAAAGTGCTACTCTGTTAGCCGTTCGGATTCGGCGGTAAATTGTGGGTCCCTTCCATTCCTGCAGAAAATCAACGCAAACACAGAAATGGTTGAGATTGTAAGTCACAGGCCCAAGCCCCGGCCCCGTTTGGAGCTGTTGTGCGAACAATGTATATTTTATTTTTTTTTATAATGAAAGGGTGTTTTTTTAGTAGATTTAATACTAAAATACAATAGTTTCGGTGCACTCTAGACCATCAAGCACTGTTTATAGCTTTATTTTGTACCCCTAAGTTTAAGATTCGGGATCGAATAAAATAAAGAATAGAACTTTCAGACATGGCTTAATTTTTACAAGCACTTACTTTTTGTGTCCACAGGTATATTAAGAACGACTTCTTTCACAATATAACCCAAAAAGTTATTTAACAATCGTTAAGTAAGATATTTCGTGTTTTCTGTACACAAATAAGCTTTTTATTTCTGGATATAATTCTATTTTTAGTGAAACATCGTTTTAAAATATGAAAACTGAGCTTAAGTCGTTGTTTTCATAAAAAAAACCGTAGATTTTTTTAAACATTTGCGAGTATAGGGTCGACATCGATAAGTCTGTCTATAATTTTTTCTGAGTTTTTCATTTATAATAGCGAGCTTCGGATTAATATATTTTCAGTATCTCACTGATCCTAGTATATTTAGTTTGGCAAACACTTTGTTGCTACGCCTAAGAAAACAAAAGAAATTATTTTAACTATAGGGTATGGTTGTTGTGATAATTATTGCATTTCATTTCTGCTCAAGAAATTTTTTAAAGATTTTTTAGTTTTAAATGTGGGATTCCATAGATATATATGATATTAGTTTTTCAAAAACAGCAAAGTCGATTTTAATAAAATTATGTATCAACCTATAAAGTTTCTGCCCGTGACTTCGTTCGCGCATCATATTGATACACCGCGGGGTCTTTCAAAATAAACTAGAATTTTAATTTTTTTTGTGTGCTCTATTATATTTCAAATCGAATTTATCGAAGAAATTTCTTATGATATACATTATATCGGGGTGAGGACTCACGTAGGTAAAATTGTTTAAAGTACTTAACAATCGAATATAAAATCTCATTTAAAGAAAAAAATACTCACGAAGGCTTTATTATTCGGTAAGTCTCCGGTGATAATAAATGGTTTCATCCAACTTTCTGCAGCTTTTATTACAATTCCTTGATTTGTTGTCGTATTTCGGACCCAGCCTTGAACTAATTGTGTTACGTCTATTGATATCCATTGGCCAACCCCATTTGGAATTTTATGTTGAGATTCTGTGACGTTAACAGTGTGTGTTGCTATTGTGCTATTAATGCGACGGATCACTCTGTGCACTGTTATTACGATTTCTCGATGGTCATCGTTAATGCTTTTATTTTTGTCAAAAAGATCTGGTTCATATTCGCCAATCCAGTCACGACCACGAATATATACGTGCAACAGAGCTTGAGAAATAGTTGAATGTTCATTGCCTTTAAATTTAAAATTAAGAATTTCAGCTTTGCGATTGTGTCGCATACGTGGCACTGCAATAAATTTAAAACAAAACAAGGAAAGTATTTGGTTTCAATAGTATGGTTTTAAAAAAGTTCAGCTAAGTAACTAAATTTAGTAGGTATGTCCTTATGTAAAATTACGAAAACAGTGGGTATTTAAAAACTGTTTCCATTGTTTAAAAATATTTTCTCAATTTTAGGTATTCAGCTTGAAAAATTGCTCCTATCTACAAATTTGATAGTCACTCTGCGCCCTGCACATTAGCCTATTGCAGCTAAATAATTTCTCTTTTTTTTGATGACATGAATATGAAGATACATTATGTTATTTAATTTTCATGGGTGGAAGTATTTCGTAATGAGGGGACCTTGCTTGACATTAATCGATTTAAGGGGATATTATATATTTTTCTATATAATATATAATATTGACTTCTAGTCATGTTAGGGCAATCACTTCGCTGGACTTAAAAACATTATCCTCTCCAGAAAATTTTAGTATAGTTCCTCTGTGTCACAGAATTCGTTTGGTATTATTAGTACAGCGACTGGAGGTTTTGACCTCGAACTTTTGCTGCAGTGAATATTAATTCCTATAAATTGCAATGTTTACCAAATTTTGTGTGTGTGTTTGATTTTTAATTATTTAAAAATAAAAATAAATTATTTAAAAATAACGGTAACTTCAAACATGCCATGCCCATACCTTTTTGAAAAACCTGTAATCTCTTATTTTACTGTATTTTTTAATGGGAATTTCTCTACTAACAGGGTCATTTTGGTTGAAAAAAATGAATGGAGAAATTTAGCCGAAGAGTGTGCGCTTCCTTTTGATTTACGTCTGGATAACATTGAAACGTGGAAACCTTATCTAGATACTCTGCTTGAAAGGCTCCACCTAAAAATAAGAGAGGATAACATCGAAAAAGCAAAAAGCTCATTACACAGGGAAATTTATTCTAAGCTAGAACACAATTTAGGGCAAGCAAACTTTTTCAACGATCGGCAAAATGCAGAGAAAATTTCATTAATCTTTCGAGCAAGAGGGGAACTGCTACCGTTAAATTTTATCCCCCATAGAAACGATTTACCTCTAAACTGCTCTTTGTGTAATACACGTGAAAGAGAAAATGTGGTCCACTTCATCGCAAAATGTCCCATTTTGGTGGAAATACGTCGTCAAATATGGCAGAGAAATTTTCTTGACCAAACGGAAGTGTTTGAAATATTAAACGGCAACGACTGGCAAAAATTGTTCAAATTCATTAAAATTTCATTAATATATAGAAGTAGAATAATAAGAGAAGACTTTTAATTGTATAAATTCAAATAGTTGTTCATTTTTCTTTTAATTGTTTTTAACATCATTTGTTATTATCTGGCTGACGGCCTGTCTGGCCATGCCTCAAAAAGTGATAAAAACTATGTTAACTTTGTTACATGTAACTCTATTTTCTTGAATAAAATTTAATCTTAATCTTTAATCTTAATCTTTTACACTTCATAATCAATATAATGACTGAGAAATGAAGTTTGCAAATACATGAACTACAAATGTATGAAAAAATATTACTTAACAATTTACTTAAAATTACTTGCATTTAAAATAATTTATTCAAACATGTTTTTTGAATTTGTGACCAACCAGGGGACTGTTTTTTCGGTACTTAGAAAATCAATATATAATGATGAGAGAAATATTTTCTTAAATTGTATAATATGCACGTAGATAATTCATTATTTATTTATATTTAAGACCAAAATTACAATGTTTTTAAAAAAATTCGTTTTAAAAATTACGCGAGACATTAAATTAGTGGAGAAAGGTGCAGGGAACTAACTTCACGGGCACTACCTTCACATGGGAATTAACTTCACAACTGGTGGGAACTAATTTCACTTTTTTTTGATGAAGTTAATTCCCACCGAAAGTGGGAATTAATTTCACTATTTTGTGGGAATTGATTTCACTTTTGTGGGAAATTATTTTCCACGGTGGGTGGGAGATAATTTCACTTCTTATTACAGTGCAGAAGCGGGCTTACGAAGATGTTTCGTGAAGTCCGTGTTTTTTCTTGTAGCTTAAAATAAAGACATAAAGATGACGGATCTGCATCGAAGTTGGGGAATAATAATTACAAAACATAAGCTATCGTGCAATGCAGCATACTTTTAGTACATGTTAGGATTTATTTGCGCGAATTTTTAACTAATACTAAAGTTAATCTTTGCAAGCATTATACTTTTTGTTACAACTTTTTTTTTGTTTATGAGTAATTGTTTTAATGCAACTTTCATTTCCAAAAAAGTGGTATCTCGTTTTAGTACAAAATTCGCGCTGATGATTCCAAAGTGAGATTCCTGAATGAAACGCCAAATTTTCGTTGGACTAAAAGCCATAAAAAGCTATTTTGAATCAATAATTCAACAGTCCATTATTAGTGCTAAGTCTTCTTCTTGCTTGATTTTATAATATACTCGTATATATAGCTACTCATATTTTATAGAGTTTGTGTTTAAAAAAATAAAAAAGACTTTATCTGTAATAAATATAAAATCATCTCTTTAGAGTTAATTTCAAATCAATTTCTTTTCATTTCGAGATTTGAGATTCTAGGTCTAGGTAAGGTTATTCTTAAGAAAATTTAGTATTAGATTTTAAGTTTTTTTTTCGGAAAAATTCATTCTTAAACAAACAGTTTTCTATTTAAAGAGACAAAAATTAGCAAATTGATTCCTAAAATTCATAATCGCAATGAAAACGCTGCCATTGGATATTTAAGAGACTATTTTATACAAATTTGCATCTTCTCGGGGGTCTAATGTGCTTTAAAAGAACACAACCAAATGACTTTTTATTAACAACGGAAATCATTGCAAAACAAAATAAAATTCATGACCGGGTCACACAAACTTGCAATTTTTTTAATTAATCTAAAAATCTGTTTTTTTAATGAAGTAGGTAATCTAACAGTTTTTTAATGACCAACAATTCAAACAAAACTTTTTTTGGTACATTTTAAGAAACAGCATTATTTCGTTTATAAAAGCGCACATTAAAAATTCCAATGAATCCGTCCATTGGTTTATACGAGAAAATCTGATATAAAATACATAGCCGGTCCTGTTAGAGGTGCCATTATAAGACTTGTTAAGAAAAATCTCTCTATATATATATATTTATTTCGTTATAATGTTTTCAAAAAAGTCTGTGGACGCACATTTTACAATTCAGAGATGCGATATAATGTATCTGTATCTGAAACAATATCTATACATATAATAAAACTGTAACGAGTCGATGTCTGTACATTGAAGATATAGATGGAAAACTAATATGGGGAGTCTCTATTAGACCCACAGAAGCCAAAACAACCGTTTTTAGAATTTTTGTCTGTCTGTCTGTCTGTATGTTTGTACACGAATCACTCTCACTCAAAAACTACTGCATGGAATTGAATGCGGTCTTCGCACATTTATTGGTAGTACGCCAACTTAAAATATAGGCAACATTTTATCGCAAAGGAAAATATATAATTCTGGTTGTTTTTCTAATATTGCTGCAATCGAACGTTATTCAATTAACTTAACGCAAAATTAAAAGATTTTAAGGAAGTTAGCGTCTCACTGGCGCTGGAAATCATAAAAAAAGCGCCACACTTACCTACATATACATGAATAGAAATAAGTTAGTCGTTCTGAATAGAAGTTACATCAAAAACATAGTAGATGGTGCTTTTTACCACCATATAGACAATGTCTCATTCAGCGAAAGCAGAAATCGAAAAATAATGTAACCATAAAGAACGGTGAACGAGCAATACTTACGCCCAAAACTGATGAAGTGGAGCTGACATAAATAGCAGTATCGACGCGTAGCATCGTTTTGAAAGTGGGCATTCCAATTAGGTATATTGCTTCAGAACTTAACCCTCCAACTTTGCTATTTAAACCGTTATGATACTTCGAAATAATATTATACAGAAGCCAAAAATCTTACGGCTGTAGAGCTGGTAAAGTATGTAGCTTTCATACCACGCATACCCCCCATTTTGAACCGGTTGTACAAAAACAAAAATATACTGAGATACCTACTTTATTCTAAAATCCACGTGTACGAAGTAGCGGGCAAAAGCTAGTCTTATATAAAAGGAAATAAAATGTAATTATATTAAGGAAGAATTCGAAGGCAAATACAAAAAAAAAAACTTCATTCAAAAGAGAAAAAAAAAATAATATAAAAAAAAACAAATAATATAAATGAAATATAAGAATTGATACACAAACAAATACGTTAATTACAAAATTAATCAATATTTTTATATACAGGTAGTTGACAAAATCAGTAAATAAAGTACCAAATACTTCAAATAAGGGCACACAAATAAATGAATACATAAATAAATAAATAAATAAATAAATAGATAAATAAACATATAAATACATAAATAGAAATAAATAAATAAGTTACTAAATCAATAAATAAATTAATAATTAAACAAATGTTCATTTATTTATATATTTAACTAGCTGACCCACCCGGCTTCGCTCGGTTAGACAAATCTTACTTTCATACGGATTAAATGAATTACAATTTAAAAACTGACAGGAAACACATTTTTAACTTAAAACACACATAAGTGTAGTTAAGAAATATTTAATTTTAAATACAATATTTATAATCAAAAAGTTTTTTACTTGCGATTATAGGTACTATAAGGGAAGTTATGCATTCGTCTTGAAAAAAAAGTTAAAAATTCTGTCCGTCTGTATTTTTGTCTGTCTGTATGTATAGACACCTACAGCCCAAACGGGTGGGCCGAAATGCTTCAAACTTGGTATATAGAGTTTTTTAGGTATTGTACAGAGGGGAAATTGAAATTTTATTTAGCTCAAAAATAACGGTACCTGCCATATACCGTTACGCTAAAGCTTATTCTTCTCAAAAACGACTCTAAAGATTTCGATTTAAAAAAATCAGTATTGCTTTTTAGGTACGACCAATTATATGGCTGAAAAAAAGTTTTAAAAAATGTCTAACAACGGTAGGTACTTTCCATAGGACCGTTTTTTTTCGACTATCTCGAAAACGATTCAACCGATTCTTTCGAAATTTCACACATATATAGTTGTAGGTAAGTCAATTTGTACTGCATACCAATATTTTTGAAAAATATTTTTTTGTATTTTTAAAAGCATCTACAAAAAAAAAATTTTAAATTAATATTTTGCAAACTGCTTATTAATTGTATTTGCTGAATACCTAAGAAATGGAGTGTTTGATTTTTTTTTGAAATTTTTTTTTCAAAAAAAACTTTTTTTTTAAAAACCGCTCCACAGGTTTTTATAAGTTTACTCATAAATTCAAATTTATATAAGAAATAAAATGGTGTACTTTTTTTCAGCTCAAATTAGTTTAAGTATTTATTTAAGAATTTTGAAAATTTTATTTTTATCAAAATGTCAAGCCCCTAGACCACTGTCACAAATTAGAGCAAGTTCGTGCGACCCAGTCGTGCATTTTATTTGTTGATGCGCCCGGCGGAACTGGAAAAATGTTCTTGATTTAATTAATATTAGCAGCAACACGTGCTCAAAGTGGAATTGCGTTAGCTCTCGCATCTACCGGAATTGCTGCAACACTGTTGGAAGGTGGAAGAACAGCACACTGAGCACTGAAGCTTTCGGTAAACCTGCGAATCAAAGAAAATCCTGTTTGCAGCATTTCAAAGCAATCAGTCATGGCAAAAGTGGTGATATAGCAAGCGGATTTCCGAAATCACTTCCCGTGATTCTGAAACCAACAGCGGCGTATGAATAAATCTCATGTCTCAGGCATCGTTTTTTTCTGTATGTGCAAACCATTCCATTGAGTGTGAATATGCAAGTGTTCTTTGGATTTGCCTGGGCATGCCGCCTCATCATTTGAGTTCTAAAGTTGGATCTGTCATCTTAATGATACGAAACCTTTATGCCCCGAAACTGTGCAATGGAACCCAACTGATTGTGAAGAAGCTGATGAACAATGTGATAGTGGCAAGGATTTTGAAAGGACCGTTCAAAGGAAAAGAATGCCAAATTCCGCGAATTTCCTTTTCAACTGATTTGCTGTCAGCTATTATAATGTGGCGTGTTTCCTAGTTGGGAAACCATCCTCACTCTTCAGAAAACAAATTGTTGTGTATCATGCAGCCTTAAACTCAATTCAATCATTTTTCTTATATAATTTATTAATTAATTTAACAATTTTTTAAATGAACCATTTGCATTACTCAAGAGCTTTTTGATAAACAACGTTTTTTGTTTTCCCATTTAATGCATAAATAAACAATAAGGACGGTTTACCCACCCGCGAACATCCAACATAAAGTTGTCCGTGAGAAAAAATTGGAAAAATGTTTGCCTAAATTCCCCTGCTAACAATATCAATGCACCACCAAATAAACGTTGGTTTCCTCGTTAATCTTTTAACGTTCGATTAAGGGCTTCCAATAATTTCTTGTGAATCATCGTGCACTTATCCCAAATGATTATTTTACATTGCTGTAAAACCTTTGCCATTCCAGATGTTTTTGAAATATTACATGTTTGAAATTCATTTACTTACATGTCAATGGCAATTTTAATGCAGAGTGAGCTGTTCGACCACCGTCTAACAAAGTTTGCGCAATCCCAGACGACGCAAGCGCTAATGATATTTTATTTTCAGATCGAATCGTAGCTAAGATCCAAGTTCTGGTTTGAATAAATATTTCGCATTCGATGTAATATTTCTTCATCCCGATGATTTGTCCAAAATCGCAGATTTCAAACTTATTCCAATTTTATTAAAATTAAATTGACACATTGAAAAAAAAAATAATTTTCTATAATTACGGGAAAAATACTTTATGTGTCGACAAAAATGCTAGATCAAAAAGAACCACGCTACCGCTTTACAGAATTTTGACCAAACTTCACAGAAACCTTTGCAGGCATCCTCAGAAGATGCTACCAAAAGATTTGTTAGTATTTTGACAAAATGCAATAAAACTGCAGTTGTGGCAAATTATTTTTCCGAAGTTTGGCCGGAAACCTTCGTCGACATACTCAGAAGACCCTACAAAAAATGCTGTTATTAATATGACGAAATGCACTAAAAATGCATTTTGCGGTTTGCCCTTTACCGAAATTTGACCAATCTTCACAAAAAGACCTTCCTCAATAGGATAGCTAACTTTATAAAAAAACATTAAAAAATTCTGCCCAGCCATTCTCGAGTTTATCGACCCCGAACATAAGGCAACTTATTTTTATATATTAGATAAATAAATAAACAAGCAAATGAATAAATAAATAAATACATAAATGAATTAATAAATTAATACAAAATAAGTAACAATAAATAAATAAAAAGAATACAATAAAATCAAACGCAATAAATATTAACTAAGAAATATCACAGATTATTGTATTGAGCTGGTTTATGAGGAGGTTCATAAAACTATCATAGCTGTTATTAGAATTAGTTGAAAGCTTACGAATCCTTTCAAAAATCGATTCAACATCCACCCTTCTGTGGAGGTCTAAGTTGAAGTATGCCAAGGTAGATTAAGCATCAGTTTCAAAACTTTGTTTTGTGATACTTGCAACTTATTTATGTGGCATAAAGATGTTTTGCCCCATATTGGACATCCGTTTTTCTTTTTCGCGTTTTTCCAATATTCAGCTTATTTTTCCATTTGTTATAGTATATTTATAGTATCTTAATCGCATTATTTAGATTCGTCTCAATGTTGAGAGCAAATTCATGCGAAGCAAAAACTGCAGTGTCATTAGCAAAAATGACTGCTTCACACTGTGGTAGACTTGGAAAATCTGATGTGTTGAGATTATATAAGGGAGCGCCAAGGACAGAGCCTTTTGGTACACCAACATCAAAGCAAAACATGTCAGAAACACCACGATTAACATGAACTTGAAAACATCTACCGGATAAGAAACACTGGACTATTTTACACAAATATAAAGGAAATTCAAAATTTAACATTTTATGTATTATTCCATTGTGCCAGACAGAATCGAGGACTTTTTCAATATCGACTAATATCATTCCCGTTGACCGTCCCTGTGAACGATGTTCTAGAACAGGGTTGCAAATTCTTTTGACTTGATGCAATGTGCTATGATTGCGTCGGAAACCAAATAGAATATCAGTGGAAATTTCTTTTTCTTATACAATTTCTAAAATCTGCTCTTTAAGGATTTTTCTATAAACTTTACTTATGCTGCTTAATAAACTAATTGGTCTGTAACTTTCAGCTTTACAGGGAGATTTACCAGATTTTGTCACAGGAATAACCATTGCATTTTTCCAATCCTGAGGAAAATATTGACATTTCAGACATGCGTTAATCAGAAATGCCAGATAATGAAATCCAACCCGAGGTAATTTTTTTCGATACGCATTTTTATTTTGTGCAAACCTCCTGTTTTTCGGGTTTTTAGAATATTGACTAATTTTTTTATAAAAATGCATTTAAAGGAGTCAATTCGTTTGAAAGGTCAAATCTATCTATTATAAAAAAATCATTTGTTACAGACTCACCTGAATGATGAGAGATCTAATGATTTTTGGAAAAATTGTCGATATTTTTTGCCAATTTTTCCGATGAATGTTTCTCACTTTTATAAGCTCTAAGATGTGGATTGGAAGTTTCTTGTATATATTTTTACTTGCGATTATAGGTACTATAAGGTACCTATCTTACGAATTAGTTTAAGTTTTTTTAATAGAAAATTTTGTTCACATCTGTTATAATATTATCCTTCTTTACCGTTTATATTTCAAAGTGTTTTAATGAGTTTAGCACGGACTGTAATGTTAGGAAGTACTTTGTTTAAGTAACTAAAGCTTTTCTTTTGTATTTCAACGCAAACAAAATTTAGATATTTTTTTCAAAAGTTTAGTTTTTTGTTTTTATTTGGATACGCTACTTAGTTATTTAATATTGTGAAAATTGTGAAGGGTAGGCAAGGTTATGGTGGCTGTCAAATAGAAAGTGGTACAAACTGACGCACTTAGTTCAAACGAGGGCCGTTTTGATACCACAAGATTTCAAATCTGATACCATTAAAAACTTACAAAGCAGGAATCAATTTGAGCTTTTTCAGAGAATTGATGTCAAAATCTATCAGTTCAAACATTTTTCTCTCTAATCCATGAATCTGCTCTTAATTTTTTTTAATATTAGTCCGGGAGCCAGGTACAAATTTCGTCAGTCATTTCCTCTCGAATGATAATTGGTGAACAGAATAAGGGAATAATATCATAAAGCCTAGTGAACGTCAGCTGCGGTTCCGTGGGTGGGCTGAGCCGGGGTACCCTCCCAAACACGTTGAAAAAAAAATATATACGTCAGCTGGACGCTTGAACATGCCAATTAATTATTTTTTCGTACACTTAATATGGCACAGCATGACATTTTACCCTACAAAAGGTCGGGTAGTTCTAAATTTTTGATATGTTATATGGTATGGTAGCATTCCTTGATATCGAGGAGTGTGCTTTTAATAACGTCAGCAACCACGAAATCACAACGGCACTAGACAATCTTAAAGTAGACAGATCCCTGAGTGAGCTTATAAATCTTATGCTAAAAAGTAGGCTAATCAACTCAACCCTAGGAGATGTCTCCCTAAGAACTCCACTAATTTTCTCAAATGAAGCTATATCTAGGTCAAGTTCTAGATAAGAAGCTCACATGGAAACCCAACATTCAGGAAAGAGTAAAAAAGGCCACGGTGGCTCTCTTTTCTTGCAAAAAAGCAAAAGGGAATAAATGGGGTGTATCCCCACAAATTACCGACTGGCTATATACAACGGTCATAAGACCGATACTCACTTATGGGATAACAGTATGGTGGAATGCTTTGGATAAAGTGTCCTACAGGGACCACTTAAGCAAAGTCCAAAGATCAGCGTGTCTATGTGTCACTGGAGCACTGCGTACGACACCTTCAGCTGCCTTAGACATTCTTCTTAATCTTACACCCCTCGACATTTTTAGTAAACAAATGGCCGCGAGTACAGCAATCTGTCTCAGAGCCACCTCTCAATGGACCAATAACTCAATTGGCCACACTATTATTCTGAATTCATTCAGAACAATTCCAAGTCACACCGACTACACCATACCCCAACTGGTCTTTGAAAACAACTTCCGAGTCTCCATTCCATCACGGTCTGACTGCGACGAAGGACTTTTCTCTAGAGATGATTCAATTCATTTCTACACTGATGGTTCAAAAACCGAAGATGGGGTTGGGGGCGGAGTGTACTCAGAAGGACTAAATCTTAGTCTCTCTTTCCGAATCCCTAACTATTGTAGCGTATTCCAAGCGGAACTTCTGGCGATAAAAGAGGTTCTATTATGGCTCAAGGAAAACGTGATATCCTCGTCGAATATCCGCATCTTCTCAGACAGCCAAGCAGCCCTTAAATTATTCGAGGCGGTTTCCACGAACTCAGCAACAGCCCGCAACTGTCGCTCATCTCTCAGGCAGATGGCAGAACAGTTTAACGAAGCTTGTTTTTGTGGACTTTATTGAATTAAATTCAATTTAAAAGTTTTTGTGACCTTTAGTCCAAATGCGTTTCGCCCAGGTACAACAGTTGGGCTCATCAGTTAGATGCTGTTGTACCCTTCTAAGACGCAAAATTTTGGTCGATGATTATCGACACTTGTAAAATTTACAGCGTGAATACACTGTGAATTCTAATTTTAGGGGAATTCGTTTGAATTCATGCACCTAAAAATATACATGTATAAATATACATATAATACACCCGTGGTCTGGCTGAAGTTTATGAAGCTTGTTTTTGTGGACTTTATTGAATTAAATTCAATTTAAAAGTTTTTGTGACCTTTAGTCCAAATGCGTTTCGCCCAGGTACAACAGTTGGGCTCATCAGTTAGATGCTGTTGTACCCTTCTAAGACGCAAAATTTTGGTCGATGATTATCGACACTTGTAAAATTTACAGCGTGAATACACTGTGAATTCTAATTTTAGGGGAATTCGTTTGAATTCATGCACCTAAAAATATACATGTATAAATATACATATATACACCCGTGGTCTGGCTGAAGCTTATGAAGCTTGTTTTTGTGGACTTTATTGAATTAAATTCAATTTAAAAGTTTTTGTGACCTTTAGTCCAAATGCGTTTCGCCCAGGTACAACAGTTGGGCTCATCAGTTAGATGCTGTTGTACCCTTCTAAGACGCAAAATTTTGGTCGATGATTATCGACACTTGTAAAATTTACAGCGTGAATACACTGTGAATTCTAATTTTAGGGGAATTCGTTTGAATTCAAGCACCTAAAAATATACATGTATAAATATACATATATACACCCGTGGTCTGGCTGAAGTTTATGAAGCTTGTTTTTGTGGACTTTATTGAATTAAATTCGGGTGGGTGTATATATGTACGGGTGTATATATGTATATTTATACATGTATATTTTTAGGTGCATGAATTCAAACGAATTCCCCTAAAATTAGAATTCACAGTGTATTCACGCTGTAAATTTTACAAGTGTCGATAATCATCGACCAAAATTTTGCGTCTTAGAAGGGTACAACAGCATCTAACTGATGAGCCCAACTGTTGTACCTGGGCGAAACGCATTTGGACTAAAGGTCACAAAAACTTTTAAATTGAATTTAATTCAATAAAGTCCACAAAAACAAGCTTCATAAACTTCAGCCAGACCACGGGTGTATATATGTATATTTATACATGTATATTTTTAGGTGCATGAATTCAAACGAATTCCCCTAAAATTAGAATTCACAGTGTATTCACGCTGTAAATTTTACAAGTGTCGATAATCATCGACCAAAATTTTGCGTCTTAGAAGGGTACAACAGCATCTAACTGATGAGCCCAACTGTTGTACCTGGGCGAAACGCATTTGGACTAAAGGTCACAAAAACTTTTAAATTGAATTTAGAACAGTTTAACATTCACCTTTTTTGGGTGCCGGGACATAGAAATATTCCAGGAAACTGCAAGGCCGATGAACTCGCTAGAAATGGAACTACTGTACCACTTTCACCCAACAGGAGGAATATTGGTATACCTATCGCCACATGTAAGCTCATGCTAAAACACGATGCCATGAACGAAACAAATCTAAGGTGGTCAAACTTGACCACCTGTCAGGCGACAAAACAGATCTGGCCAAAACTAGATTCAAAACGCTCCAAATGTTTGCTATCTTTTTTTTTTTTTTTTTTTATTATGCACTCGCACTCAAAGGGATATTAATACTTTTTATAATGAATTAACATGTGCGAGCGAGGAAAGAGAAGGAATAGAAAGATAGGAAAGAAAGGTGGTACAGTGCTTTGAGATTTTAGTTGATAATTATCTCATGGGAATTCCACGGGTGGCATCCAGTTGAAACTTGGGAAATAAATAAAAATTGCTGCCCTCGGCTGGGTTTGAACGCACAGCTCTCAGGTTGAGCAACCAAGCACTACATCCACTGTACCATTGCCACCCGTGGCAGATCACACCTTAGCTCCTTAATCGGTGTCATAACTGGACACTGTCTTATAGGCAGACATGCTATTAGACTCGGTGTCTTCTCGAACGACTTCTGGAGAAGTTGCATGGACAAGGAAAAAGAAGAGACTATAACTCATCTTCTTTGTTCATGACCTGCTCTCTCACAAAGACGAAAATTACATTTGGGAGATTTCTTCCTCAACGATATCAATGATCTAACTCAGACAGACATACACTGTCTCCATCGCTTTATTAAAAGTTCCAATTGGTTTTAAAATAGTGAGGTAGTGCATTACTTTCATATGTGGTATCACAATGGACCTAGTATCTGGTTTAAGTGTGTCAGTCGTTGACTGACAGCCACCTTAACCTAACCTAACCTATGGTATGGCTGGTAGATGCAAATTCCAAATTTCCACAGCCATGCCCCCTCCGCCCCCTTCAAAATCCTGGAAAAACCACACAAAATCGGCACTTTTGTCAGTTTTTTGCCTATAATTTTTTTTAGTGTATTTTATCGAAAAAATAAATATTCAAGTTTGTAGCTTACAAAATTTCCTATCAATATGATACGAGAAGTATTTTTGTACAACCAGTACAAACGGCGCTATGAAGCTTCCAAAAAAAGCTAAAATTTCGTATTTTGAAAGATTTTCAGTATCCGCCCTCTTTAAAGCGCAATAACTCCTTAACCGTCGAGTTAAGGGCATTTTTTTCAAATTAATCTTGTAGATAATTTTATTGGCTACCGATTGCCTGCATTTTGTATTTTTATTTTGAGACCAATACAATCGGGTGTGGATTGAGATAGTGTTTTGTTAAAATATTCTCACTAACTCATTTTTTTTCTGTATGTCTGTTTGGTTGCTGAGATTTCAAACTAACTTTGAGATAAGCCAGAAACCCAAGCGTTAAAAAATTAATATTAGTATAAAATTATTTCGGTTTCCTTATCAACTTTTATCCAACAGCCACAATTATAAAAAATTAGAACTACTCGACCTTTTGTAGGGTAAAATGTCATGCTGTGCCATATTAAGTGTACGAAAAAATAATAAATTGGCATGTTCAAGCGTCCAGCTGACGTATAATATACCACGTTACAGTCAGCTGACTTTGTGTTTTCCTTGAGATACCTGATAAGCTATACTTTGACAAAGTTTCAGTCGGGAGGAAATGACTGAAATTTTTTTTTCGACGTGTTTCAGCAGGTACCCCCGCTCAAACCACCCACGGAACCGCAGCTGACTTTCACGAGGCTGTATGATACAACTCTCTGATGCATTCCACTAAATACCGCTTGACAGGAAATTGGTCATGAAATTATGTCGCTGGCTCCCGGACTATATTGATTCTAACTAAAAGAAGTTTAATACAAACTTCAAGAGCCGCTTTGCAACAAAAGCTACATATTTTCGTATCATTATATTGTATACTAGCTTTTGCCCGCTACTTCGTACGCGTGGATTTTTTAGAATAAAGTAGGCATCTCAGTATATTTTTGTTTTTGCACAACCGGTTCAAAATGAGGGTATGCGTGGTATGAAAGCTACATACTTTACCAGCTCTACAACCGTAAGATTTTTGGCTTTTGTATAATATTATTTCGAAGTATCATAACGGTTTAAATTGCAAAGTTGGAGGGTTAAGTTCTGCAGCAATTTACCTAATTGGAATGCCCAATTTCAAAACGATACTGCGCCGATACTGCTTTTTATGGCAGCTCCGCTTCATCAGTTTTGGGCGTAAGTATTGCTCGTTCACCGTTCTTTATGGTTACATTAATTTTCGATTTCTGCTTTCGTTGATTGGGACATTGTCTATATGGTGGTAAATAGCGCCATCTATGGTGTTTTCGATGTAACTTCTATTCAAAACGACTAACTTATTTCTATTCATGTATATATTATGTAGTGTGGCGCTATTTTTATGATTTCCAGCGCCATTATGTAAGTGAGACGCTAACTTCCTTAAAATCTTTAATTTTGCGTTAAGTTCATTGCATAACGTTCGATTGCAGCAATATTAAAAAAACAACCAGAATTTCATATTTTCCCGCGGTAAAATATAGCCTATATTTTAAGTTGGCGTTCTACCAATAAATGCGAAAACCGCATTCAATTCCATGCAGTAGTTTTTGCGTGATGCGCGTACAAACATACAGACAGACAGACAGACAGACAAAAATTCTAAAAACGGTTGTTTTGGCTTCTGTGGGTCTAAAAGAGACTCCCCATCAGGGTTACCTCTGAAAATTTTCAAATGGTGTCCAAAAAAGGTGTCCCAGAGCAAAAAAAGTGTCCCGCACAACTTTTAGTCAAAATACAACAAATTCCACATAGAAGATAGAACAAATGAAGTGAAATGAAAAAAAGAAGAAATTAATCGAAAGTAGATACTATGCTAAAGAAGTATACAAACAGGCATAATACATTTTAAGGCCCAACCATAATACACGAAAGAAAAAGGGAGCAAGTGTCAATACCGAACGAAAAGTTTCCTTCCGATTTGTAAAGTACATCAGTTGCCCATAATAGCCTTTAAAAATAAGAAGAAAGAAAGAAGAAGAATACCCTTTAGAAAAAAAGGAATGTCAGATTTTCGTACGTAATGTACGACTCAAAGCGTACATTACGTACAAAAACGCAAGTGAACGAAACTTGCCGAGACTGAACAAAAAGTCATTTCGGGTTGGGTATACAAATCACATGTATTTCTACTGTTTCGTAAGTCAACGTACGTACCAATTCTTCAATTATGGTTAGCCCTTTAGGCTTATCCTACAAATGTCAGTGGTTTCAGAAAGATTCTCGTTTTATTTTTCTTTAAAAAAATGAAAGAGACGCGACAAAGATAGCTGCTGGAAATTGGAAAGATCTATTGGTATGACAAACAATTTAAATTTCTGCACTGAAGATAGAAAGAGAATGAATGATAGAGATATTTAGGTATATTTTATGATAGTGTCAAAGGGCTGCGTTCAGAGTTGAAATATTTGTTTCGAACAATTTGTTTGTTTATTTTAAAAAGTGTCCAAAAAGTGTCCAGATTTCTAAAAGGTGTCCGAAAGCGATTATTTTTAAAAAGAGGTGTCATGGTGTCCGAGCGACTGAAAAGGTGTCCAATTGACACTAAGGTGTCCCGAAGGTAACCCTGCTCCCCATATTAGTTTTGCATCTATATCTTCAATGTACAGACATCAACCTGTTACAATTTTATTATATGTATAGATTCCTTACCTTTTACATAATTTTCTTAATATTGATTCTAGCTTTAAGAAGTCTTATAAACTGTAAGAGCCGCTTTGAAAAATAGCTATATCACACTTTGGTGTGCATTTCACAGTGAAATCAAAGTATTAAAAAAAAATTACTATAAGACAAATAACTTATATGATAAATAACACACATATTGACAATATGGCTTAGGCTGCCTTCCCAATTTTTGATCCGTAATTGGCGTCAATTTTTAATAATTAGCTACTAGCCACATATTATATGCGCAAGTCAAACTTAGAACACTTTTAAGTAAAATGCACAAGGTGGTCGGATGAACTCATTCTTATATGTATATCGGTTATATACTTTAAAAAAATATAACGTATAATGTAAATTCATAATTAAAATTCCGAATGGTTTTCCTATGTTGTTAGTATTTGATTGTTAACTGAATTTTGTTTATTATTGGTACTACAAGGCAAGCTATGCATTTGTAAAAATAAAGTGCACGACTGAGTTGAACCAACTTGCTCCATCTGTGATAGTGGTCTTGGAACTGAAGATTTTGGAAAGCAATTAGAAAGAAAGAAAAAAATTAAAAACAAATGTATGCTAATTAACATAAAACACGCTGCTAAAAACCTTTTCGGAAAAAAATAAGTAAGCTTTCTGATTTGTTCTATTTTTACCTGATCTATAAGGAAAGTAGGTATTGGTTTCGTGCATACACAAAATCGAGGTTTTAATCAAACATGACTTTACGCAGATGGGGAAGCCCAAAAAGTGGTTTTCGTCATGCCCTGCCGTCCCGGTGTCTGTCTGTGCGTCCGACTTCTGTGCGGTTTTTCACACCTAAAACACATGAAGGATTTGCTTCTAACTTCATATATATCAATTCAAAGGAAAACTCTTGTTAAGGTGTTTTTTATTACGATTTAGCTCAGCTCAAACTGGTACCTTTCAAGTAACGGTTTTTTACTTGCTCTATAGGGCAAGTATTGGTTTCTTGCAGAAAAAAAAAATCGAGGTTTTAATCAAACATGACATTACGATGATAGAGAAGCCCAAAAAAGTGGTTTTCGTTATACCTTCCGTCGGTCTGTCTGTGCGTCTGTGCGGATGTGCGGATGTGCGCTTTTTCACGTCATGTTACAGCCTAAACGGCTTGACGGATTTTCTTCAAACTTGGTATACAGCAGTTTGAAGAAAAACCGTTGTCGAAGTTTTTTTTATTTCGTTTTAGCCCGGCTCAAACTGGTACCTTTCGAATAACGGTTTTTTAAATTTTGGATTTGCTTGAAAACGGCTCTAACGATTTTGATGAAACTCAGAATTTATCGTTTTTTGTTTTTGACATAAATGGTCGTAACAAAAATCAGGTTTAAACGGGTTTTTTTCAAATTTCCACAAGTTCGCATTGGCTTGATTGAATTGACTCAAACTTCGTTCGGCATCGTTCCTTATAGTGTTCTATAGGATGGCTTTATAAATTTTTCAGTGAAGCCTTTCTAAATGGTAGCTCCCATACAACGAGCTGTTAAATTTTAGCCAACTTTTTTTGGTTTTTTTAATTTGCTCGAAAATGGCCTTCACGATTTTTATGAAACCTTGTGTGTTATATTCTTTTAGTGTTCTTAAGAGAACTGCGTTTTCAGTTTTTGGCTAAAAATGCAAATAACGGAGATCTGCTCTTAATGGCTTTTTTTCAAATGGCCATAAGTTGTCAACGGTTGCATCGAATTCAATCAAACTTTGTTTGGTATAGTTTCTTTAAGCTTCCTATCAGATGGCATTGAAAAAAATTTCAGTTTCTTTTTTTTTTAAATGGTGGCTCCTATACAAAGAGCCATTAGATTTTGGCCAATTTTTTCGTTTTTTCTAATTTACTCAAAAAAGGCTCCCCCGATTTTTATGAAACTTTGTATGTACCTAACATATATTACAGAATACTTCAAAGAAAACTGCATTTTTAGTATTTGGCTACACATGATAATAGCGGAAATTGGTTTTAACAGTATTATTAATTTGGCCATAAGTGGACATTTGAATCATTTATAACACCCAAAAGATGACATCTTAATTTTAAATATTAAAGGTTTCTTAACTTTATCTTCCGTATATCGGTTTTTCCAGTTTTAGTCAACATTTTTAAGATTTGACCAAATTTTTCAAAAATGAGTTGTTCATATTGATCGAAAAGTTTGTTTTCATCGTACTATTGCACACACAGAGCAAGTACGTGCGACCCAGTCGTGCATTTTATTTCATTTTAGATTCGCTCGGAAACCGCTCTAACGATTTTGATCATACTCAAAATTTAATACACTTACCTAAAGTTTTTTTTTGTTTTTAGCTCAATGAAAATCAGGTTTAAACGGCTATTTTACAAATGGCCAGATGTTCGCAACCGCTTAACTGAACTGACTCAAACTGTGTTTGACGTAATAGCTTGTTGTTGACAATAGGAAATCATTGCAATTTTTTCAGTAAAACCTTTTTAAACGGTGGCTCCAGTACAAGGAGCAGTTAGTTTTAGCCAACTTTTTTTTTTTTTTTTTTTTTTAATTTGCTCAAAAACTGCTCTAACGCTTTTGCTTAAACTTCGTGTGTGTTACATTCTTTGAGTGTTTTTAAGAAAACTGTGATTTTATTTGTTGGTTAAAAATTCAAATAAAGGAGATCTGGTCTTATCGGCTCTTTTCCAAATTGACATAAGCTGGCAACGGTATAGAATTCACTCAAACTTTGTTTTGGCTTCCTATTAGAAATAGCATTGCAATTTTTTCAGTTGCTATTTTTTAAATAGTGGCTTCCATAAAACGAGCCACTAGGTTTTAGCCAAAATTTTTTGGTTTTTCTAATATGGTAAAAAAATTCTCCTACGATTTTTATTAGACTTTTGTATGTAATATACATAGAAGAGTTTGAAGAAAACTGAATTTTTAATTTTTGAAATGATTGGTCACGGGATTAGACCACGAAGAGTGAAATTTCTTCGAAACGTCGGGAAGAAGAAATAAACTAATATTTCTAGTAATTACGCGGTAAGCTTCCGAAAATCTTAAAATATTACAATACTAATGATACTTGTTAAAACGGTTTGGGCAAAGTTCATGGTATTGGTATCGCGCACTAGTGTTTACTTCCATTTTACTGTCCGTTAAAGCTAATAATGTCCGCGTATTCTTGGTTTGTAAATGTAGATATTTCAAAAAACCTTTTTAATTAACTGTTGTCTTGGGGCTACAAAATAAATTTATGAATTAATTTCGTTTTCAAACCTTTAATACTACTTTTGTTAGGTAAGTTTTGATAGTTACTCAAATTAACCAAGGAAAAGCCCTCTTATAGTCAACCCTGTTAGAATATTAGGTACAAAATCAACCCTTTTTACCTGCAACAGGTTTTCATTAGTATCATAAAATGTATGGGTTTTCCCTGTGTACCTACACAAATAAAACAAAAACTACAGAAATCCAAAAAAAAAATTGTTTTTTTAATAACATTTACTGCTTAAGGTAACTTTGTCCAATTTTTACATGCAGTTGGTTTTTCCAAGTATTATAAAATTTGAGCATTTTCTGCATACTTGTCTTTGATTTTAACGTTAACAATTGTTACGTTCATTCGAAAAATATATTAAAACAAAATGTTTTTTACGCATTTTCTGGAAACAAATGACCCCGAAATCAGAAAATTAGCATGGACAAGAAATACGGAACAGACTAGAAAGTGGATATCTTAAAACTGGGATGAGATTTCGAATTTATTCAAACGTGCTTACAAAGGCTAAAAGTAAGGTCAGAAATTTTCTATCATTAGTCTTAACAGCGCTATTTCCGTTAACGTAGGTATACCAAAGACAACCTTTTCTTAAATCCCCAAAAACTGATATCAATATTGGAGGTAGACGCACCTAAACTGTAGAACGATTATTTTCTTAAAATATTCTCAAAAATTATGCCCTAAATATTTCTAACGAATTAGGGGACACACTGTATAATTTCGGTGCGTTTTGTTTCGCTTTGCCTGATTTGATTTTCTTTGCCTTTTGATTCTTAGATATAGCTACATACTTATAATTGAGTTAAAATGTTGTGTGTACTTACTTGTTGGAAACACATAAACGCTATTGATCACAGAAAAAAATTCATCTTCTAAGTTATTTTTTAGCTGATCTTCATCTTTGTCGTCTTGATCATCAGCTGCCTGCTCGTAATCGTTTGAAAAAATATTCGGATCATCCCCTTGCATATTGTTGTCATTTTTTTGTGTGCCGTCGTTGCTGTCCCCAAATGACGAGGATAACGAAAGGGTCGTATATAATACACTGCTCTTTTCTGCAGAAGAAGTCTCAGGTTGACTTAGAGAAGTTTTTTTATTTTCGTTTTTGCTGCTGTGGCTTTTGTAAAAGTTTTCAATGATAGTATGAGGAACCGGTGGTGCTGTTATATTTGGTAAGCTTTGCATCTCAAGTCGTAATAAAATATGTCTCTTGATTGATTCCAAATTATCAGCTTTCACTTGTTCGCGCATCTGACATGAATGACATCCACTGCTAGTGAAACTTAAGCTCGGATCACGACGAACCTTTGCCTCGTGACTTATATAACTTGTGATGCTACTGCCACCTGTTGGACGGTGTGAAATCGCTGTTCTTGTTGATAACATTTGGCTTGAAGGGTGCTCTTTTTCATATTCGGGTATTTTATCTTGAGTACTAAAATCGTTTGGGGGTGCTGATGTTGTTGTTGAGGCTATTTGACTTTCTCCCGTATCTAAAGCAGCTGATGACCGGAGAACTGAAGAAGCAGATATGGCCGCTGCTAAAGTCTGATTTGGAGCACTAGTACAATGAGTAAGTGGAGCCACCATAAGCAATTGCAAAAGTATGAATATAGGTAGAAGGAATTGAGTTTTACGCCTTATTTGATTTAAACTGTTAGTTGAATGCCGAACAAGCTCCTTAATTATCATAACCAATATCATAAGCATGTAATTATAACTTAATTTAGAATGAGTTTGCCGGTTACATTTCAGAGGTGAGTGCTTTTCCCCATGGGTAAGTATGTTCAATTTATATTTATTATATTTTAAATAATCACTTGGGATATCACAAAATGTTGATTTTATAACAGTTGGTGTCCTATTGAAATTTGAAACATGATTGAGAGGAAACCGCAATGTACATAAAGTTGAAAAACTGTGAGGTGCAGTTTCTAGTTTAAGAGGCAATGGTGTTTCAGGAATCGATAAACCCAAAATTGAACTATGTTCGGCTTGGGAGTTTGAAAAAAAACTATTTTCTGTAGGTATTCCCGTTACTGGTGAAAAATATGTGCAGTTCCACATGCTTGCTAAAATCGACGTGCATGTTTGTGACGAAAAACTTATTTCACGAAATTGACAGCTGTTATTTGTATTTATGTTAGCATTGGTTTTTAAATAAGAGTTACTTTTTAGATCGTCAGATATTGTTTTGTTTTTACAGCTACACCGCTTCTTGCTGTATTTAACACAACGTTCTTCTTCCTGGGTCTTATGTTCGTGTTCCAATAATATTAAATCTCTTTTAACATGGTATCTAACAATATTTGGGTTGTATTCTTTCAAGTCCTTTCTTCTTACTGTTTTAAAATGATTGCATTTGTACTTGCTTTCGTTAAGCTGATAACATTCAGCACCATCTGAGCTAACTGCCATGTCTTCAATAATATAAACCCTTTCAAACCGGCAGTTCAAGATGTAAAATGTTGTTTGATAATATTTGCCATCACGCTATATTCTGTAAGTAAATTTGTTTTAAATATCGAAGGTAAGTTGATTCTTTACATTTTAGGTTGGAAAGTGTTATTTAAAAGAAAAATAATACGGGCAAGTGCGAGTCGGACTCGCGCACGAAGGGTTCCGTACCATTATCTATAAAAACGGCAAAAAAATCATGTTTGTTGTATGGGAGCCCCCTTAAATATTTATTTTATTCAATAAACACTTGCTTAAATTTCTCATTGTAAGAGGCGATTAGGATTTGCAGAAGACAACGAACTGATAGTTTGTTTAGGAAAGATTGTGCCAAAAATGATCTTGTTTGTGTGAGTGAAAGAAAACTGGCAAATCAGCAAAAAGAAGAAGAAACAGAG
The DNA here is from genome assembly GCA_916050605.2 of Platycheirus albimanus. NCBI lineage: Eukaryota > Metazoa > Arthropoda > Insecta > Diptera > Syrphidae > Platycheirus > Platycheirus albimanus. Next base: position 19,513,374 of record OU696699.1, read on the forward strand.
ACAGCTATGCATGTAAATTCAAAAATTCCAGAAATCCGCAAAGAAGAAAAAAGCCAACCTATGTATGCTTTTAAATCTCAGTTTTCTTTTATTCGTGTTCGAATTCAAATTCGAATGGAAAACAAAATAGAAAAGAAAACGAATGTCAAACAAAGAACAAGAAGTCATTATTAAATTTGCAATTAATTTTTAACGTCTCAAAAATAAATATGTATGTATATGTATAAATAATAATAACTTCTTTAAAATCGGATCGAGACCTCCCAGTACTTCTTTTGTAAGTTTAATTTAATATTTTAGGATTAACAGTAGTTTTAATAATTCATAATTAATTCAGTGATTTAGTATTAGCAGCAGAAGAAGAAGCAGCAAGAAGAAATTATATGTATAGAATTATAGAATAATAAGAAGTTATTATTATTTAGATTAATTTTTAAGATTTTAAAATTTGGTCGGTAAGAAAATCTAATACTGACTTCTTGTTCCTTATTTGACATTCGTTTTTTTCTTATTTTGTTTTCTATTCGAATTCGAATTCAAACACGAATAGAGGAAAACTGAGCTTTAAAAGCATACATAGGTTGGCTCTTTTCTCCTAAAAGAGTTTCTGGAATTTACATGTAGGTAAAGCTGCTTCTTACTCACACAAACGAGAACAGTTTTGGCGCGATTTTTCCTAAACAAACTGTCACCAAGATGTCTTTTGCCAATCCTGCTCAAATATTTCACTGAGAAATTTCAGTAATTTTTTTCTCAGCATAGTGTTTTTTACAATAAAATAAAGAAGAAAGGCGTACTTACGTTCGAAAATAATTAATCCTGATTTTATATTATTTTATGAGAGAATCTAATACCGACTTGCTGATTGTTGTTTGACATTTGTTTTTTTTTCTATTTTTTTTCTATTCGAACTCGAATTCGAATTTCTGGAATTTACATGCAGATAAAGCTTTTTCTCACTCTCACAAACGAGAACAGTTTTGGCGCGATCTTTCCTAAACAAACTGTCACCAAGATGTCTTTTGTCAATGTTGCTCAAATATTGCACTGAGAAATTTCAGTAATTTTTTTTTTCAGCATAGTTTTTTTTTATTATTTCTAGAAATCACTCAAATCACCTCTTATGACAATAAAATAAAGAAGAACTTACGTTTGAAAACAATTAATCCTGATTTTATATTATTTTATGAGAGAATCTAATACCGACTTGTTGTTTTTTGTTTGATATTTGTTTTTTTTCTATTTTGTTTTCTATTCGAATTCGAATTCGAACACGAATAGAAGAAAACTTAGCTTTAAAAGCATACATAGGTTGCCTCTTTTCTTCTAAAAGAATTTATGGAATTTACATGTAGGTAAAGCTGTTTGTGTGAGTGAAGGAAAAGTCGCAAATCAGCAAAAAGAAGAACTAACAGGGACAGATATATTTGTAAATTCCAGACTTCAAGAAATTTCTAAAGAAGAAGAGACAACCTGGTGATGGACAGACAAACATAGCAAAAACGAACAAAAAATTACGTTTGTTGTATGGGAGCCACCATAAATATTTTATTTTATTTAGTTTTTAGTATTTGTTGTTGTAGGGAACACAATAATACATCATCTGTCCAAATTTCAAGTGTCTAAGTCTTACGGTTCATGAGATACAGCCTTGTAAAGGGCGGACAGACGGACAGACGGACAGACGGACAGACGGACAGCGAAGTCTCAGTAATAGGGTTCCGTTTTCACCCTTTGGGTACGGAACCCTAAAAAAAGAAAAAATCTGATTTTTTCACATAATCATGAGGTAGGACTTCCGACAAGAACAAAAAAACTATTTCTAAGCAAAATGAAGTGCACGACTGGGTCACACAAACTTGCTCCCAATAGTGCAAGTGGTTTTGGAGCTTTAGATTTAAAAAAAATTGAAAGTAAATAATCATATGAAATTTTATCAATAACTTAAAACACTAGGTAAATTTTTTGTTTTTGGGAAAAATTATGTAAATCATTTAATTCCTCCTGTTTTAAGGAAATAAGTTTCAAATCCGTTAGACTAGAAATTATTATCAATGAAACTATTTTCAATATTTCCGTCTTGAACTGTAAGAACAAGAATTGTCCGTGGTTTTGAAATACTTGGTTCAATCAAAAACCAGTTGTTAGGATTGTATCAATTTCATTTAAGAACGACAAGTGTTGAAATTTAGTTGTAAATTTTATAAAAGGCAAAGGAATTCAGTAAACACACTTTTCTTAAAAAATAAACACAAGCAACGCAATGAGAATTCACATTCAAATATAAACAAATCACATTTTTACCATTCGACCTATTAAGGCACACGACCGAACTGTCTTGCGCCAACATTTTACCTTTTTCTGATCGAAACGATATTTATTCTGCTTTAATTTAATTTTTTTTTTAAATTATATGTATGCAAATATTTCAAAACAATTCAAAATCTCTCGCATACTAAAGAATAAAGGTTAATTTGCAAACAATCTGCCCTTTGCTACTTTTGACAGATCAACACTCTCAACTCCTGTCGAGGAGATGAGTTGGATATTGTTACAGAATGTAACTTTATGGCGCATAAAAGAACGACGCGACACGCGAGTGTAACACTTTGTTACAATTTCGGAATTTAAGAACGACACAATTTAAAAGTTGTTGACAATAGTCAATTAAATCAATTAAACGAACGTACTACAGGAAACGTACAGGCTTCAATTTTTGCATCTAATTCTTTTTATACGGAGATTCTAGTGAATTTGATTTTGAAATCGTCTGTGAATTGCTGATTGCCCCGTTAAATTTATAGAAATTATACTGCCTTAAATCATATCAACGTTCAAGCACATAATAATTTTTTGGAATAACCAGCTCTTCGTTCCCTGATTGCTGGAAACTTGGCAAAGTAATTCCTGTACCCGAAAAGATCCATCCTTCGTCCTATGCCGACTCATAACCCATCCTGCCTGTCTAAGTTCTTTACAACGATTTTAACGGAACAAATATGCAACAATTTAAGCGACCATAATTTTTTCACATCAGTGCGACATTAGAAATGATCAGGATAAATTGAATATATGTATTGTGCCTGCTTGATTTTTCACCAACTCCTTTGAATAAAAGAGTTAATTTTAAAAATAACCTTTTTTTAAACCCAAACAAAATTTCTTCGACAGTTTTCAGAGCCAATATGAATTCGTTTATGAAAGGGTTTTCACATTCAAAATTTTATCGAATAATCAGCTATGAGGCTTACGAGAAAATCTGATGAAAGATTCAGACCAGTTCTATTGAGAATACGATTATTATAAGACTTTTCCTGAAAATTTATTTATTTGTATTTGTATTTTATTTATCTCAAATCGCTTACAAAGTAGGACATACGTCTTATAAATTGTTGCAAGCCTTTATAATAATATTTAAGAATAGAAAACAGTTAATTAAATGATTTAGAATTATATAAAATATGTAAAAATATGTTATATAAAAATATGTAAACTTCCTACCTTTCAATGATTTGCCAAATAAGTGAACACTAAACTTTTAAATCTTCTTGAACTTCTGATACCTCTCATCGCGATTGGCAGGGAGTTCCAAAGGCGTATAACATGAATAAAGAATTGACGCTGAGTAGTAAGATATTTAAATCGAGGTAGTATAAGAGCGAAAGACCTTGTAGATTGGGGGAAATTCAGCCTACTGTATAAGTAATCCGGTTGCTCGGTTTGAAAGATTAGATGCAGGTAACTTAGTGAACGTAGCTTTAATAAACTATCTAGGCTTCAACCGCAAATCTGTTTAGAAAAAGAAGAAACATGGTCATATCGGCGAAGATTATATACGTAGCGAGCAATATTGTTATAGACAACATTTAGTTTGCGGCTATCCGCGTATTCCAAGTCACAGAAAATTTCACAGCCATACAGTAAAACAGGAAGTAAAAGACTTTTTGCTAGTAGGAGTTTGGTTTGTTTAGGAATAAAACTTTGAGTTACCCGAAGTACGCGGAGGCTTCCATAAACCTTTCCTATTGCACTATTTAGATGGTTATTCCATGTAAGGGTACGATTGAAAACCATTCCTAGATTTCTGGCGGTACATACATAATCAATAGTCTTATCCTCTAGCATCAGTGGTCTTAAGGTTGATATAGATATATAAACGTTTTACGATATATAGGTAAGGCTTTCGACTTGGCGGGATTTAAGCGTAGGTAATTTTCCTTGGACCAACGTGAGATGAGTAGTAAATCCTCGTTCATTAAAGCCACTGCTTCATTTTTCGCCGGTAGAGGTCGATTGATGAAAAGTTGCACATCGTCAGCATATAGATGAATTTGGCAGTTCCTTATAATAAGTGGAAGTTCATTGATATACAACGAAAAAAGAATTGGCCCAAGTATAGACCCTTGTGGCACACCGGTCAGGACATTTATCAAGCTGGATGAGCGACCATTTGCGATAACACATTGTTGTCTCCCACTGAGGTACGAAAGAATCAATTTAATTGACTCTCTAGTAAACCCATATAAGTTTTGCAACTTTTTACATAAAATTGAATGGTTGACAGTGTCAAAAGCCTTTGTAAAGTCTAGGAGAGTTAAAAGTGATATGTGATCCTTATCCATTGCAGTTCTGATTTCATCAGTTACTAAAAGTAAGGCGGACTTGCAACTCCTTTGCGGCCGAAAACCAGATTGGCAGGCACTTAACAAGTTATTGGATGTCAGATAGTTTTGTATCTGCTTGAAGATGGCTTTTTCAAAAACCTTTGAAAGGAACGGTAGAATGGCTATCGGTCGGTATTCTGTAACTACACCTGTACTTTTCTTAGGAATGGGAATGATTTTAGCTTTCTTCCATGCAACAGGAAAATCAGAGGTTGTCAAAATGAAGTTAAATATGTAAGTTATAAAACCCAGTAAGAACGGAAGTAACAGCTTACTAAATTTAGGGCTTATCAAGTCGAGACCAATAGCATTCGATTTTATGGAAAGTATTGCACTAACAATATCTTCCTCTTCTAGTCTTACAAAAGTGAAAGCGCTGTTGACAAGAGCCGATTCATCCACACTCAATAATCTACTTGGGATTGCCTCAATTGAGGACTGAGACATGGAGGTAAATATCTTGTTGAGAGCATCACAGTCAATATCGTCAGGTACTGCTTGGGATTTTTTCCCAATACCGAATTCCCGCAGGCTTCTCCATACGCTTTTGCTGCAATTGGAAGTACCAATTTTTTCTTCATAATAACGCATCTTAGCTGATCTTATCATTCTGACTACTTGATTTCGAAGTCTGCAATAGGTTTGGTGAAAATAGTCAACCCTATATCGTCTCCATTGACTGTAGTCGGCATCTCTACGTGACATCACAGCAGAAATGTCGCCGCATTCAGCCATGGTGGAGACTTATGTTTCACGAGACAGGTTTTCACAGAAACATGCAAATCAAATAAAGAATTTATGTTATGTTCTAAAAAAGTAATCTGCTGGTTTACATTTTGCATAAGATAAAGTGAATTCCAGTCTATGTTGTTAAAGTCCCGCAACAGGTCAGACACGTTTATATTTTTAAAGTCACGATATTGAAAACTTTGTAGATCAACCTGACAAGCAATATCTAAGCAAGTAAAGATTAAGTCGTGTTTGGAAAAACCGGGTGCTTGAAGCTGACTGTAAAGCAAAACCTTTTCGACATCACTACTCAAATATAAGTCTAGTAAGGAACAAGATAAATCGGTAAAGTGAGTGGGTGAAGATAGATTTATGGATTTAAGATTGAGGGCCTCAAAAGTATTTAGAAAACTTTCCGATGAACGCCTATCTAACAAAATACAATTAAAGTCACCACATAATAAAGTGTGAGAATAAGAGCAAGTAATTGACTCAAGCGAAGTAACCAACGGTATAGTGCTTACGTTGTTGTATGGTCTGTAAACCGATCCAACCAAAACGTTGTCAGAGCTACATTTAACACTGATGAATGGGTATTCCAAAGGGCACCCGTCTTCAGATTTGTTAACAAACCTGCAGCTAACCCCATCACGCACATACAAACAACAACCTCCGCCTACTCTGGACATTCTGTCAACTCGAAAAATCTTATAGCCCTGCAAACGATGGACATCATCACTCATATTTGGTTGAAACCAAGTTTCGGAAACGGAAATAATATCTATTTTGGACTCCACAAACAAGTATCTGAATTCCCCTAATTTGTTGGTTAGACTCTGCGCGTTTATATGACATATTTTTAATCCATTATATTGAGCTCGCAAAATTCGAATCATATTAGGTATATAAGTTCGTATTCATATTAATGCCAGTGAACCCCCTGGTGTTGTTAGCTGAACTCGCGAATTTGGGAGCTACAAACGTAGCAGTACCGAGAGAGTGAATGAGAAGCAAAAGAGATAAAAGTGGAAATAAGTATCTTTACTACTTGGCAAACAACAATAAAATATCGAAAACTATTTGGCAAAACATCGTTACAAACAAAAGAAAAACAAACAATAGAAGATCGAAAACTATTTGGTTAAACATCGTTACAAATAAAAGAAAAAGTTGATAAATAACAATTGAAATAGTTATAGTAGGAACACTCAAATAACATTTGAAAAATTTTTTGGAAAAATAATTGAAAAACATTTGGAATTCAGAAATTTTTTTACAGTGTATCATCATTGCTTACGGCAGAATCAATTTGACGTCACGGCAGCTTCTAAGCACTCAACGTTGTTCACAACCAAACTCTCTATATCAGGTGTTAGTTTTATGTAAACAGATCCCTGCATTGTATACGCACTATATAGTTGATGATTATTTCTTAATCGAACAGCATGGTGTAACACAGTGCGTGTGTTTTTGGTAAGACTTTCATTAATGAAACAAAAATTGTCAGAGTCTATACCCAGGTCCCGCAGTGAGAGTTTATGGCTTTGTTGTTGTTTCCTGAACACAGAAATACACTTGAGAAGAGCGTTCCTTTCCTTAAAATTGTTAAATTTAAGTATTTTTGGTGGAGATGGTGAAGTTGGGCTTTTTGTGCATCGAGAGCGAAAAATATTTTTCAGTGTTGGTGGTTTGCAATTGGCGGTTAAACACAGCTGATTAAAGAGTAATGTTAGATTTTCTTCTGGAATACTAGGAACTCCAAACAAAACAGCATCGGCAGCGATCTCTTTTTTTTCGGTTGCATCGATCTGTTGCTGCAATGACGACATCTTACACATGAGTTGACGCATTTCAGTTGAATTACTCACGATGAGATTTGATCTCTGCTCAACATCTGCAATTGCTTTGTTTACCGAGACCAACTTGTTTTCAAGAGTGAGTGCATTGATTGTGTTGGCTTCAATGTATTCAACTCGGTGCACAATCTCCGCTATCGTGTTATTTACTTTATTAAGCTTCTCTGACCAAATTTGTTCGGTTTGTTCTAGTTTGGCAAAGAGCTCGCCACGAATTTTGGAGATTTCGTCCGTTATGCGGTTGATGATCGTGTCGGCATGTGTGTTTAACCGGTCTTCGAGAGTAGCAAGTGTGAGACAAGAGTCGTCATCTCTGCTGAATCTGTTTTCTTTTTCAACAAAAAGATACACATTACACGAAAACTATCATCCAAAAAGTTAATAAAAAGTACGTTGAAGTTTTGATAAAGAAAAATCAGTTTTTCGTTAAATATCATATATCAGGTAGAGCAAGAATTCAAAAGCTTCGATGTCATAAAAATACGAAGTACCAATTCAGAAGCGGTCAGGCAGTTTTGTAACGGGTGATTTTTTAGCTGGTTTGGTTTTGGCAATACTGGTTTTGACAGCTGACGTGTGTTTAGTACCTTGTGTCACTGTCAAACAGCTTCAGTTTGGCTTGCAATTAAACCATGGATCGTCTTACAAATGAACAACGCTTGCAAATTATTGAATTTTACTATCAAAATTCGTGCTCGGTTCGAAATGTTCAAATTGTGTTCAGCGATGAGGCTCATTTTTGGTTGAATGGGTACGTAAATAAGCAAAATTGCCGCATTTGGAGCGAAGATCAGCCAGAAGCATTGCAACAGCTACCAATGCATCCCGAAAAAGTCACTTTTTGGTGCGGTTTATGGGGCCGGCGGCATTATTGGGCCGTATTTCTTCAAAGATGATGCGAATCGCAGCGTTACTGTCAATGGTGAACGCTACCGAGTGATGATAACAAACTTTTTTTTGCCCGAAATGGAAGTTCTTGACTTGCATGATATGTGGTTTCAACAAGACGGTGCCACATGCCACACAGCACGCGAAACAATGGCGCAATTGCGAGGCGAGTTTGGTGAACAGTTAATTTCACGTTTCGGGCCGGTCAATTGGCCGCCTAGATCGTGCGATTTGACACCATTAGACTATTTTTTGTGGGGGTATGTCAAGGCTAATGTCTATAGGGACAAGCCCGCTTCGATTGACGCACTGGAAGCCAACATCCATGCATTCATTCGTGAGATACCGGCCGATATGTGTGAAAGAGTATGCCAAAATTGGACTCAGCGGATGGGCTACCTGAGACGCAGCCGCGGTCAACATTTGCATGAAATTATCTTTAAACATTAAATTGCAAGGTTCAAACTATCGATTCAAATAAATATTTCATTCGTTTTTTCGAATTTTTTGTGTTTTTTTTTTTAAAAGTTCTAAACCTCTTCACCCGTTCACCGTTATCACCCGTTATATTTTTAGTTTTATCACCCGCGTTGCACTTACATTTAAGCTTATTTTTACACTAAGAGTTTTCGGTCTAGGATTTGTTTTTCTGAATTACTTTCCATATCCATTTGTATGTTTCTTGTAGCGTTACTTCTACAAAAACGAGCTAGTTTCCTTTTCAGATACAACATTGTGCCAATGAGGGTGTTTTATTTTCTTCTTTGATTTGTTTTACTTTAATTATTATCGAGACGTTACGGTGGTTCCACTTAAATATAATATAAAAGATGGTATCCCGGCGAGAACGGAACAATTTTCTTCGACTAAAAACAAAGTTACACACAATCACACAATCAAAACGGATATACATTTTCTTTTGCAATGCAAAAAAGCAGGTGTATTCCCAAAATGTATTCAAATAAAATGCAAGACCGAAAATGAGCGCTCAAGTAAAGCAATAGCACTAGCAAAAAAGAAATGGCTTTCGCTTGAAATCAAAAATGCTTATAATAAACCTGATTATTACGAATTAGGACTTTATCATCTCGATTAACGCATTATTAACCGAAAGAATGAAACGTTTTTTAGAGAATGGCTAATTTTCTTACGCGACTCCGAAGAAATCGTGCTTCGAAGAATAAACGAAAAGAAAATAAACCTTAATAGAAAATTCCAAAATCATATTACACATAGGTACACATCAACATGGCGATGCCCAGCGTTGCAACTGTCTCATACGCATCAATTGTGCTTATTTTACCTCCAAGTGGTAGCCATCGGGTACTGGTCTTGTCCACCCGGACTTGACTTGCTGAACTTATAAGCGCGAGTGTTGATCACAGAAAAATAGCAACACTATAATTGCCCTGCCGTAAGGCTCCTCTGTTTCTCTTGTTGGGCAGCAGTTTATTCTGTACGAACCCCTCAGAAAGCAAGCGAGCGGCGGATGAGCTTCCAATTAAGTGAACCAACGGCGACGCTTACAGACAATATGTTAGGCACCCCATTGAGCTACTTCGACATATTCGGAGCTCAGGTCTGTGGGTCCTTTCAATACTATTAGTCAGGGTAGTGAGATAGAGAAGGTGGCGGATGAGCCCATATAGGACCAACGGTAGCTCTCACATCCCCGTAGTGGGTTACTGACTCTGGATTTCTCCAGCTCCTTTTGTCCAAGGAGAGCAGCATAGGGCCTGGTCCCCCAGGTTGGGGGTTGTGCGTCGGGGTAACTTCCCTACCACGTAAAAAACCTTTTTGTTCCGAAACAACCAACTGCCTCGGATATGGATGACCCTACTGATGACGACCCTAGCAGACGAAACAAGGACAACGAATTTCGGTTCTGCACGTGGAATGTCCGGACCCTTGACAGGCCACGTGCCGCCGAACAATTAGTGGAGGCCTTAGATGGTGTCAAAGCCGACATCACAGCCATCCAAGAAGTGCGATGGGATGGTGAAGGCACAAGAAGGATGAAAAACTGTGACATCTACTACGACAAGTGCTACAGGACAAGAAAACAGCGGCTATTTGGATGCGGATTTGTGATAAGAGGAAGGCTTAGGCAAGAAGTCTTGGGGTTTCGTGGCATAGGCGAACGCATTGTCATAATCCGCATTAAATCCAAATTCAGCAACATCTCGCTGATCTGCGCCCACGCCCCCACGGAGGAAAAAGATGACACGACCAAAGAAGAATTCTACGATCTTCTAGAGAAGACGTATGATGAATGCTCGAAGTACGACACTAAGTTTATTCTTGGTGAACTCAACGCCAAAATCGGAAAGGAGGGTAACTTTTGCTCGACAGTCGGAAAGCACAGCCTGCACGACAACACTTCCGGAAACGGACACAGGCTAATCGACTTTGCTGCGCGGCAAAGTGTCATCTTAGCTAGCACATACTTCCCACACCTCAATATACACAAGGGAACCTGGCGGTCTCCTGATCAAAATACCGTCAACCAAATTGATCACATTGCGATTGATAGCAGACATGCGTCCAGTGTCATGGATGTCCGCACTTTCCAAGGGGCGCTTTCACACGCTTCCCGTGTGGTTTACCAGCAAAAGATTAAAGAGGAACATCGGCTTTTCAGAAGAAAAAAAAGAGAACTGGAAAAACGAATGGTTGAATCTATTGAGGGGTGCTACGGCAGAAGCAATGTTCGAAAGTTCTACCAAAGGGTAAAGCATTCGTCCAAGGGTTATAAAGCCCGAGCGGAAGCATGTAGAGACGAGGGTGGGAATGTCGTTGTAGACACACAGTCGGTGCTGAGAATTTGGAAAGAACACTTCTGCAGACTGTTAAACTTCGAAGACAATCAACTAATCGCTGTCAGGTAGAATGATCCATTCGATTTGGATGATGAAGAACAAAATTTCCGTCTTCACGACCAAGAAGAAGTTCGGATAGCAATATCTAAACTAAAGTCCAACAAGGCTGCTGGAGCTGATGGCCTTACAGCTGAACTCTTCAAAGCAGCGGGAGATGACTTGGTGAGGAGCATACACCAACTCATCTGTACAATCTGGTCGGATGAAAGTATGCCTGACGAATGGAACCTCAGCATTGTGTGCCCTATCCACAAGAAAGGAGATACTCTAAGCTGCGCCAACTACAGAGGTATAAGTCTCCTAAATGTCGCCTATAAAATCTTGTCGGCCATTCTGTGTGAACGTCTGAACCCTTTCGCACGTGAACTGATTGGCCCCTATCAGTGTGGTTTCAGGCCCGGTAAGTCAACCGCTGACCAAATTTTCACACTTCGGCAGATTTTGGAAAAGACCCAAGGATTCCAGATCGATACTCACCACCTTTTCATCGATTTTAAAGTCGCCTATGACAGCGTAAACAGGAACGAGCTATACAGAGCCATATCACTTCTTGGCATCCCTGCCAAACTCGTTCGACTGTGCAGGATGACTATGGAGAACTCGCGCTGCTCCGTCAAGGTTGGTAAAAACACCACCTACTCATTTAATGTCGAGAAAGGCTTACGACAGGGTGACGCGCTGTCATGTAACCTCTTCAACATCATTCTTGAGGCAATCGTACGCAACTCGCATGTCAACACCAGCAGTAAGATTTTTTTTAGATCCGTTCAATTACTTGGCTATGCTGATGATATTGACATTATTGGAAGAACGAAGCGCGCTGTCAGTGGAGCATTCGCAAGTATTGAAGTGGAAGCGGCTCGAATGGGTCTGGCTGTAAATGAAGATAAAACAAAGTATATGCTGTCCTCGGGTGAAGTAGATCATCACCGTAGGCTCGGACAAAACGTCACAATGGACAGATATAACTTTGAGGTTGTCAAGGACTTTGTCTATTTGGGTTCCACTATAACCACTCAGAACAACATCAGTGAAGAGATCAGTCGAAGAATCACTCTTGCCATTCGCTGTTTCTTCGGGCTAAGAAGGCATCTTAGTAGTGAAGAACTCTCTCAAAGGACCAAGGAGACACTACACAAGACCCTTATCATCCCAGTCCTGCTGTATGGGGCAGATGCGTGGACACTGACACAATTGGATGAATACAGGCTGGGGTGCTTTGAGAGAAAGATTCTTCGGGTAATATTCGGGCATGTATGTATCAATGGAGTATGGAGGAGAAGACTCAATGACGAACTGTACGGGCTATACAGTGACATTGACTTGGTTAAGAAGCTGAAAATTCAGCGGCTTAGATGGCGGGGCCGTATGGACGAAAACGCTCCTGCCCGACGAGTCTTCAATTCCAACCCGGAGGGCCGACGCAGTTCTGGAATACCCCATCTAAGGTGGAGCGATCAAGTGGTCAACGACCTCAACCAACTTGGTGTGCGCAACTGGAGGCCACTGGCTAGGGACCGGCCTAGCTGGCGAGGATTGTTGGTTGAGGCCGTGGTCCACAATGGACTGTCTGCGCCACCTTAAGTAAGTATATTACACATCAAAATCCAATAAAAAAGAAACCCACAGGTCCGACCACAGTGCCGAGATTTATTCATAATTTATCCAACAAAGTTCTTCCAAGCTACGAAATAGGAATCCTCAATAAAGGCTTCAACTTCGCACCAAGGCCAAAACATACCAATAGACGAAATCATTGTAGACATAGATATAGACATCCATGCATTCATTCGTGAGATACCGGCCGATATGTGTGAAAGAGTATGCCAAAATTGGACTCAGCGGATGGGCTACCTGAGACGCAGCCGCGGTCAACATTTGCATGAAATTATCTTTAAACATTAAATTGCAAGGTTCAAACTATCGATTCAAATAAATATTTCATTCGTTTTTTCGAATTTTTTGTGTTTTTTTTTTTTAAAGTTCTAAACCTCTTCACCCGTTCACCGTTATCACCCGTTATATTTTTAGTTTTATCACCCGCGTTGCACTTACATTTAAGCTTATTTTTACACTAAGAGTTTTCGGTCTAGGATTTGTTTTTCTGAATTACTTTCCATATCCATTTGTATGTTTCTTGTAGCGTTACTTCTACAAAAACGAGCTAGTTTCCTTTTCAGATACAACATTGTGCCAATGAGGGTGTTTTATTTTCTTCTTTGATTTGTTTTACTTTAATTATTATCGAGACGTTACGGTGGTTCCACTTAAATATAATATAAAAGATGGTATCCCGGCGAGAACGGAACAATTTTCTTCGACTAAAAACAAAGTTACACACAATCACACAATCAAAACGGATATACATTTTCTTTTGCAATGCAAAAAAGCAGGTGTATTCCCAAAATGTATTCAAATAAAATGCAAGACCGAAAATGAGCGCTCAAGTAAAGCAATAGCACTAGCAAAAAAGAAATGGCTTTCGCTTGAAATCAAAAATGCATATAATAAACCTGATTATTACGAATTAGGACTTTATCATCTCGATTAACGCATTATTAACCGAAAGAATGAAACGTTTTTTAGAGAATGGCTAATTTTCTTACGCGACTCCGAAGAAATCGTGCTTCGAAGAATAAACGAAAAGAAAATAAACCTTAATAGAAAATTCCAAAATCATATTACACATAGGTACACATCAACATGGCGATGCCCAGCGTTGCAACTGTCTCATACGCATCAATTGTGCTTATTTTACCTCCAAGTGGTAGCCATCGGGTACTGGTCTTGTCCACCCGGACTTGACTTGCTGAACTTATAAGCGCGAGTGTTGATCACAGAAAAATAGCAACACTATAATTGCCCTGCCGTAAGGCTCCTCTGTTTCTCTTGTTGGGCAGCAGTTTATTCTGTACGAACCCCTCAGAAAGCAAGCGAGCGGCGGATGAGCTTCCAATTAAGTGAACCAACGGCGACGCTTACAGACAATATGTTAGGCACCCCATTGAGCTACTTCGACATATTCGGAGCTCAGGTCTGTGGGTCCTTTCAATACTATTAGTCAGGGTAGTGAAATAGAGAAGGTGGCGGATGAGCCCATATAGGACCAACGGTAGCTCTCACATCCCCGTAGTGGGTTACTGACTCTGGATTTCTCCAGCTCCTTTTGTCCAAGGAGAGCAGCATAGGGCCTGGTCCCCCAGGTTGGGGGTTGTGCGTCGGGGTAACTTCCCTACCACGTAAAAAACCTTTTTGTTCCGAAACAACCAACTGCCTCGGATATGGATGACCCTACTGATGACGACCCTAGCAGACGAAACAAGGACAACGAATTTCGGTTCTGCACGTGGAATGTCCGGACCCTTGACAGGCCACGTGCCGCCGAACAATTAGTGGAAGCCTTAGATGGTGTCAAAGCCGACATCACAGCCATCCAAGAAGTGCGATGGGATGGTGAAGGCACAAGAAGGATGAAAAACTGTGACATCTACTACGACAAGTGCTACAGGACAAGAAAACAGCGGCTATTTGGATGCGGATTTGTGATAAGAGGAAGGCTTAGGCAAGAAGTCTTGGGGTTTCGTGGCATAGGCGAACGCATTGTCATAATCCGCATTAAATCCAAATTCAGCAACATCTCGCTGATCTGCGCCCACGCCCCCACGGAGGAAAAAGATGACACGACCAAAGAAGAATTCTACGATCTTCTAGAGAAGACGTATGATGAATGCTCGAAGTACGACACTAAGTTTATTCTTGGTGAACTCAACGCCAAAATCGGAAAGGAGGGTAACTTTTGCTCGACAGTCGGAAAGCACAGCCTGCACGACAACACTTCCGGAAACGGACACAGGCTAATCGACTTTGCTGCGCGGCAAAGTGTCATCTTAGCTAGCACATACTTCCCACACCTCAATATACACAAGGGAACCTGGCGGTCTCCTGATCAAAATACCGTCAACCAAATTGATCACATTGCGATTGATAGCAGACATGCGTCCAGTGTCATGGATGTCCGCACTTTCCAAGGGGCGCTTTCACACGCTTCCCGTGTGGTTTACCAGCAAAAGATTAAAGAGGAACATCGGCTTTTCAGAAGAAAAGAAAGAGAACTGGAAAAACGAATGGTTGAATCTATTGAGGGGTGCTACGGCAGAAGCAATGTTCGAAAGTTCTACCAAAGGGTAAAGCATTCGTCCAAGGGTTATAAAGCCCGAGCGGAAGCATGTAGAGACGAGGGTGGGAATGTCGTTGTAGACACACAGTCGGTGCTGAGAATTTGGAAAGAACACTTCTGCAGACTGTTAAACTTCGAAGACAATCAACTAATCGCTGTCAGGTAGAATGATCCATTCGATTTGGATGATGAAGAACAGAATTTCCGTCCTCACGACCAAGAAGAAGTTCGGATAGCAATATCTAAACTAAAGTCCAACAAGGCTGCTGGAGCTGATGGCCTTACAGCTGAACTCTTCAAAGCAGCGGGAGATGACTTGGTGAGGAGCATACACCAACTCATCTGTACAATCTGGTCGGATGAAAGTATGCCTGACGAATGGAACCTCAGCATTGTGTGCCCTATCCACAAGAAAGGAGATACTCTAAGCTGCGCCAACTACAGAGGTATAAGTCTCCTAAATGTCGCCTATAAAATCTTGTCGGCCATTCTGTGTGAACGTCTGAACCCTTTCGCACGTGAACTGATTGGCCCCTATCAGTGTGGTTTCAGGCCCGGTAAGTCAACCGCTGACCAAATTTTCACACTTCGGCAGATTTTGGAAAAGACCCAAGGATTCCAGATCGATACTCACCACCTTTTCATCGATTTTAAAGTCGCCTATGACAGCGTAAACAGGAACGAGCTATACAGAGCCATATCACTTCTTGGCATCCCTGCCAAACTCGTTCGACTGTGCAGGATGACTATGGAGAACTCGCGCTGCTCCGTCAAGGTTGGTAAAAACACCACCTACTCATTTAATGTCGAGAAAGGCTTACGACAGGGTGACGCGCTGTCATGTAACCTCTTCAACATCATTCTTGAGGCAATCGTACGCAACTCGCATGTCAACACCAGCAGTAAGATTTTTTTTAGATCCGTTCAATTACTTGGCTATGCTGATGATATTGACATTATTGGAAGAACGAAGCGCGCTGTCAGTGGAGCATTCGCAAGTATTGAAGTGGAAGCGGCTCGAATGGGTCTGGCTGTAAATGAAGATAAAACAAAGTATATGCTGTCCTCGGGTGAAGTAGATCATCACCGTAGGCTCGGACAAAACGTCACAATGGACAGATATAACTTTGAGGTTGTCAAGGACTTTGTCTATTTGGGTTCCACTATAACCACTCAGAACAACATCAGTGAAGAGATCAGTCGAAGAATCACTCTTGCCATTCGCTGTTTCTTCGGGCTAAGAAGGCATCTTAGTAGTGAAGAACTCTCTCAAAGGACCAAGGAGACACTACACAAGACCCTTATCATCCCAGTCCTGCTGTATGGGGCAGATGCGTGGACACTGACACAATTGGATGAATACAGGCTGGGGTGCTTTGAGAGAAAGATTCTTCGGGTAATATTCGGGCCTGTATGTATCAATGGAGTATGGAGGAGAAGACTCAATGACGAACTGTACGGGCTATACAGTGACATTGACTTGGTTAAGAAGCTGAAAATTCAGCGGCTTAGATGGCGGGGCCGTATGGACGAAAACGCTCCTGCCCGACGAGTCTTCAATTCCAACCCGGAGGGCCGACGCAGTTCTGGAATACCCCATCTAAGGTGGAGCGATCAAGTGGTCAACGACCTCAACCAACTTGGTGTGCGCAACTGGAGGCCACTGGCTAGGGACCGGCCTAGCTGGCGAGGATTGTTGGTTGAGGCCGTGGTCCACAATGGACTGTCTGCGCCACCTTAAGTAAGTATATTACACATCAAAATCCAATAAAAAAGAAACCCACAGGTCCGACCACAGTGCCGAGATTTATTCATAATTTATCCAACAAAGTTCTTCCAAGCTACGAAATAGGAATCCTCAATAAAGGCTTCAACTTCGCACCAAGGCCAAAACATACCAATAGACGAAATCATTGTAGACATAGATATAGATATAGATATAGATATAGATATAGATATAGATATAGATATAGATATAGATATAGATATAGATATAGATATAGATATAGATATAGATATAGATATAGATATAGATATAGATATAGATATAGATATAGATATAGATATAGATATAGATATAGATATAGATATAGATATAGATATAGATATAGATATAGATATAGATATAGATATAGATATAGATATAGATATAGATATAGATATAGATATAGATATAGATATAGATATAGATATAGATATAGATATAGATATAGATATAGATATAGATATAGATATAGATATAGATATAGATATAGATATAGATATAGATATAGATATAGATATAGATATAGATATAGATATAGATATAGATATAGATATAGATATAGATATAGATATAGATATAGATATAGATATAGATATAGATATAGATATAGATATAGATATAGATATAGATATAGATATAGATATAGATATAGATATAGATATAGATATAGATATAGATATAGATATAGATATAGATATAGATATAGATATAGATATAGATATAGATATAGATATAGATATAGATATAGATATAGATATAGATATAGATATAGATATAGATATAGATATAGATATAGATATAGATATAGATATAGATATAGATATAGATATAGATATAGATATAGATATAGATATAGATATAGATATAGATATAGATATAGATATAGATATAGATATAGATATAGATATAGATATAGATATAGATATAGATATAGATATAGATATAGATATAGATATAGATATAGATATAGATATAGATATAGATATAGATATAGATATAGATATAGATATAGATATAGATATAGATATAGATATAGATATAGATATAGATATAGATATAGATATAGATATAGATATAGATATAGATATAGATATAGATATAGATATAGATATAGATATAGATATAGATATAGATATAGATATAGATATAGATATAGATATAGATATAGATATAGATATAGATATAGATATAGATATAGATATAGATATA
>OU696699.1:19539040-19624040 GCA_916050605.2 Platycheirus albimanus
CTTAAACCGAAACTTATTAACAATTTTAATATACTAATTATTTTGGGGTAGGATTGTGATAAAATCAGCTCTGTTTAAAAAAACAAATCAAATTTTGCTTGCAATTAAAGTAGTACCTTTATGGCTACAAGTTTTGCATTAATAAACAAAAATTTGAACAATGCAACATTACATAACGATGATAGGGATTTCGTAATAGTCATCCATTTATCTCTTTATGTCGGTTTGTCTATCTGTACTAGCATCTATGTCATACAGTTTCCTTTGGACGTCCTACAAAGGTTTTTTGAATTGGCAATCTGGCTAAACTTAGAGTAGGTACCTGCCATTCAGTTGGTAGAGACTCTACTGAAACATTCGAAACCACCAGAGGGCTAAGACAAGGCGACGGACGCTCTGTCATGCAGCTGTTCTAACATTGTGCTTGAAAATGTAATACCGAGCACCCATGCCAGTATATCAGGCACAAATCGACACAATTACTTGGGTTTGCTGACGACATTAACGTGATAGGAAGAACAAAGCGAGCAGTAACCGATGCATTCACTACTATGGAGTTAGCAGCAAGCAGAATGGGGCTTTCATCAACAAAAGTAGAATCCCACAACCGACTTGGTCAGAACGTAACCATTGATAGGTATAACTTCGAGGTAGTCAGTGAATTTGTCTACCTGGGCACTGCTGTAAACACAGGCAACAACATCAGCGCTGAAATCAAACGCAGACTGTTTCTTTGGACTGAGTAAGCAATTGAGGAATAAAGCCCTATCGAGAAGAACCAAATTAACACTGTATAGAACACTCGTTGTCCCGGTCCAGCTATATGGTGCGGAAGCATGGACCCTCTCCCAATTGGTCTTTGAGAGAAAAGTTCTGCGTACGATTTATGGTCCTGTCTGCGTAAATCGGGAAAAGAACATTTGGAGAAGAAGATACAATAACGAACTATGCGAACAGAAAAATTCGAATCCAACCACTATGATGGCTGGGCCATGTATCGGGAAAAGAACATTTGGAGAAGAAGATACAATAACGAACTATGCGAACAGAAAAATTCGAATCCAACCACTATGATGGCTGGGCCATGTAGAGCGGATGGAGTCAGAAGCCAAGGTGGACCTCAGGTAGAAGGAGACCGATTTTTATAATATTCCGGGATATTTTCGGATATTTACGTGTGCGATTTTTCTTTAATTAATATTCCGATGTGTCATCATCGATGAGTTCATTTCCACTCTGAGCGCAACTTAAGCCAAGGAATCAATTTTGGTATCTGATATCAATATTGACATTCTTAATGAGGCCGAGAAAGACATTTAGAACTACCTGTTCTTGTTGACTTCATATGGTCTGAAATATGTTATAAAAGAAAGAACTCCAAGACTTGCACTCTTGAGAATACACACAAATAAAAAGGACTTTTTGTTGGTTATTATTATGGTAACAGATCAATTAACTTTAAGTAGCGGTAAAATCGAGAACACTAACCTTAATTGCAAATCTGAGAAATAATTTTCGTACCAGGACTATGCCACATGGTATGAATGGCTTATAGATATGAATCTTAGAATGGTGTCAATTTCGAAACAAATCCTTGGATTGCCTATGATGTATTTTTACCGATTCTTAAAAAGCATGTCAACAGCTGTACTTTTCTAAAGTAAACTTATTTTATTAAGCCGTGGATGGGTGCCAGTCTTCTAAGAATATTTAAAAAGAAAACCAAATTTTCTAAGAATTGTAGTAGAACTCCTTAAAATCTGAATGAATAATGATGATTCATGCAACATAATGTAGCTCATGGCTCTATGCAAAAGCTCCTAACGTATTGATTCCTAATGAAATTATTGCAATAATTAGTAACACGTATAAATGAAATAAGTCCTAACTGGGGATGTAATATCTCCTAATCCAAAAATGAAATAAAGCCTAATGTTATGAGTTAATACATAACAAATAAAATGCACGACTGGGTCGCACGAACTTGCTCTAATCAGTGACATTGGTTTAGGGGCTTAAGATTTTGATAAAAATAAAATTTTCAAAATTCTTAAATAAATAGGTACTTAAACTAATTTGAGCTGAAAAAAAGTAAGCCATTTTATTACTTGGATAAATTTGAACTTATGATAGTAAATTTATAAAAATCTGTGGAGCGGTTTTTGAGAAAAAAAGTTTTTTTTTGAAAAACTTTTTGAAAAAAAAATTTCAAAAAAAATTCAAAAACACCAGTTCATAGGTATTCAGCAAATACATTTATTTGAAATTTGTAGAAAAAAATTTAATAAGCAGTTTTTAAAATATTATTTTTTTATTTTTTTTAAATGCTTTTAAGAATACAAAAAAATATTTTTCAAAAATATTGGTATGCAATACAAATTGAGCTACCTACAGCTATATATGTGTGAGATTTCGAAAAAATCGGTTGAGTCGTTTTCGAGATAGTCGAAAGCAAAAACAAAAAACGGTCCTATGGAAAGTACCGTTCTTAGCCATTTTTAAGACTTTTTTTCAGCCATACGATTGGTCGTACCTAAAAAGCAACACTGATTTTTTTAAATCGAAATCGTTAGAGCTGTTTTTGAGAAAAAAAAACTTTAACGTAACGGTTGTATGGCAGGTACCGTTATTTTTTGAGCTAAAAACAAAAATTTCAATTTCTCCTCTGTACAATACCTAAAAAAGTCTATACACCAAGTTTGAAGCAATTCGGCCCACCCGTTTGGGCTGTAGGTATCTATACATACAGACAGACAGACAGACAGACAGAATTTTTAGACCATCGTTTTTCGTCTTCGCTATCATCGTAATGTCATGTTTGATTGTTATCTCAAAAATTTTTTTTTCGACGAATGCATAACTTGCCTTATAGTACCTATAATCGCAAGTAAAAAAAGATGAAAAAACTTCTAATGTGGGAAAACAATTTTATTTTTTTAATTTTAACGATTGAATGTAGGTACAAAGCAATTAATTATGAACTTTAATTTTGTCAACAATGGCCAACATTAAGTGAATCTTTAATAGCATTCTGAAGTGCTTCCTCATTATCGGTGATTATGCTTTTAGATGTCAAATCTACAATGTTTTTCATAATGTATGTTAGCATAGTTGAGTAACATTTCCTTGCCTTCTTTCTCAGAAGGATAAACAAAAAGGAAAATGAAAAACAAGATTAAAAAATATAACTTTTCAGGAGTCCGCGGGGGGTGTCGCGAACAGCGGGGCGGAGGCGTTGCGTAACGTTGCGGCGTTGACATCTAAAATCATAATTACCGATTATGAGGTAGCACTTCAGAATGCCATAAATTCACGAATTTTTTTAGTTTAACGGTTAATTGAAAAAGTACCGTATGCAAACCACTATTTTCTAAAAAAATATTTGCCACAACTTATAAAGTGCGATATTAAGCGAAATGAAATAAGTCCTAACATTTATGAAATAACTCTTAACATTATTTTTAGTGAAATATTTCCTAATCAGTATTTATTTCATTTGCATAAACTATAAACATTGCAGCAAGTCCTAACTTTGACGAAAATAAACCTAACATTTAGGTGTTTCTTCATTTGTAATAACACCTAAATTTGTATGGAAATGTTACGTTTTATTTCACATTTTTTTGTTGGGAGTTAATGGGGCATATTCATAGATGATGTTTAAGTTGTTGCTAAGCTAAACTCGAGTTTAGCTTATGGAAACTTCATCAGGTAAACTCCAGTTTTTCTTAGCAACAGCTTAAACATCATCTATGAGTATGCCCGAATACGTTAGGAGCTATTTCATAGAGCCGTAGCTCATACTTTTATTCATAATTCGTACGTAACGTATTCATATATAGATAGAACCAAATAATATTAATATAATAGTTATGAGAAAATGTTGGTAACCGAAACTAGATATGCTATTAGCTTTGTTTTTAATAATAAGAAATATTTCAGCTCATTATGTCACTGAAAAAAAGTGTTTGATTCCGCAATCATTAAAATACGCCAAAGTAAAATTATTATTATTGAAAAAGGGCAATCGTTTGGTCATCCATTTTAAAGAAATAAGTTTCTTAAATCGCGAATGGTTTACTTTTTAGACGATAACATTTTTTTCTCAAAAAAATGAAGGGTTAAGGTTGGGGAATGCCAAAAAACTGGAGCGTGTAGGTTTGGTCAAGACAAGAAAATTATCGTATGGGAGGGAGGGGTCTATTCCCCACCATTTGACTTAAATTGCAAAAAAAAATGTATTCAAAAAATGTTACTTTTTCTTTAAATGAGAAATAAAAGACATTGCAACATTATATATACCTAAGAGCCAATGCTTTGTTGGAGGCACCTTTTTTAATTTGTTGTTTTATTTGAAGTTTAATTTCAAACGACAAGGTGTTTTCTTTTAATTTTTTTGTTTATGAGCACAATATGCAATATGTTTTTGCAATACTGCATAATCAGAAACACACAACATAGTAGGCGATAGTTGTAAAGGGACAGTCTTTTTTAGTTTTACACGCCTACATAATGTTTTCGAAACAAAATATAAGTTTTTCTGAGCTACTATTCTAAAGCTTGAAAATTAGAATATTATATTCTAATTTCCAAGCTGTTAACGTTATATAAAATGTTGTTCTAATTTCCAAGCGATTCTAATTTCCGCGAGTTCTAAAATTATTATTATTGAAAAAGGGCAATCGTTTGGTCATCCATTTTAAGGAAATAAGTTTCTTAAATCGCGAATGGTTTACTTTTTAGACGATAACATTTTTTTCTCAAAAAAATGAAGGGTTAAGGTTGGGGAATGCCAAAAAACTGGAGCGTGTAGGTTTGGTCAAGACAAGAAAATTATCGTATGGGAGGGAGGGGTCTATTCCCCACCATTTGACTTAAATTGCAAAAAAAATTTATTCAAAAATAATGGTTACTTCTACAATGACATGTAGAAGGTACATTTTTAAGAATGAAATCTCTTTAGCCTAGTCGGAATGTACAATTGAAATGGAAAACAAATTTAAAGAGTTTATTTTTTTCCTTTTAATCCTTAGAGAGGTTTATCAAGAGCCTATGTTTCGGTTTTCCACCTCCTAGCTTCATTGCATTGGCCGCTTATGTTCAATTTGTTTACCAAAAATGAATATACGAAAGTTATGCAGAATTAAATTTTCTATATTTTTGTGTATGAAAACATTTTTCCTACGACTAATATTTTTCGACTTAATCCTGAAATTAAGAAAAAATAAGAAATTATCAAATATAGTTATTTTTTGTCAAATAACTTCCTAGTTTTCAATTTGTTTCTTAAACTTGACTCAACAGAAGTTGTTTCAAATTTTGTATTCTTTTAAAAAAAAAAACAAGTTTAATCAAAAAAGAATAAACATTTTTTAACAACTTCTGTTGAGTCAAGTTTTAGTAAAAAGGTAAAAACTAGCAAGTTATTTAACAAAAAACCTATTTGATATGCATTATTACCTTTTTTTTTTTATTTTCAGGATTAATTCGAAATATGTTAGTTGTAGGAAAAATGCTGTCATAAACAAAAATGTGGAAAATTTATTTTATTTTATTTCATTTTAAGCCATTTTTAAAAAAATCGTATGCATTCTATTTTTGTTGTCAAAATTCAATGCTCTTCTTAATTTTCAGTCATAAAAAGGAAACCGGATCCTAAAACGTCTAACTTTTTGAGAAAATTATAAAATAACGAAAACCACTTTTTTCTAAGAAATACTATTTTTACTTGCGAATATAGGTAATATAAGGCAAGTTATGCATTCGTAAAAAAATCTTTTTTTGACAATCAAACATAACATTACGATGATATAGTCTAAGAGCCCACAGCAAATTTTGGGGGTGAAGATATAACCAGATATTTTTTACATGAACTTAAAGCTCTGCACTAGGCAATGTCAAAAATGGAAGTCTGGCAGCATTGTGTGGTAGCTGAGGCAAGTAATAGTACCCCAAAAACAGTTATTTTTCCGAAATGTTGTTTTTTAATATAACCGTTTGTACCTTCTCTGAAACGAAAGAATAGGTCAACCTGATTACAAAAATATAGGTCCCAGACGTTTTAAATGTCGCCTTCACCTTGCGCGCTAATAGTATGCAAAAATTCCGTTTTTGAAGTTTTTAGTATAACCAAAATATTTATATGCCAAAAATAGAAAAATTCATCCTGATTACAAAAATATAGGTCCCAGACGTTTTAAACGTCGCCTTCATCTTGCCAGACGCGCTAAAAGTATGCAAAAATTCCGTTTTTTTTAATTAATTTTTTTTTAAAGAGAAACGTATAAAATAATATAACTTTTTATATTTTTTTGGTATTCATTTTGATATTGATATAATTTCTTATACAATTTAATTAATCGTCATCAGAATCATCCAACGATTCACTATTATGTTCGTTATCCTCACCATCTGATACATCTTCTTTATTGTTTAAAATATCTTCCAAACTATCAGGTGTGACGTTTCCGTCGAACCATTTTATTTTAAACATACTGTCTTTCAATACCCAACCAAGCGTTTCCGCTGGAATGAAAATTAACGTGCCACATTTTCTAATAGAGCGTGCCACTACCGTGCCAAAATGGAAAAACTACAATTTTTTAATAATTAAAAAAAACTACTATATACCTATATACTAAATTTTTTTTGGTATTTTGCTATACAAAAAAATTTAAAAGATTCCTATTTATTCATGTTATATAACTATGTATGTAAAGAAAAAATAAAATAAGTAATTCCTTCGAATCAATTTTCCCAAACTTTTGAATTTTGTCATAACTTAATACAAAAAATAGGAACTTTATACAAAAATAATAATAAATTCAACAAATGGGTACTAACTATCATATACAAAAAAGTGTGCCATATTGAAATTTTTCGTGCCACCGTGCCATGTGAAAATTGCTGTGTCAAAAAAGCTCGATTGTGCCACTGCGGCAACGCTCAACCATTCTCAGATGCTAGTAGCTGAGTTGCTTAATTTTGTACGTAAATGTTAATGAATTGATGAGTTTTCAAGAAGAAGCCGACATTCGCATGATGCCAAAAGACTCTTCCGTGGTTATAAAGTCGTCAGATATAGATGTTTTAATAATTGCTCTCTTCAATTTACCACAGCTAAGAAACGAAATCAAAGTCTGGCTTGAAGTTGGAACTTTATCCGCCAACAATTTGAGAAACATTAATATAAATTCAATTTATCAGGAATTGGGGCCAACGCTCTGTTCTGCGCTTCCTGGTTTTCACTGTTTCATTGGATGTGATTACACTCCATCTTTCTTCAAAAAAGGAAAACTTAAACCATTTCAAATTTTAAAAAGCAGACCAGATTTTCAATCCACATTTTCAAAATTTGGAACGAGTATGACTGCTTCTGAGGAGGATTTTGATAGCATTGAAAGTTTTGTCTGCAGCATGTACACAAAGGCTTTAAATGTAAACGAAGCAAGGTACGAAATATTTCACAAAGCCTGCAAGTGCAAACCCACATCGAAAAAAATATTTCACAATATAAAAAGTAAGTAAACGTTTCAAAATCTATTTGAATTTTACCCCATATTTCAATAAAATATCCGCAGCTTGATTGCTTTCTTCCCGTAGGTTTTGAAGAAAGTCTCTTACCCCCAAACAGAGCGGTATTATTACAACAAATTTATAGGTGCAACTACATATATGTCATATATGGAAAAATGCTGTAAAAAATGAACCAACTCAGCTACTAGCATCTGAGAATGGTTGGGAATTGGAAGACAGTATGTTTAAAATAAAATGGTTCGACGGAAACGTCACACCTAATAGTTTGGAAGATATTTTAAACAATAAAGAAAATCTATCCGATGGTGAGGATAACGAACATAATAGCGAATCGTTGGATGATTCTGATGATGATTAATTAAATTGTATAAGAAATTATATCAATATCAAAATGAATACCAAAAAAATATAAAAAGTTATATTATTTTATACGTTTCTCTTTAAAAAAAAAAATTAATTAAAAAAAAAAACGGAATTTTTGCATACTTTTAGCACGTCTGGCAAGATGAAGGCGACATTTAAAACGTCTGGGACCTATATTTTTGTAATCAGGATGAATTTTCCTATTTTTTGGCATATAAATATTTTGGTTATACAGGCAAAGCTCGAAAATTAGAATAAAAAAGTTTTGGTGAATTCTAATTTTCAATTAAAATAAAACAAATTTATAATTTATTTATTTAAAATTTTATTATTTTTAATTTTGTCACAATATTTTTATTAAATTTTTATTTTTATGTTGACGCGACGCGTTTCGAACTAAATGTTCATCTTCGGGCGTTTATGATTGACTGCCAATAATGTTGTTGTCTCGTCTATGATTTGTTTTGTTGACGAGACAACAACATTATTGGCAGTCAATCATAAACGCCCGAAGATGAACATTTAGTTCGAAACGCGTCGCGTCAACATAAAAATAAAAATTTAATAAAAATATTGTGACAAAATTAAAAATAATAAAATTTTAAATAAATAAATTATAAATTTGTTTTATTTTAATTCAAAATAATTATACAACACAATATGGAGACTCATACACAACATAATCTAATTTTCAAATGTTTCTAATTTTCCAGCGTTTTTTTTTTGTACAGAAGAGATCAATCATTAGTCTTAAAGCTAAATATACTCGTACATATCGTTAAAATTAAAAATAGTATTTAATACTGAGTTATTTTTTATATTAAAAGCATAACATAACCGTAAGATCCATGCATAAAGTTTGCATTCCATTGTTGGGAATTCAGTTGAATTCAATATGAAGGGTTTTTGTTTTTAATGGCAAGAAAGACTTTAATACCTTGGCCATTTTTAAATGTTACTTTTTCTTTAAATGAGAAATAAAAGACATCGCAACATTATATATACCTAAGAGCCAATGCTTTGTTGGAGGCACCTTTTTTAATTTGTTGTTTTATTTGAAGTTTAATTTCAAACGACAAGGTGTTTTCTTTTAATTTTTTTGTTTATGAGCACAATATGCAATATGTTTTTGCAATACTGCATAATCAGAAACACACAACATAGTAGGCGATAGTTGTAAAGGGACAGTCTTTTTTAGTTTTACACGCCTACATAATGTTTTCGAAACAAAATATAAGTTTTTCTGAGCTACTATTCTAAAGCTTGAAAATTAGAATATTATATTCTAATTTCCAAGCTGTTAACGTCCCTCCCACGAGGTTCACCTTGACGCGGTGGGGGGGCTTACGTTCTGACACTTCATCAATCCAGATGCAGTGACAGAACAACCAAGCAACCTCAAAAAACAAGACAGAGATGTCATAATGAATAAATATGGAAAAGTAAACAAAGAAGAAGAAAATCGAGTGGGGATATACGCTCAAAAGTCGGTAGAAGTCACGGCTACCGGCGATGGCTTTGCTTCGATAGAAGAGAAGTCGCCAGTGACTCTTTCAAATACAAAAAGTACAACAAAAAACAAAACTAAAAATGAAAATGAAACAGCAGATGAACTAATTCCTGCTTGTAGCAGTGGTGCCCGTCTGATCGATGATAGCTTCCACCTCGGTGAGGCACTCATGGATCTCAGTGACTCTGAGGTCGGGACCGTGGGAGCTGACGAAAGTGAGATGTCGTCCGGTGAGGAAAATCGAATCCTCGCAGAAGACGACTATCAATCTTTCGCCAGCTCCGACGGCTCTGAAACGGATGTCACAGTGGCCGAAAACCCTGCAGCTGCTAACAAAGTCGACATACTGGCCAAAAACCCGGTGGACCCGGGAGCCAAATTAACCTCAACTCCCTGCAAAGGGTCAAAGTCTAGCAAACCTTCCAAGGTCTGTGTGGATGATGCCAATTCCGGAAACCGATGCTCGCATGGGCCAAAACCGACTACGGGAAAAACGGTGAATCCGAAAGAACAGAATAAGGAAGGGGACCTTAACTTTGACAAGAAGTTGCAAAACGCCCTGAGAACCATCAGAATATCTTCAGGGTGACACAAAAAGGCTTAGTCTCCGTGACTGGAAACGCTTGAGCTGGGCTCGCAAACTAGTCGCGAAAATGGAGGCCAACAATAAGCCAAACGCAGAAACCAAAGTCGTGAAAAACCAAACCACAAAGAATCAAACAGACCTAGATGCCTCCTCTTCCAAGGCTGCTCAAGTCAGTAATCCGAAAGTGAAACCACCGTTGGATGGTCTAAAACACTTAAGGGTCGTAAAAACTGACGACAGCAGTCTTAGAAAGAGGACGAGACATAATGATTCGACAACCCCTCCGATGTCCGCAAACAAAAAGCCGAAGACGACAAACAAAACAGGCACACCGGCGGAATTGATAAAAGAAAGGCTTCAGGTGGCCGTTATCAATGAGGGGAGCTCCGAAAAACTGCTGAGCGAAGAGAACTGGGCCAAGGTTGAGGAAAAACTACTCGAGTGTGTAAACGACGAGCTGCTTACCTCAACTGGCACTCTGCCGAGATTCGGGCCCTTGTCGACAGTAAAGGGTTTTAAAATTCTCACTTGCCGTGATGAATTTACCCTTAACTGGCTCAAAAGCAAAATAACTGAAATGAGCACATTAATTGAAGGGGCAACACTAAAAGTTGCTTTTAAAAATGACCTCCCTACCAGACCCAAAGTCCGAATAAACATTCCGGGCCCTCGCATGACGAAGGAAAGGCTAGAGCTCTTCCTAAGAAGACTCAACCCTGACTTTCCGAGTTCCGATTGGCAAGTCATGGAGATGGAAGAGCCTACGAAAACAGGCCAAGAAGCTATTATCATGCTTAACCATGAAACAATGGCTTTGCTTCCATCGAAAGGGTTCAAACTCTGTATCGGCATAAATGAGGTTAAGGTGAGGCCGCTAACGGCTGCCAACTTAAACAAAAAAGACAAAACAAAAAATGATGATGAAAGTGCTGCAACTAAATCTGCAACACAGTAAGTTGGCTTCTGCCACCTTAACCTCTTTTTTGTCAAAAAACAAGACAGATATAGCCCTTATACAAGAGCCATGGATCAACAGCGGCCTCATCTGCGGACTCAAATCCAAAGATTATATACTTTATTTTAATAAAGGGCCTACAGAAGGTAACTATCGCACATGTATAATGGCGAAAAAGAATATAAACCTATTTCTCCTATCCTCCCATTGTAGCACAGACATGACAACAGTGAAGTGTGAAAGAGACGGGGCCCCGCCCCTGATCCTAACCTCCATCTATTTGCCAGGCGACGAAACACCCACCCCGCCATCAGCAGCTGTTGAAGAACTTGTCGCGGTAACAGGTAGGAACGGATGGGACCTACTGATAGGTGCTGACGCTAACGCTCACCACCTTCAGTGGGGAAGCACCGACACAAATACAAGAGGTGAGTCACTTTTTGAATTTATTATTAAGAACAATATATTGATTTTGAATAGAGGTAGTGAACCGACATTCATAACTAGAACTAGGAGGGAAGTGCTTGATGTTACACTTTCGACAAACTCTAATACTCTTATTATCAGTAATTGGAAGGTATCAAGTAACGTAACATTCTCTGACCACAGAATGATTACGTTCCAAATAAAGCACAAATTAGAAGACCCAAAGCAATATAGAAATCCCAGGAAAACTAACTGGGAAGCCTATAACAATAAACTGGCCTTATCTCTGGGCCGCTACAGTAAGCAACCTATACTCAACTGCTCAGACATCGAAACACATGTCAATGAACTAACGCTAGCTATTCGTCTTGCGTACGAAAACTCGTGCCCCATTATCAAAGGAAAAGGCAAGCTCAACCCCGTATGGTGGTCAAAAGAGCTGTCTATCCTTAGAAAGAACTCAAGGAGGCTGTTCAACAGAGCAAAATATAGTAACAACGCTGATGACTGGAATCTTTACAAAACCAGCAAAAATGAGTACAAAAACAGAACCACCTATGCAAAAAGAGCAGCCTGGCGAAAATTTTGTACAGACATCGAGTCCACAAATGATGCTGCCAGGCTCAGGAAAGTCATGTCAAAGGTCCACACTCCTCCAGGTTTCTTAAAAAGACCGGATGACACCTGGACTGACACCTGCTCTGAAACTCTAGAAGCTCTTATGAACACTCATTTCCCAGGTTGTGTTAACATAACATCTCCTATGGAAAGAGACCCCAACATAAATCCTGCCAACAATATTGGCAATCAAATCGTAGACAGTAGAAAGGTGGCGTGGGCCGTCGACTCCTTCTCAGCATACAAGTCTGCAGGGCCTGATGGGATAATTCCAATTATGCTCCAATGCTCAAAAGACATAATTGTTCCGATTCTGGTGGATATATTCAGGGGATGTTTAAACAGAACCTATATTCCAACTGGATGGAGAGAAGTCAATGTCATCTTCATTCCGAAAGCTGGCAAGCCCACTCACACTGAACCAAAAGACTTCAGGCCTATAAGCCTTTCTTCCTTTCTCTTTAAAACCTTAGAAAGACTCATAGAAACGCATATCCACCTGAAACTAAATGATAATATAATCTCACAGGCCCAACACGCTTACAATAAGGGCAAATCTGTTGAGACGGCACTTCACGAAGTTGTTGGCACGATTGAGAACTCAATCCAATTCAAAGAATTCACCCTAGCAGCATTTCTTGATATAGAAGGGGCCTTCAATAATGTAGATAATCACGCGATACGACAAGCCCTAGACTCTGTCAATGTTGATCCTGAACTATCGAATTGGATTGACTCTATGCTTCAAACAAGACTTGTAAATGCGGAGTTAGGTGCCAGCAAGCTAAAAGTCAAGACCTGTAGAGGTACTCCACAGGGAGGGGTTCTTTCTCCGTTGCTTTGGCTTCTGGTTGTCAACCAGATCTTAGGTAAACTAAGTCTTAGTGGCGTTAAGGTCGTGGCATATGCCGACGACATTGTAATAATGTCCTCAGGAAAATATATTCCCACACTGTGTGATCTCCTTCAAATAGCCCTAAACAAACTCAGCAATTGGGCCAGTAGCTGCGGACTTAACGTCAATCCAACAAAGACAGAACTAGTTTTGTTTACAAGGAAAAACAACATTCCAACGGTAGACCCGATCACTATAAACGGGACACCACTTCAAGTTTCAAATGTGGCAAAATATCTTGGAGTGGTGTTGGACCGTAAACTAAACTGGAATGAAAACATAAAAGAAAGAGGGAAAAAAGCATCAATAGCATTCTATACTTGCAATAGAATCTTTGGCAGGAAATGGGGACCCAGCCCCAAAACTATTCACTGGATGTATACGGCCATAGTGAGGCCTATCCTGACATATGCATGTCTGGTATGGTGGCCAGCCCTTGAAAAGGCGACAAATCTCAAAACCATGACAAAAATCCAAAGACTTGCGTGCATTGGTACAACCAGTGCAATGAGAACTACACCAACCGCAGCCCTAGAAACGTTCCTTCTACTAGCCCCACTCGATCTATTTACGAAAGAAATGGCGGCCAAAAGTGCATTGCGTCTCAGTCAATGCTCTAGTTGGAAAAGGGGCCATTCAGGTCACAGGATAATAATGAACTTCACAGACATTAACATTCAAACAGACTATATTACTCCGCACATAGATCTTAACCCAGCAGCCCAAACAGACTTCCCTACAAGAGAATGCTGGATGGAAAACAGGGTCATAAATGAAAATCACGTTTCTGTCTTCACAGACGGTTCCAAAACGGAAGATGTGGTAGGGTCAGGCATCTTTTCAGATAACCCACCCATAAACAAGTCACTAAGACTTCCAGACTTCTGCAGTGTCTTCCAAGCGGAAGTGCTTGCAGTCTATGAAGCTGCAAATCACCTTTTAACGTGCGAACTGGAAAATAAGAATATTGATATTTTCATCGACAGCCAGGCGGCCATAAAAGCCATTTCCTCCATAGTTACAAAATCCAAACTGGTCGACCGTTGTCGTAATGAGTTGAGACTACTCAACGCAACGAATCCAGTAACCCTGCGATGGGTCCCGGGACATCGTGACATACACGGAAATGAAATGGCTGACCAACTGGCCAAAACCGGTTCATCTCTCGAACCAAGCCAAATGGTAACCTCAATTAACATGCCACTCGAAAGGGAAAAAACGAGAATTAGCCATAGTTTCCTTAAAACCGCCAATGACAGATGGTCATCAATCGACACTTGTCGGGTATCGAGAAATCTATGGCCGGAAATTTCAAAGAAGAAAACTGAATCCCTACTCATGCTAAGCAGGCCTCAATTATCACTCCTGGTTGGTATCCTGACGGGTCACAACACGATGGGAACCCACATGAGCAGATTGGGCATCAGCACATCTGACTTATGTAGAGGATGCCAGGACGAAGAGGCAGAAGAGGACTCCTTCCACTTCCTCTGTGAATGCCCCAGCTTAGCCCGAACTAGGAAAGTTAACCTCGGTGAATACTTTTTCAACGAGTTGATCGATGTCTCTAAAACGCCACCAAGAAACATCCTGAGATTCATCCAGAACTCAGGTTGGTTCAGGGAGGCCTCCACCACTTAACCCACCCACTGCCTGTCAATCCTTAACCCCTATTCCTTATCACCCCACCCAACCGGGGAGCACAATGGATCCAATCGAGATCCGAGTGAGAAGGTTCGGCTTGCCGTTCCATCACCCCACTTAACCTAACCTAACCTAAGCTGTTAACGTTATATAAAATGTTGTTCTAATTTCCAAGCGATTCTAATTTCCGCGAGTTCTAATTTCCGAGCTTTTCCTGTACTAAAAATTTCAAAAACGGAATTTGTGCATACTATTATCGCGTCTGGCAAGGTAAAGGCGACGTTTAAAACGTCTGGGACCTATATTTTTGTAATCAGGTTGACCTGTTCTTTCGTTTCAGAGAAGGTACAAACGGTTTTATTAAAAAACAACATTTCGGAAAAATAACTGTTTTTAGGGTACTATTACTTGTCTCAGCTACCACAAAATGCTGCCAGACTTCCATTTTTGACATTGCCTAGTGCAGAGCTTTAAGTTCATGTAACAATTATCCGGTTATATCTTCACCCCCAAAATTTGCTGAGGGCTCTTGGTCTAATAGAGAAGCCTGAAAAAGTGGGTCCGACAATTCTGCCTGTCTGTCCGTCTGTCTGTATCGGCACCTACAGCCTAAGAGGCTGGACCGATTTGCTTCAAACTTGGTAGATAGTATTTTTATGACGTCCTACAGAGGAGTTTTTGGAATTAACATTCTAGCTTTAGAACTAACGGTACCTGCCATAAGATTTTTAGTGAAAAATTAATTTTTCTCAAAAACGGCTCATACAATTTTGATAAAACTTACTGAATAAAGTTTTCTGTGCAAACTTTATATTTTGGTTGGAATAGATTTTTCAGGAAAAGTCTTATAACGGTACCTCCCATAGGACCGGTTTTTGAAATACGATTTTCTCTTAAGCCACTTGACGAATTTCGATGAAATTTTTAATGTAGAAGCCCTTTTATAAACGAAATATTAAAAACTCTTAAATTAAAAAAAAAAAATTTTTTTGAGTTATTTTAAAAAAGTTTAAGTTTTTTTAATTTTTGTTTTTTTTCCAAAAACGGTTTAATCAATTTTTTTTTTAATTTTATTTTTCTGATAAAAACTACAAAGTTTTAAAAGTTTGCATACTCAAAAAACAAAAAATTGGGATATGTTTTCGAAAAGTTTTTCAAAAAAACCGTTTTTTGAAAAAAACAGGTGGAACGGTTTTGAAAAAAAAAATTCCTTAAAATATAAAAAAGCAAATGAAATCTATTGGCTTACATCATTTTCTCCAAAAAACGTTTAAACTATTGATTTTTAAGTGATTAATAAAATTTCATATATGATTTTTTCAATGCCCAGGACCATTTTAGCACATTAGAGCAAGTTCGTACGACCCAATCGTGCACTTTATTTTTAGTTCTTACGTGACTGGGCTTTTAGGTCAATTAATGGATTACAGGATTAACTTTCATTTTATTATTTTTTAATATGAGAAAGTAATAAGCCTATACAATGAAGTCACAAAGTGAGGGATTGAAACTATTCTCCATTTTTTCTTTTATAAGATCTAAAAACTGACCTGTCAATTTTCTTATTACGGTGTGGGGCGACGCCACTTCAAAGGTCCTATACCTGTTTTTAACTAAAGTATTAAATACCTATGTGCTTTATAAGAACTTTCAATTAAATACAGCCTAAGAACTAATTTAAATAAAAAAAGGTCTATTTAAATTTAAATATGCGTTACTATCTTTATTCGTTTCATGATTGTAGGAAAATATTTTGTCCTAGTTACCAATTGATGTATTTTAAAATGGCAAACATTTAGTATTTCCGTTAATAATGTTAAGTCCTTACAATGGCCCTTAGAGGTATCGATTCCTTAACGGAGCTCTTAAATGGCTCCGTAGGTCCGTAGTGTGGTGAGCGACGACCTCGAGTTCATCAGGGTCAAGCCGTTCACTACCGTGCGGTCAAGACGAAAGAATCGGGTTCCTCCTATGTTCTTAGTCTAAAGCTACGAGCAGACGGCATATGAAAACCCGCAAACGTTTGCGACTCTGGCGTCACGTAAAAACTCGCAAACATATCGCAAATTCTATCCCCACATCAGTGCTCGCAAACGTGCATATAGGGGTGTTCACACGATATGCAAATTCTGTCCCAAAAGTTCGCAAATGCATTTGCGGTCAAGGTGTAGCACATCATGTGTTCGCATATGCTATATGCGAGGTGTTCACACGATGTGCAACAATATCCGCATATCAGCAATTTCCAGCCATATGCAGGTTTGCGAACATTTGTGAAACTTTGTGCTTTGTGTATTTGGCTTGGGATTCTTGACGTAAATTATATATATTAAATATAAATTATGTAATAAATATATATAAATTATATATTTAATTGAAAATGTCTGCGGCATAATGTCGGTACGTTTTCGAGTACTTCGAAAACCCATCCATTTGGATGCCGAAAAGACGACGAAAGTGACGCTTGCCTGTTGCGTTCTTCACAATTATTTAATTACCACAAACAAGGCTAAATACACACCAGGTTCAAAATAAATAACTTCACAAAATAAGTTAAAGTTTGCACTCGCACTCAAAGGGATATTAATACCTTTATAATGAATTAACATGTGCGAGCGAGGAGAGAGAAGGAAT
Organism: Platycheirus albimanus; assembly: GCA_916050605.2. NCBI lineage: Eukaryota > Metazoa > Arthropoda > Insecta > Diptera > Syrphidae > Platycheirus > Platycheirus albimanus. The sequence goes on from OU696699.1 coordinate 19,556,208, forward strand.
AGAAAGATAGGAAAGAAAGTTGGTACAGTGGATTGAGATTATAGGTGATAAATATCTCACTAAAATCCCACGTGTGGCGTCCAGTTGAAACTGGGGGAATAAATAAAAATTGCTGCCCAGGCTGGGTTTGAACTCACAGATCTCAGGTTAAGCAACCAAGCACTACATCCGCTGTAAAATTGCCATATATATACTATATAATATATGTATGTTCTAATCGACGTCTACGTCCGAATCGTCGATTGCGGTACGGAATGGGCATCCTGGTATCGGCTGAGCAATGGTATTCGTATTTTCTTCTTCATCGTCTGCCACGATGATCTGCTGCAAAGCCTCAATGCCTATTTCTCGTCCATTGTTATCGACAAAATTAACCGGCGACTGATGTGGACTCAGCGACTGGATTTCGTCCAAAAAATCCAAGAGATTGCGATTAAGCATATTTTTATTATTTTTTTTCCAATATTCTCCTTATAAAACAGAGAATGTCAGCTGATATTTGCTCGCACATCAATGCATTTGCAATGTCCTGTTTTCGTGTAGTTGCAAATGATTGGGACGGCCGCAAATGCTTGCACATGGCCGCAAATTGTCACAATTGATTTGCAAAAGTGTTTACACGATACGCAAAAAGTCGCAAGCTAATGTGCGACTTGATTGTCGCACATGGTTTGCGAGCATATGCGTACTGTACCAAAGGGGTATTCAGACGATGTGCGACCAAGAATCGCAAATGATGACGTAAAATTGACGTCAGAGTCGCAGACATTTGCGGCTTTTATATGAAGTCTGCTCGTAGCTTAAGCAAAACTGCCGTAATGATTCAAATGTGAAAAAATATCTCCATATTAATAATTACTATTATTTACATTTAATTATTCAATGCACTTTAACCAAAGATGATGCATAAGTGTTTGAAAGTTGGCTTTCCACATAAGTTTTTGGTTTGATTAAGCTGACTTATAATTGAAAAATGCGTGATTAAAATGTTAATGCGGAGCCGCATGCATGTGAACATCATTCACTTTGTCACAGTCGACCTTTGACGAGTCGATATTTTTAAAATCGACCTTATTAGAGTCGACATTTCGATCAGTCGGTGCTTTTACCAATCGACTTTTCGAAAGTCGACATTATGACGATCGATTTTTTTAAATTGAAATTTTCAAATCGGCAAATAATACCCAACCATTGAGTATTGGATTGACCAATTCGCTACTGATAAGGCATCTTTTCCAAGAAGCAGAAGTTTTCTGCATCTACTGCTGATAAACTCAAGACTAACGATTACTGACACTGTGGATTCAACAAAAAACACTTTACGGACTACTAACCACCACACCCCCACCGTAATACGGCTTCCAAGCGAGCTTGTGGTGTTGGAGGAATACGTGCACTCTTCGCACTCCTCCAATTTAGAAACACGCCTTGGTTGCTCTTCTCCAACGCTTTGTCTAGTGAATCACATTTGAATGACATTTCTCCACCAAATGACAGGAATCTGTTGAACGTTGAGATCAACAGATACCTCAGTCAAATGGATGAGATAATACAACGAACGATGGACAGCACAATCCCACGATACAAAGAACAAGACGTGACCGAAAGATACAGAAACACGAATACACATTCGCATTTTACAGTCGAATTTGTTAATATTGAATTTACTTTTCAATATACTTACTTAATTTTAATTATTGTTTTTTCGCTTTACAATTCTTGCTTTAATTTCTAATTCTAAAGACTATAATCCTTTCTTTATTTATTTAACAACTGAGAGCAACACTTGATGAACTATTTTACAGACGCACGTAGCATTTAACTTTAACTTTAAAGAGTTAATTTTTACTTGCGATTATAGGTACTATAAGGCAAGTTATGCATTCGTAAAAAAAAAATTTGTTTGGACAATCAAACATAACATTACGATGATAGAGAAGCCTTAAAAAGTGGGTCCGACAATTCTATCTGTCTGTCTGTCTGTCTGTCCGTCTGTCCGTCTGTCGGTATCGGCACCTACAGTCTAAACGGCTGAACCGATTTGCTTCAAACTTGGTGCACAGTATTATTATGGCGTCCTACAGAGGGGTTTTTGGAATTAGCATTCTAGCTCCAAAGCTAACGGTACCTGCCATACGATTTTTAGTGAAAAATTGATTTTTCTCGAAAACGGCTCCTACGATTTTGATAAAACTTTCTGAATAGTGTTTTTTAAGTAAACTTTATGTTTTAGCAGGAACAGATTTTTCAGGAAAAGTCTTATAATGGTACCTCCCATAGGACCGAATTTTTTAAATCAGATTTTCTCGTAAGCCACTTCACGGATTTCGATGAAAATTTTAATATAAAAGCTCTGTTATAAACAAAATAATATAAATTCTTTTATTTTCAAAAAAAAATTTGTTTGGGTTTTTAAAAAAAAAGTTAAATTTTTTTTTTGACTTGGTTTTTTCGAAAACGATTTGCTCAAAATTTTAAAAATTTTTGTTTTCTAATAAGAACTTTAAACAGCTAGATTTTGACATACCTACTCAAAATAAATTTGGAATATGTTTCCGAAAAGTTTAAAAATAAAAACCGTTTTTTGAAAAAACGGCTACAACGATTTTGAAAAAAAACTTCCTTAAAATTCAAAAAAGTAAAAGAAATCTAATGGCTTACTTCATTTTCTCCAAAAAACGATTTAACGTTGATTTTTAAATGATTAATAAAATTTCATATGATTTTTTTTATTTCTTTGTTTCCAAAATCTCAAGCCCCAAGACCACTGTAACACATTAGAGCAAGTTCGTGCGACCCAGTCGTGCACTTTATTTTTTATTGTATAGAATTGCTAACAGTTTTTAATAAACTTACATCTGTTACAAATGTTGACTATTTTTCCTTCCGAAAGTTGTATACAGGGTGATTCACGAGCGTTGTGCCAAAAAGCTAGACCGTGTAGGTTGAGTTGAGGCAAGAAAAAAATCGCATGGGAGGGGGTGTCTATTCCCTCCCGTTTAGCTTGGAGGGGCAATTTTCTGAAAAATTGACTTATTTTGTAAAAAAAAATATTAAAAATCAACGGCTTCGTTTACAACACCGTGTTATACCTTTTTGGAAAGCCAAAAACTTCTTTTTTCCTTTTTTTTAAATTAAATTGTTTTAACGAATAGTTTAAAAAATATAAATGTTCAAAATCAAAATTTTGAAAAAAAATTTGAAAAAATAATTTTAAAACTAATTTTTTTCAAAATTTTACGTAATTAGGTATAATTTTTGTTCCCAGAATTCAATGCTCCCATTAATCTTTAATCCAACACTGGAAACCGTATGGCTCTACGACTTTTTGTTGCCAAGGTATTCAAAAATAACCGAACCTACTTCTTCACAAAAACAAGAAAATCTAGCCTTACGGGATGGCACAAGTGATCATTTAGCCAATTTTTTCGTGTTTTTGTGAAGAAGTAGGTTCGGTTATTTTCGAATACCTTGGCAACGAAAAGTCGTAGAGCCATACGGTTTTCAGTGTTGTATTAAAGATTAATGAGAGCATTGAATTATGAGAACAAAAATTACACCTAATTACGTAAAATTTATAAAAAAATTAGTTTTAAAATTATTTTTTCAAATTTTTTTTCAAAATTTTGAGTTTGAAAATTTATATTTTTTAAGCTATTCGTTAAAAGAAATTAATTTAAAAACAAAATAAAAGAACAAGTTTTTGGCTTTCCAAACACGGTGTTGTAAACGAAGCCGTTGATTTTTAATATTTTTTTTTACAAAATAAGTAAATTTTTCAGAAAATTGCCTCTCCCGGCTAAACGGGGGGGGGGGGGGGGAATATACCCCCCCTCCCATACGATTTTTTTCTTGTCTCAACTCAACCTACACGCATTAGCTTTTTGGCACAACGCTCGTGAATCACCCTGTATAATTTTGACGTCCACAATGGACTTTTGACCCACTTGGATGGGTCAAAAGTGCACAAATACATTATGGACTTTTGGCCCACTCTAGTGTGCCAAAAGTAGACAAGAAATCCCTGTGGACTTTTGGCCCATCGATTATGGACTTTTGACCCACTCAGGTGAGCCAATAGTCCATAATGGTGTGCAGCTCTCAATCTTTTATTTTTTGTGACTAAGATGAGTCACAGTTCTGTATTGTAGTCTACAAAGGGTTATCATAATGCTTGGACCAAACTCAAAAAATAAAATTATAATCTTAGGATATTGAAAAACGATGTCTAAACTTCTTCAGCGTATGCAATTTTATTTTTTTTGTAAAATTCATTCACTATTCATAATAATTTCATCTCCTAGTTTATTTAAAAAAAAAAAAAAAACTAAGGTGATTCATAAAAATATCGGTACAGCCTGTAACCAGCTGTGGAGAGCAATGGTGTTAATATTCTCATTTAAAGATTATATCGGTAAATGCTTCGAAACAATCAATGCAAAAGAGTTGTCCAAGTTGTCTGTCAGTTACAGAAGTAAAGTGCACTCTATTAAAATAAAGTGAAAGTTATTAAAAAAATGGAAAACAATGATATAAAGTTTGAAATTGTTATGGGATTAAGAAAAAACAGTTCAGTTTTGTATTTGCTAAATGAAAAACAATTATTTTCCAAAAAATACATTTATAAAAAAGTGCAAGATACACGTGTTACGTTAAATCGTGCAAGGCAAGTCTAATATTGGACCTTGAATTAAATAAAATTATAAAGATATCGGATGCAATCCACCCACATCCTGATCAATCAGACACGTTTAAAAAGATGGAAATAATAAACGGAATGAAGAAAGAATGCTTAGAGGTCGGCCTACGAAGAAAAACAACAGCAAAGGAGATTTTTGACCCAAAAAAGGATGCAAATACAGGACTCCGCTCATTTGGTTCAGTATAAGACGGTTAAAAGAGGTCTTAATAATTTTAAAAGTAGTATTCTACCCAAATCTCCAAAGACTTTTTACGAAGTCAAAGAAATCTTTCTCAATGAAAATGTTCGTAGCTGTTATGGAATGTCCCGTTACAATAGCAGTAACACATTTTACAAAGGCACGTTTCTGGAAACAGACTTTTGTTACTCTATTTTCATGGCAACAACAATGTGTGAAGAAATGCAACTGTTGTCGGAATCTTAGAGGGACTATTTTGTTGATGGCACCTTCGCCGTTCTTCCATTAGGTGAATGGAAGCAATTGGTGATTATTTGTGTAGCACATTCAGAGCACGTAAGTACTTTTTGATTTGAATTAATTTTCGAAATTTTAATATTTTTTATTATATTATATTAATAATTAATACAGTAATCAATTAAAAAACAGCAGTGATTTAAATACAAGGTTTTCAGTATTTACCTGATCAATAAAAATAGTGACAGTAAATACTGAAAGGCTTTAATTTAAGTCACTGCGATTTTTTAATTGATTATTGAAGTAAATATTAATATAATCAAATAAAACATCCCGCGATTTTATGCTGGAGGCATACAATGAAAAATTGGGAAAACTTCTGCCGAAAAATGGAAATTTTTTTAATTTTGTGGACCAGCTAATTGACGAAGAGCACACACTTACAGTGGATTTATTACCAACTGATGGCCAAACATGGCAAATGTTTGGAAGACCTAAATCAAAGTTTCAACTCCGAAATCAGTTGATTGAGTCGATGATTATCAAATTTGAAAAAGATAAAATTACCCTTACGGAACTTATAAACCAACTAACATCGATTTATGCAAATAAAACGGACTAACAAGCTTTTGAATGGGAAAATTTAACCGATGAGGAAAATATCGAAGAAGACTACGAACTTCAAAACGGCTCTCAAAGTTCAAATAGTGCCAATGAAATGATTTGCATCATTTGCTTTCAAAACCAGCGGATACTCTTCTCATTCCATGCAATCATTTCAAGATTTGCGAGAATTGTTTTTTGAGTGTAAGAGATACGGCCAAACTTAACAAAAATGAAGTGCTATGTCCATTTTGCAGGCAAATTATAGCAAATAGCACAAAGGTTTATTTGTAACTAATTTATGTCTTAGTCATTGAATTGTCGTTTTGGATAAATTCATATTGAACACGGAAACTTATTAAAGTGCACGCAAAACGTCTTTTCACAATTATTGGAACAATTGCACAAAAAATTCCATACCTCAGTTATGGATTTTTTCAATTTTCCGACTTTTCCAGACGGTTTTTCAAAAGTTTTCTTTCATATAAACCTTCTCCTGGCAATTACAAACAGCAGCAAACAAACTTTAACCAAATCGGATCAATTGATGAATAACTATAAATTTTTCACAGAATTTTTAAATAAGTATGTATAGAATATAGATGTATAAAAAGATAAAGAAGGGATGGTGTAAAGGATTGTAAAAGGATTAATAAGGCATGTCTATCCATTTGCCACTTGTATTTGAACATTTGCTTCGAGCAAATATGTTATAATATATAAAATATGCGAGAATCAAAAAATCAATGGCCAAATTTGAGAGTATACTTTGGAGACTATGGGATTTCCTTATATAAAAGGAAATTATAAGCAAATCTTTATATTTTTGATTGTATTTAAAATTTGATGTATCCAGTTTTGACATCACTTATCGACGATTTAGGTAGGGCTTACTTCGCCGTACCTTGATATGGTTAACACCAATACAGGGTTCGTGCTTAAACCATATTTTAGCGCTTTTAACTTTGCTCAAATAAATTGATATTTCACTAGAGCACTCAGATTTTTAGTTACTAAGTCTATATCTTTTTCAAAACATATCATCAAACTATTTGTTTTCTATGAACATTATAATAATTAAAAATTTCGTTGACCAATCTGCAGAACAAAGCACAGGTTTTATGATATCTACTTGGAAAACTCTATAGGCTATCTATTAAAACCTTCATTCCACTACTCCCTATTCGGCACCTCAATCTTAATTTTTTTCGGTAACGGTAGGTAATATTCTTTAAATTCTTACGATCGTATTTTTCACAAACTGTTGAATAATTGCTCTCAGCATCAATAGAGAAAGTAAAGTCACAATTAATGTGTCGGAAAACCACAAAACAACACCCTATATATCATTTCAGAGTTAAATCGTTACATTATTTGTAAATTTGTCATATTAATAAAGCCAATATGTTATATGATTTGATTTCGTTCAGCAATATCATTTATTTCTGACATTAAAAATAAGTAAATAGTATGTATTTACGTTTTGAACATTCAATATCTCAAAACATTTATATATGTTTTCAAAGTTAAAGGAAAAAATAAATTAAAATATAAATCAACCCACGAATTGTACTGTTCATAAATTGTTCTCGTGGACTTAAGGCGGGCACAAAGATTTGATATGCAAATATTATGTACATGCAACGGCAAAAGATTATTTTAAGATTCGCAAATATTTAAACGAATCAATACCTATAAGTGTAATGAACATCAAATTCTGTGTTATAGCAAAATCAAAATAAATAGAATACAAAATTTGTTGGCCTGTTAAATTAAAAGCATACGACATACCTACAATAAAAACGCCAAATATCTCCAATACTTACGTATTGGTTTCACGTTCTCCCATACAAATATTTAAGAGCAATAAATATAAAAAAGTAAGTGATCAGATTGTTCATTTGCGTATATGTATACATATTTAACACTTATCATAATGAAAATACTGATAACAAAATAATTTTCATATTGCTGATCAGTGTTTTGACTGAGCCGCTTTTTTATTTTTAGTGGAAATTGTCTGAATCTAAACAGTAGTCCCCGATACATTTCTTTTAATCTAGCATTATTTGAGTGTAACGAACTTTTTGGTCTTTCTTTCCAACGCTTTAAAAGTATTTTTTATATTCTTAATTCCTCCTCTCTCAAAAAAAAAAATCAAAAAAATGAGTTCAAGATAATGTATTATTTTTGACCTAATATGTACATATATAGCTTTTTCCACACAGAAAAAATACACTGATATAAAAAAAAAGAAATAACAGAACAGTATAAGAAATTATGATATACTCACCACTTGCTATCCTTTCATTGGCCGACCTTGTTCTTTTAAAAAAACGATCCACAAATGTGTGCACTACTAAGTAGTCTAGTATATATACTTATTTCTTCTGAATTATTAAACATGAAGAAGATGTCCTTCTGCCGCTGAAAATAACATTAAGCATAGCTTTATTACTTTGAGTTTGTTGTTTATTTTATTTGTTATAGCAACAGTTATTATTAAAGTGAAGATGACAATTAAGCAAAATAATGCAGTAAATAAAGCAAAACAAAAATGGTACAACTCAATACTCGACATCAAGCAACACCATAAAACAAATTTCGAATAATTAATTTTGTAAGTCTGTTTGCGCAAGATGTGTTACCGTTCAAAGGCGCGACAGATTTAAATTTAAAATATATATACCTAAATACATTTGTTAGTTGGTTGTTTTGTGTTACTTGTGTCAAAGTACAAAATAGAATAAAGTTATATTTAAAACATGACATTTGCCCCGTTTTCGGCCAAATAATTTTGTGGAAGGATTATACGTTTTTACGTTTTAATTAATTAAATTTGTTTTATTGCTTTTTTATTCCTGAGTTATCTATCTATCTGAACAAAGGGGGTGTAGAACATACGAATTTATAAACACAACCGATCGCTTCGAAATGCCGGGGGCAACTGGCAATGTGAGTTCCGATTCCGAATAGATTAACATGTTCTGTTTCTGGGTTGGCAGGCAGGCTGGCTGGTTTATATATGCGGACGACATCAGCAGCAGGCAGCAGCAGTTAGTTAGAACTCACTGCTTAGCTACAAGAGCGCACAATATGAAAAGGCACAAAACTCTATGCTGATAGCAAGTGTTTTTCATTTGCAACAATATTGCTATTGCTATAATGTTTTATGAGGAATCCATGACATGCATGCAACAACAAGTAATACACCACAATAAAACTAAAACTGATTATGGGAGTTGGAAGTCGAGTCGACTTCAAAGATGAGTGAAACATTTAAGAGACGGCTGATAAATTTACAAAGTTAACAGTTAAGGACAACGCAACGCATTAGAAAGTTTGTATTAGGTATTTATTAGTTAAATTTTTGTTAACTTTACTAGTTTGGTATAAAAATAATAATAATGTGCACATGTGCAGTCAAGTGATTCCATATTTTCTTACTAGATTTTATATTGCTTATTGGAATCCCATTTGGATAAAAACGTATTCCATTTAACAATGCAGCTTATTAAGATATTGTTAAGATGTGACCATAGCATCTTAACACGATATTTTGTTTCTCAAAATTAGACTTGCACATAAGACTTAAACGAAGAACACATGATCCACGCAAATAAATAGCAATTGATTTTCGGGATTCAAATTTTTCTAAGGATGCATAGGTAGCCTACCATGATTGCCAGTTCATCTAACAAAATGGATTTTTTTATTTTTTCGAAATAGGTAGAAGTCAGAAGTGATGTACCTACAAAACTGTATAAACTTTATTTTTGCCAAGTATAAGGTACATTTTTGGGCTGAGCTTTAGTTAAAATACACATTTTAAACCGTATGTCTTCAATTTTTATAAGTTTAAAATGTAAATTAATTGTATTATTGTTCTTTAAGGTCAAAATCACTTTTCACCAAATATTCTATTTTAAATTCTTCATAATAAGAATGCGATAACCCGAAATGTTACTTTAAGTTGGAACAAACGGGAGTTGCACGGCATGATATATTTTGCTCATGATGAGCTGAACTGTCAAAAATGCATGGTGCTAAGATTTTAGTTGTTGAAATCTTGATACAACTCATCTTACAAATTTTAATTAATAATTTATTACAAATACATCAATTGTTACAAATATAACACATTATAGAGAAATGTGTGTTCAATAATCAAGTTTTTGAAGGATTTAGGTCTCATTCTTGATACGCCTTGCATTGCATGCTTACAAAAAGTAATTGACGTTTTAGCAAGCAATCCCGGAGTTTAATGTGATATTCATAATAGTTTTGCCTCAATTTGAATTTTGATTTAGCTATGTGTGTGTTCAATATAAATAAGTTTATGAAGGATCTTGATCACGTCCTTGATACTCTTTGCATTGTATGCTTACAGAGAGTAATTGAAGTTTTAACGAGCAATCTCGGACTTAAAGGTGATATTCATAATAGTTTTACCATAATTAAAACAGCGTAAAGATATTTTTGGTTAACTATTTGAATACTTTAAAATAGATTTAAAAAAAACCAAGAAAATGACATCGAAAATATTGTCGAAGAACGATTTTGAATAATTTATGAGCAATTCTGTGACAAACCAAAACTTAACCACTGAAATAACGCTGTAGAGAATTTTGATTGATGCATGGCGTGTTAGGTTTATTCATATTACTATTTACTTAAATTAAACCTTACACAAAATGTCAATTTTAACTTGCTATTAAGGGTACTGTAAGGCAAGTTATGCATTCGTAAAAAAAAAATTCTAATAATCAAACATGACATTACTATAATAGATAAGCCGAAATAAGTGGGTCCGACAAATATGTCTATCTGTCTGTCTATCTGTAACGGCGCCTACAATCCCAACGGCTGGACCGATTTACTTCAACTTGCTACACAGTTTTATTATGATATCCTACAGAGGGGCTTTTTAATTAGCATTCTAGCTCCAAAACTAACGGTACCTGACATATGATTTTTAATGAAGAACTCATTTATCTCACAAACGGCTCCTATACGATTTTTTGATGAGCTTTCTGAATGGATTTTTTTGAGTTAACGTTATATTTTGGTTGGAATAAATTTTTCAGGAAATATATATCAGATCTTCACGTAAACCACTGAACAGATTTCGATGAAATAATTAAAGTGAAAGCTCTTCTATAAACAAAATAATGTTAATTCTTAGATTTTTCAAACAAAGTTTTTTTTTAGTTTCACCCGCCAGTGGTGACGCACGGGACTTCATTTTCTATAAAAAACGTTTTAATTAGTGATTTTTAAGTGATTAATAGGTACAATTTCATACAATTATTTCAATGCTTTTTTCCCAAAATCTCAAACCCCAAGACGACTGTCACACATTAGATCAAGTTTGTACGGACCCAGTCGTACAGTTTTTCTCTATTCAAGTATAATTTTGACATTCTATTTGTCGAATTGGAGAATCTTACCACCAAAAATGTTGTGTAGTTATGTCTAGTATATGAAACGGATGTGCCAATTTTGGCCCGATTTATACAGGCAGAGTACCTCAGGCTATTTTTGTTTGTTTGAGTTTGAGAAATAATTATTTATGGACGATTAGGTTCAAATTTACACCAGAAGCAATATGTGTATGTAGGTATGTTTAAATAAAAAAAAAGATTTTAGCAACTTTTGGGTCCAATTTGTAATGATGTAATTTTATAGTTTGGATAGTCACAGAAACTTCATAAACTTTTTGTTGGTTGTCTTACAATATTAATAAAGTTGCAAAATTTGACATTTCCGTTTAACATAGATAGATGTTTCATTGTACAATAAACTTTGGCGCCTCTACGGGACAGGACAGAACATTGTCTGTCACAATCATTTGTCATGAAACAAATGATTGTGATTCTTAGAAGATGTATTGTGCCCAACTGTTTCTAGCTGGAGTCACCGATGTCAATCCCTGTAGGCCCTTAAAGTCATAAGCGCCATAAGTAAACCATAAATAAAGGGGAATCCATACATATCCAACAAATATATACTTTAGTTTGAATGAGAAAATGCTTACCTAGTGAAAAAAAAACTTTATTTCCCTCCTGCCATCGTTGGGCATCAAAATATACCCCTTAGCTGATAGGCTGCTGAGTGTCCAGCATTCAGAAAATGAACAGAACGTAGAAAAGTAAATTAACGGCAGATGATATGAAGATTCTTTGCAAGACAGCATGAAAGCTTGATAGAATAAGAAGTTAGACTAGAGGAAGCCTTCACTTCAAGGACATTATCTTCACGGCCAGTTATAGCTCTTTGTTTTTTTTTTTTTTTTTTTATAATGTACTCGCACTCAAAGGGTTATTAATACCTTTATAATGAATTAACATGTGCGAGCGAGGAAAGAGAAGGAATAGAAAGATAGGAAAGAAAGGTGGTACAGTGGTTTGAGATTTTAGGTGATAATTATCTCATGGAAATTCCACGGGTGGCATCCAGTTGAAACTTGGGAAATAAATAAAAATTGCTGCCCAGGCTGGGTTTGAACTCCAAGCTCTCGGGTTGAGCAACCAAGCACTACATCCACTGTACCATTGCCATTGTTTGAACTTTACCCATGGTCGACACAGGTTTACTTGACAACCCCAAGAGTTTTCAAAAAGCCTGTGGTGGAATGTGTTAAGGTGATTTGTGATAAATGATAGTCACATTTTGTCTGACTATTAATTGTGATAGCTATTTATTTATAAATAGAAATCTTCACAAAAATATGACTGTCGCATGTGAAAATCACTTCGTAAATACAAAGTTTGCACTTACCCCTGGGTTTTTAGGTTCTCAAAAAATACATAAGGACTGCTGATTTTGTATTTGTTACAAAAAATCTAAAGATTCCATTTTGCTTTTTCTTAGTTTATTTCAAAAATATTAAAGAAATAAGCAAATACAGTGCTTAATCCCACAAAAAACACTTAACAACAAACGCCACTTCAACAGCACAAAATGCATAATATTTTCATAGTGCAGTTTGACTGCAGTCTTCAGCCTATGTGTAAGCTTGCTGATATATACTTTAAAGCAGCCCATTACACACAACACAAGTGTGTGCACCGTTTTCAAAACGCTGGTGTGGTGTTCCACCATAAACGCAACACTAATTCGTACACATTATGTGTACGGCACAAAAAATCAAAACATTTTGATGTTTATGACAAGTTTTCTGACACCGTGTATCCAGTCCATACAAACGAAACATTGCAGTGCACCGACACAAGTGTGTGCACAGTTGTTGTTGTGTATGGGCCGCTTTAAGCTATCCCTATATTTTAGATTTAAAAACTGCAATACTTTACAAGCAGTACACACAGTGGTTTGAAAAAAAAAATCCGAACTGCAGGAAATTAGAACTTCTATCTAAGAATGTGCAAGTGCCCAGGCATTAATTTGCTTTGCATTGTAGATTGTGTCAAAAAAAATAATCTTATCAATACTTATGACTATGTGAATAATGATATCAATCAGCAGGTGAAAGGGTAAACACAAAGCAATAATGCACAAGTTCTTAAATGCAATAACAAAACTTATTGCACGAAGTGCGAGCCTGTATGATGTTCTTTCTATCACGCAATTGTACGAAAATTTTGTTTGTATATGAGTAATCATACCCACGGTTGTGGAACGAATGTGTCCGTAAACAAAAGGTAATCCGAGGCGATTGCTAGTGCCATTTCAATTAATTTCATTCAGAGTTATGTTTCTTTGTACGCACTTTAATGGTTTCTTAGGTGCTAACTTTTAGTTTTTTTCTTATTTCGCATTTTTTTCACGTCAATTTCCACCCTTTAGCCTTTTCGGAATGTTCACATGTAATTGGGTTTTTAGAGCTTTTGGATAAATGTAAATCTTTCGAATACTCACCCCTTTACCAACCCATCTTTTTTAAATGTTTTTTTTCTTTGTTTGTTTTTTGACCAATCAACAATATATCCAATTACCTACCTACAGATTCACAGTGGCTAATCCTAATAAATAAAATGCTCCACTGGGTCGCACTAACTTGTTCTTATGCCTGCCAGAAGGTTGGGTTTTAGACTATGCATTTTTACGTATGATTATATGTATGTACTGTGAGGCAAGTTACGTATACATTCATGAAACTTTTTTACAATCAAACATGATATAAGGATGATAGGGAAGTCGAAAAAAGTGGGTCAGACAATTTCATTTCTCAAATATGCTTCTTACGATTTCGTTGAAGTTTTCTAAATCTTTTACTTTGAATAGCTTTTTCAGGAAAGGTCTTATAATAGCAAATTCCATAGAACCGGATTTTTCGAGTCTACATTTTTCGTAAACCACTTGTCGGGTTTCTACGAAATTTTGAATGTGCAAACTTTTATAAACAAAATAATTGAGTTTTGAGTTAAGAGAAGTTAATAATTGCTATTTTGTTTAAAAATAACCCTAAGCAAGAAATATATACAATAGGGTACATTCTTATAAAATGTGGATAGGTACTTCCCACATTAATATTTACAGAAAATGGTTTTTTTTTCAAAAACTTTTCGGAAACGTATTCAAATTTTGATTTTAGTATGCCAACACCTGGCAGTTTTTAGTGTTCATCGGAAAACATAATTTTTGAATTTTTTTGAAAAGAACCAAAAATTTAAAAACAAAATTAACTTTTTTTCAAAACCAAAAAAAAAATAGTTTTTAAAAAATTTAATAATTATCTAATACGTATTATTAAGTTTATAAAAAGGCTTTCAAATTAAAATTTTTATTGAAAATTTTATGAAAAGTGGTTTACGACAAAATCTGATTTGTAAAAACCGGTCGTATGGGAGGAACCATAATAAGACTTTTTCTTTATGTTTATTGTTATTGAGACAATGAGTTTTTCAATAAAAATCATATGGCAGGTACCCCCAGTTTTAGAGCTAGAATGCTAGTCTCAAAAGCCCCTTTGTAGGACGTCCAAATAATACTGTGTACCAAGTTTGACACACAGACAGACGGAATTATCCTAACCTTTTTTCGAACTCCCTATCATCGTTATGTCATGTTTGATTGTTAGAATTTTTTTTACGAATGCACAACTTGCCTTATAATACCTAACCTATAATCGCAAGTAAAAATGAGTACAAAATTAGTTTTGGTTCGGTTTTTTTAAACTTTTCGGGAACAACATTTTAAATGTATTTTGTGTATCAAAACAAGAAAACCTGTTTCTTTCATCTTCTTTCAATTTCGGTTTTGCACGTGGAATGTCCGGACCCTTAACAGACCAAGTGCAGCCGAATAATTAGTGGAAGCCCTAGATGGTGTCAAAGCCGACATATCAGCCATCCAGGAAGTGCGATGGGATGGTGAAGGCACAAGGAGGATGAAAAACTGTGACATCTACAATGGTAAGTGCTACAGGACAAGAAAACAGCTGCTATTTGGATGTGGATTTGTGATAAGAGGAAGGCTTAGGCAAGAAGTCTTAGGGTTTCGTGGCTTAAGCGAACGCATTGTCACAATCCGCATTAAGTCCAAATTCAGCAACATCTCGCTGGATCTGCGTCCACGCCCCCACGGAGGAAAAAGATGACACGACCAAAGAAGAATTCTACGATCTTCTCGAGAAGACGTATGATGAATGCCCGGAGTACGACACTAAGATTATTCTTGGTGACTTCAACGCCAAAATCGGAAAGGTAACTTTGGCTCGACAAGCGGAAAGCATAGCCTGCACGACAACACTTCCGGTAACGGACACAGGCTAATCGACTTTGCTGCGGGGCGAAGTGTCATCTTAGCTAGCACATACTTCTCACACCTCAATATACACAAAAGGACCTGGCGGTCTCCTGATCAAAATACCGTCAACCAAATTGATCACATTGCGATTGATAGCAGACATGCTTCCAGTGTCATGGATGTCCGCACTTTCCGAGGGGCCAACATAGACTCGGACCACTACCTTGTTGTAGCTAAAGTGCGAATGCGGATCTCCACCAGACCGCAGAATTGATTATCCAAGCCCTGCGCCTGCGGCAAACCCAGAGGCCCAGTGGCAGCATTGCAAAATGGCCATCAAAACCGCAGCTACGGATGTTTTGGGTTTCATAAGGCGAACACAACGAAACACCTGGTTCGATGATGAGTGCAGGCTCGCACACTTGGCCAAAGACGAAGCAGTTCTGAACGCCAGAATCAGAGCTGCCAAGAGCGCTTCCCGTGCGGTATACCAGCAAAAGAGGAAGGAGGAACATCGGCTTTTCAGAAGGAAAAAGAGAGAACTGGAAAAACGAATGGTTGAATCTATTGAGGGGTGCTACGGCAGAAGCAATGTTCGAAAATTCTACCAAAGGGTAAAACATTCGTCCAAGGGTTATAAAGCCCGAGCGGAAGCATGTAGAGACGAGGATGGGAATGTCGTAGTAGATACACAGTCGGTGCTAAGAATTTGGAGACAACACTTCTGCAGACTTTAAAACAGCGAAGACAACCAACTAATCGCTGTCAGGCAGAATGATACATTCGATTTGGATGATGATGGACAAAATTCCCGTCCACCCCACCAAGAAGAAGTTCAGGTAGCAATATCTAAACTTAAGTGCAACAAGGCTGCTGGAGCGGATGGCCTTACGGCTGAACTCTTCAAAGCAGCGGGAGATGACTTGGTGAGGAGCATACACCAACTCATCTGTACAATCTGGTCGGATGAAAGTATGCCTGACGAATGGTACCCCAGCATTGTGTGCCCTATCCACAAGAAAGGAGATACTTCAAACTGCGCCAACTACAGAGGTATAAGTCTCCTAAATGTCGCCTATAAAATCTTGTCGGCCATTCTGTGTGAACGTCGAAACCCTTTTTCACGTGAACTGATTGGCCATTATCAGTGTGGTTTCCACAGATTTTGGAAAAGACCCAAGAATTCCAGATCGATACTCACCACCTCTTTATCGGTTTTAAAGTCGCATAATGACAGCGTGAACAGGAACGAGCTATACAGAGCCATGTCACTTCTTGGCATCCCTGCTAAACTCGTCCGATTGTGCAGGATGACTATGGAGAACTCGCGCTGCTCCTTCAAGGTTGGTAAGAACACCACCGACTCATTTTATGTCGAGAAAGGTTAACGACAGGGTGACGCGCTGTCATGTAACCTCTGCAACATAATTCTTGAGGCAATCGAACGCAACTCGCATGTCAACACCAGCGGTACGATTTTTTTTTTAAATCCGTTCAATTACTTGGCTATGCTGATGATATTGACATTATTGGAAGAACGAAGCGCGCTGTCAGTGAAGCATTCGAAAGTATTGAAGTGGTGGCGGCAAAAATGGGTCTGGCTGTAAATGAAGATAAAATAAAGTATATGCTGTCCTCGGGTGAAGAAGATCATCACCGTAGGCTCGGGCAAAACGTCACAATGGACAGATATAACTTTGAGGTTGTCAAGAACTTTGTCTATTTGGGTTCCACTATAACCTCTCAGAACAACATCAGTGAAGAGATCAGTCGAAGAATCACTCTTGCCAATCGCTGTTTCTTCGGGCTTAGAAGGCATCTTAGAAGCAAAGCCTATCTCAAAGGACCAAGGAGACACTATACAAGACCCTTATCATCCCAGTCCTGCTGTATGGGGCAGAAGCGTGGACACTGACACAATCAGATGAATACAGGCTGGGGTGCTTTGAGAGAAAGATTTTTGGGGTGATATTCGGTCCTGTATGTATCAATGGAGTATTGAGAAGAAGATTCAATGGCGAACTGTACGGGCTTTACAGCGACATTGACTTGGTTAAGAAGCTGAAAATACAGCGGCTTAGATGGCTGGGCCATGAGGAGCGTATGGACGAAAACGCTCCTGCCCAACGAGTCTTCAATTCCAACCCGGAGGGCCGACGCAGTTCTGGAAGACCCCATCTCAGGTGGCGCGATCAAGTGGAGAACGACCTCAACCTACTTGGTATGCGCAACTGGAGATCACTGCCTAGGGACCGGCCTAGCTGGCGAGGATTGTTGGCCGTGGGCCACAATGGACTGTCTGCGCCACCTTAAGTAAGTAAGTACATATTAAATATAATAAAAGACTCCATAGTTGTTACCGAGAAAGTCTGATTTAAAGAACCGATTCTATCAAGGTGGGAAAATGGACTTTACAATGTTAAAAGGTTGTTTCCACTTCCTTGTAAGCAACTAAAAAAAATAATATTTCTGTTACAAGCTAACAAACAACTACCTATTGATAGAAATACCAAACAAAGGAGAATGCCAAAAATATACGGGTGAAAAACCCAGAGTCGATAGAGATAAAACATATTTGGTTTAAAAGGGCATATATTTTAGATTTCAAATATGTAATTACTTTCTTTTCAATCATCCCCAGGACTGGCCATGACAATTTTTTCCAACTAGAATATCAATGCATTTCTTCATGTTAATAACAATTGGTTTGAGTACCTACTAAGATAAGACACATTTGCAATGTAAATAATCGACGCTGTGTTTTTTTTTTTTGGGAATTCTCCTTTGTATATATTTTTTTTATTCCTTGTAATAGATTTCCTGTTCGAGCTCTGTTTTAATAAAGGTTTGTTTCTAATTATAATAACAAAAAACACTTTTATTTACTTTTCGATTTCTTCTTTTTTAAATCAAGTATACGAAAATCGCTGCAGGGATTCTTATATGTTATTAACTTAGGTCAGGGGCGAACGCAGGGGGGGGTTTTGGGGGTTGAAACCCCCCCCGAAATATGTGAAATGAAAAAATAACCATTCATTAAAAAAAAAATAAACCTGGAAATATAAAATTTATTTGAAATTTTCATTCTGTCAGTGAAAAAATCTTTCCAAATACACAATCTAACCCATCAGAGATCAATTCTTTCGTGTTGAGAATTCATCTAGAATTGCTCTTGTTTTGGAATGAAACTTGCAAAAGTGAAGAAGATAAATTCTTTTGTCAGAAAGAGCAATTCTTTTCTTGTATGAAACTCGCTATAAGTAAATTTGATATGTCGATGTGGAATTAGTGTTGGGTCGTAAACAACGGGACCTGCGACCGAAATATACGAAAATTCACTTCCCTTTTTACTTGCAAAATCATCCCATCGGTCGCTCCAAAACTAGCGGTAGTTGCGACCGAAATCTACGAAAATTCACTTCCCTTCTTACTTGTAAACACATTGCATCGGTCGCTCCAAAACTAACGGCAGTTGCGACCGAAATCTACGAAAATGAAAACTTGCATCACACGTACTAAAAGCCAGTCCCTACGTATAAGAACGGGATCGACAACGGCAACTAGGAAAGAGTATACTTTTGTATTGTATAAGCATAATACACATGAAAATTAAAATGAAATTGTAGTTTGAACTGTGAGGTCGATTTTCTTTTGATTCCTACATAAAATCGGTTGTTTATTAAAATAAATTAAAAGTTATTGTGAAAAAATGAGTAATTCAATACTAAAGTTTTTTAAACCAGCAGCGAGTAAAAACAGTGCTACACCTACAGTTTCAAGTATTGGGGATTTAAACAAATTGTCTGGAGAAGGTCCCCCCACAAAAAAACAAAAACCTGAGGTGTCACAAAACAGTGGAAACCGTAATGTAAGTTCAATATAAGAAAATATTAGTTTTGTTTCCCCTGTGGTGCTGTTTCGTGCTCATGTGTATTTCGAATTGCCTTTTTTAACGGAACTGTTTAAATTGAAATTAATTTTGAACAATACACACGGAAGAGGTGTGCAATATTGTGATTAACGTTATATTAACGTAATATAAGTGTGTAAAAGAAAAAATCTTTTGGTTTCATGTTTAGATATTTTTTTTATTTTTGTATGAATAAAGGCACATAGGTGCACATATTTTGAAAAAAAAAATTTTTTTCATAATCTCATATGGGCACAAACTTAAAAATCATAACGTGTAACAATACATATTTATTATCTTATCCATAGAATTATGTAAACGACATTGCAAATTTTTGTCGGAAGCAATTAAACGACAGTGAAAAATATGAAGTTCTTGTTCATTGTTGGGTTCCTGATTTAGATTTTAATTTTCCGATATCTGGCCAAAGAAATTTAAAATTTCAGCACTCTTGGTTGCGCTCTTTTGTGTGGTTGACGTATTCTGCAGCAGAAGACGGTGCTTACTGCCGATATTGTGTTGTTTTTGCATTAAAGTCCGTCGGGAAAGGGTCTCATCAGGACACAAATATATTAGTACTGACTGCGTTTCGGATGTGGAAAAAAGCCCTTGAAAAATTTAGAGAACACCAAAACAAAAGTTATCACAAAGAGGCTATAGAGGATGGACAAAATTTTACGTCAATTTTCGAAAATCGAAGGCTTGATGTAGTCAGCGAACTTGACACGAGCCGGAAAGTACAACAACTCGAAAACAGAAAAAAGTTGATTCCGATCATACGAGCTGTTTTTTTTTGTGGCAGGCAAGGTATAGCTTTAAGAGGACATCGAGACCACGGCCTTGTATCAATTGATAAGCAGCCAGAAGAAAACGACGGAAATTTTAGGGCGTTACTGCGTTACGCAATTGAAAGTGGTGATAAAGTTTTGGCAGATCATTTAAATAGTTCGGGGGCAAACGCCAGATATATAAGCTATCGCATTCAAAACGAAATAATTGATGCTGCAGGAAAAATTATAACAATGAAAATTGTCCAACGTATCAACAAATCTGGATACTTCTCTGCTATTGCTGACGAAAGCACGGATATCAGTGGGGTTGAACAGTTTTCAATATGCGCTCGTTATGTTGATACAATCGACCATAAATATTTTATTCGCGAAGACTTTTTGTGCTTTATCCCGGTTGAAGACGTAACTGGAAAAGGACTAGCAAGTACGTTGCTGTCTGCAATTAAGGATATGGGCCTTAATCTAGCTAATATGAGGGGACAAGGTAAGTGTCAATAATTGGCTAGAATGATTAAGTATTAATGTTATCGTTTTTGACTGTTCAGGCTATGATGGGGCGCGTGCAATGAGTGGAAAATTCAACGGCTGTGCTGCCAAAGTAAGGGAATTATATCCACAAGCGATTTACGTCCACTGCGCGAACCATAACTTGAATTTGGCCATTACTCACGCCTTTAATATCCCACCAATACGAAATTGCATTGGGGCTATTAAAGAGGTTGTCAATTTATTCAGACTCTCAAACAAAGCAGCTCTAATTTTAAAAGACCAAATACATGCGTCTTGTCCAAAAGCAAAACAAACACGGCTTTTAAGATTTTGTGAAACCCGTTGGGTTGAGCATTTAGACTCCTTGAGTTTGTTTTTTGACGTATATGAATATATCTGCTGCTCTTTAGAGATCCTGGACGAAAAAAATTTGAAAACTGATGGAGTTAAACCGCATACTTTACTTACAGCAATACACAATGCCCAGTTCATTATTTCACTAACAGTAATCAAGCCAATTTTTAGCCTTATGAAAAACCTTAGTGAATTTTTGCAAAAAAAAGAATGCGATCTAAGCTGCTGCATAGAATATGCAAACCACCTATATGAAGAAATTGCTGAAATGCGACAGAATTCCGAAGTAAGGTTCGGTAGCATATTTGCTGCAGCCAAAGAAATTGCGGACAAAATGGATTTGCAGTTGGTAGTCCCACGAAATGTCGCAAAACAGAGGAACAGGGATAATTACGAAGGTGGTCCTGAAGAATATTTTCGTCGGTCTATCTATGTTCCTTTTTTGGACCATTTATTGACGCAATTGAAAAATAGATTTCTCGACCATCGTGAGCTGCTTTCCAAAATTCAAAATATATTGCCAGAAAAATGTTGCAAACTTAAAGAGGACGAAATAAAAAGGACTGTTGAGGTGTTTTCCCAAGAATGGCCAGATGATATAAAAGTAGGCTTAGATGATTTTCTAGCCGAAATGAAGATGTGGCGCAGGTAAGAATGTATTTCTTTTATTTTCTCGATATGTATTTCATTGTTAAATTAACTATGGTTTCAGACATTGCTTGAGTATGCCAAACGTAAAACGGCCCAACAACTTTATAGACACCTTAAATGTTTGCGATTCGTCCTTATATAAAACAGTTCATTGTTTTATGCAGATCGGTGCGACACTTCCGGTATCCGTGGCTTCAAGCGAGCGATCCTTTTCATGTCTGCGCAGATTAAAAACTTATCTACGAGGAAAAACCGGCGAGGAGCGACTGAACGGTTTGATGTTGCTGAACATCTATAGGGATATTGAGGTTGACTATGAGGACGTTATAAATATAATGGCAAAAGTTCCAAGGCGCATTGATTTTATTTTATAAAATATTGATCATAACTAAAAAATTATGTATTTAGTTTTATATATATGTAAATACATACATACAGAGTAAAAAAAACTTACAAATATTAAAAACAAATTGTTCGTTTATATTTAATATATTTTTTTAAAACCCCCCCCGAAAAAATTTCCTGCGTTCGCCCCTGACTTAGGTACTCTTTTCTTCAATCATGTATTGCACATGCACAACGCATTTGAATTCTGATAATGTTCTTTATCTACCAGAAGAACGATAAAAGTATATTGTATTTTGTACTATGGTTTTATTCGTATAGTAGGAGTTAAACAATCACTCAGAGCAGTAGTAATCCTCCAATTAAAAAATATGAATATAAATAATCTCATATATTTCCAAATTCTGATTTTTATAACATTGGCGTTTGTTTCCGCGCAACGTGCTCAGCGCGCCCGGTCACGTTTATGTTCAATAGTATCGGTTCCTAATGCTTTTGTGCGTTTTAAGCATAATAATAAAATTATGCGAATTAATTGTGTAACAGGTTTTACGTTACAAGGGAGTAATATTGTTGGCTGTGAAAATGGAAAATGGAACGCGGAAATTCCGGTTTGTACGAGTAAGACATTCAAAAATTTTCTGCTAATTTTTTGTCCTTTTAAATATTGACCAAGAAAAAATATTCGAAGTTTGTCTTAAAGCAATTCAATGCATTTAATTATACAAATTTGTTTTTAACTACTACGAAAGCACAAAAGAAGCCAAATTATTTTAAACAAAATCAGATCAAAAGTGAAACTCATTATTTATTTCATTTTGTACAGTAAAATTTTAAATAAAAATATGTGCCTATGCACACCGTTCATATTTAAACATAGAATGATGATCCTCAAGTTTTTATCGCACAACAAAAATACAAGAACTAAAACAATTATCAGCACCAAGCAAAATGTTATCTTTCTCCTCAAAACATCGTTTCCGGCAGCACTTGCGCTTGAATTATTATGTAATTCAATATTAAAATGGTGACTATACTTTGTGTCTCTTTGCATGAACATTTGAATTATTTGGTTAAATAAAATTAAACTCCTGCGCTTTTCTCAATTGTTTATAATATAACAATTGTACATGATGCATAGTAAAAAGATTTATATCTTTCTTAAGCTTGGAAATATGTCAAGATGCAAGTTATTAAAGTTGTTCATATTGACAATTATGAATCACGTTAACACTCCTATCTTGTATCTAAGACATTTTTTATAAATTAATGAAATATTTCGGGTTAAAAGGGTACAAGCTCTTTCGTTGTGATTCAAATGCAAAGTGGTAAGCAAATGGAAAGTAAATGAAGTTGTCGAGTATGTTTTTGTTGAGATATTTCATGATAACAAGAAATTTCGTATTAGTTCTATGTACATGTCTCCAGATGCTGCTTGTTATAGGTTCGTTGAAAGTCTATTGGGAGACTATATTTTACTATATCCTAATTAAGTTTTATGCGGAGATTTAAATTTTAATATCCTAGCAAATCAAAACTCTTTATTTTATAACATGGTAGAAGCATTACATGTTGACTTTGTTAACTCAACCTATCCTACACACTTCACTCCAAACAAAACTCCCACACTTTTGGAAATGTTTTCAAAAGTTTTTAGTACTAACCTGATTTCTCACTATGATCAGTTTTCCGTTCCCGGATGTTCTCACCATGATTTTTTTAGTTTTGACTTTAGACATATTCCAATCTTATGAATCGGTAAAGACTTTGACATGTTCGA
Organism: Platycheirus albimanus; assembly: GCA_916050605.2. NCBI lineage: Eukaryota > Metazoa > Arthropoda > Insecta > Diptera > Syrphidae > Platycheirus > Platycheirus albimanus. The sequence goes on from OU696699.1 coordinate 19,579,956, forward strand.
TCAATTCATATCGAACATATTTTTAATGACTTTTCTAAAATCGATTGGTCACTTGTGTATAGTACTTTCAATGTTAATGATCAAGTTAAAAATCTAGAAGTCAGTTAATGTTATCTTTATGATAAACACGTTCCTATTCGGAAAAAAATTATCAAAAGTGAAAGTATACCATGGTTTCCTCAACACGTACGAGATCTAATTGATAAACGGGATGCTACATACGAGCGATAGAAGATATAAGATACAGATGTCCTACAATTTTCAAGCAATTTAAGATACTTACGCAATAATGTTTCTTCGTTGATTAGGAAAAACAAATCACTTGATTATGAAAATACATTCAACGCTTATCAATCCAGCTCATCGTTTATTAAACTAAACGAAAAATTGGAATTAGAAAAAAACAACCTCCTCTTAACCTAAACGTAGCTGCCCAATTACCGTTTCAACTCTTATTTTGAGTACGAGATTCACAATAATTTGATAAACACAATCATTCAGTTGCTTTGACGAAGTAAGTATTGAGGAGTGTATTATTGGAGTAAAATCAAAGGCGGTAGGACCCGACGGAACACATCCTTCTTCCACAAATTCTTCTACCAGTTCTCCTCAAAGTAGTAACCCACATCTTGAATACTTGCGTCACTACAAACACATTCCCGGATTCTTGGAAAATTGCAAAAAAAATTCCAGTTTCTAAGAAAACATCTAATAATGTTCAAAAGTTAAGACCAATTGCAATCCTACCATATTTAAGTTAGGTGTTTGAAATATTAATTAGCAAGCAATTAAAAAAATATCTTGAGAAAAGTAAGCTAATAACCGAATTCCAATCTGGATTTAGGAATCAATGTAATGCATACAAAACTGCATGCATCACATATTTGCAGATGGTGTTCAATCATATACTATATTTCACAAGCTTAAACTTCAATTAGTAGTTTCCAAAATGAATGATATATAATCTTTGTTCTATTTACCAATGCAATGGTCAGGAAAAAACAACCTCTTCCAGCAAACATTTTCCTTCAAAAATTAATCATTATGATTCATTTAAATGAAGAAAACCTTCAGATATGAATTCACTAACGATTCAATTCCAATCAAATCTCCTGAGAAATGGGCATTAATTTATGAATCTTTGAAATGATATATAAATGATTAGAGAAACATTCACCAAAATGAATGTTTTTAAGCGCTTTTTCCTTACGATTGTATGTTTACATTCACTTTTATTCATAAGAGTGAAGGAAATTTAGATAGATTTATTAGATTTTTGTATAATTCTTGCTCCCAATCATTTTTCTTCATTTATGTGAATGAAAATCCAATGTCAATCTTCTTTTCAATTCGAATACAATTTTGATTCTTCATTTTTGCTGAACACAAAGTGAACCTTCATTTTAAGTGAATAAAATGTTTGCTGGGAAGGCTCAACCCAACGACAACTAAAGCAATTTTTATTAACTGAACAAAAAAAGTAAGCTGGGAACTTCCACCCTTATTCCTTAACAACACAAGGATTAAGTTTGTATGCAATTTCAAAACCTGGAAATCATCTTTTATCAGAAATATTGTTGCGAGTTATTTATATATGTTCATGGATAATGAATGCAGTAGAAAACTCGGTGACGTGAAATAAGGGCAAACGAAATATATATATATGTTATGCATTAAAATATTATTGTATACTTAGTTTTTACAAGAAAACTCAAAATACTTAAATGAAAGATTATTCATATTTGTTTTTCAAAATAAATACCGATTATCTAGCATACGAGCAAGTTCGTGCGACCCAGTCGTGAATTTTTGAGTTTATAAATTATATATATTCATGTTGCAATTTTTCAGATGTTATTAATTTTTTGTTTTACGAGTATGTTAGGCATAATTATGTCCTGCTATCAAATAAAATATGCACTTCGCTTACATGGTAAGAACGAAACATTTTTCTGCTCATATAGTAACCCTGTTAAGGTTTCAATTTTAAATGGACAAGCTGGGATATAATAATTTAACCCTACATGCTTTTGAGTTTGATTGTTACAAATAAGCAAACTGAGGATAGGCAAGTCAGATGGCAAATGAAGGCAGTTTATATTTCAGAGTGATTTGGTTAAAAATCGAACTGAAAATGCACAAAGAAACTGCCAACCGCTCACTCTGTTGGAATTGGAAATTAAGCGCATTTTAGCCTTACGGGGGAAGTTTTAGTAGGGAAACGATTAAGCCTAATAGAAAAAAAGATAAGATTTAATATTAAACATCTTTTTAAATTTTTTAGTCACGTTTTTTCAATTGTTCAGAATTCGAACAACAACAACAACAACACGAAACAAAAATGCATGTAAATAAAACAAAATAACTTATAAGCTGGCATTGGTTTTGAAAATTAAGTTATAACAACTTTGTCCCTTTATCCAAATTTGAGGCCTTCGTTGGGCTTTGCGTAGCCGACTCTATTACCCTATTAGTTCAATTAAAAAAGTTGATGAGACACAATTTTAACGATGTCGATTGTTTGTTTCGTTTTTCTTTAGAAGAGGGATGTTCAAAACCAGACTCTCCAATAAATGGCTTAGTAATGCCAACTCGATTCAAAGCAAATTTATATTGCAAGGAAAATTACAAATTAGTGGGGGGAAGGGTTGCATATTGTAATGGGACGCATTGGGATCGGCCTTTAGGCAAATGCCAAGGTAAACTAATATTTTCTTTTAAAAATAATGAATTTAATAGTACTTTCTTCCTTCTTAGAAACTGACGATAAGATCCAGCTTGCTTGTGACTTTGAATCAGATGATTTGTGTGGTTGGTCACACGATGGAACACACAACTTCGATTGGCGACGAGTAATGGCGGCTAATTTATTCCAGCTACTTCGAACTGGACCCCAGCATGATCACACCACATTAACTGCTAATGCAGGTCATTATATGTTAATGGAAAGTTTTAATCAAGCACCACATTCAGTTGCACGTCTTGTTTCACCAATTTATACAAAGGAGTTAACAAATATATACGGCTGTTTTAAATTTTTTTACTTCATGTATGGGGCTGCTGTTGGAAGCTTAAATATTTACGTGAAACCAGTGTCCGTAGATATTGAGCAAATGTTGCAGGAACCCAGGTTGGTACACAGTACAAACATGTTTTTGACCCTGTGTTCTCATATTGTTTACATTTTACTGTACTTGTATTGATAGTAAACAGTTCGGGAAAGTTTCACTTTTAATTGTTAGCAAAATAATAAATTAAATGTTCTACGTCACTAAGGTTTGCGAAAATTGAAACAGGATGTATTGAATTTACTAAAACAAAAAATCCAAGAACGCCTGAAACATAAATTGAGTTTCTTTCTTTTATAAAAATAAAATACCCAATTCCATACAAAAAAATATTTAAATTTAAAATATTAAATCTTATATCCAATTTGTACTTACTAACTTAAGGCGGCGCGACAGTTGTGGACCACGGCCTCAACCAACAATCTTCGACAGCTAGGCCGGTCCCTAGCCAGTGGCCTCCAGTTGCGCACACCAAGATGGTTGAGGTCCTTCTACACTTAATCGCGCCGCCTTAGGTGGTGTATTTTAGAACTGCGTCGGTTCGGGTTGGAATTGTAGACTCGGCGGGCTGATATGTTTTCTTCCAGACGCTCCACATGGCAGAGCCATCTAAGCCCCTGTATATTCAGCTTTTTAACCAGGCCAATGTCACTATATAGCTTGTATAGTTTGTCATTCCATACGCCCACATGCATCAGCCATCTAAGCCCATGTATTTTCAGCTTCTTTACCAAGCCAATGTCGCTATACCTATAGCTTGTACAGTTTGTCATTGAATCTTCTTCTCCATACTCCATTGATACATACAGGACCGAAGATCACCCGAAGATTTCCTACAAATAAAAGTCAGCAAGACTGATTTTTTTAAATAAAAATCGTTAGAGCCGTTTTTGAGAAAAATAAGCTTTAAAATAACGGTTGTATGGCAGGTACCGTTATTTTTTGAGCTAAAAAAAAAATTTTCAATTTCACCTCTGTACAATACCTAAAAAAGTCTATATACCAAGTTTGAAGCAATTCGGCCCACCCGTTTGGGCTGTAGGTCTACATACAGACAGACAGACAGACATACAGACGGACAGAATTTTACGACCATCTTTTTTCGTCTTCGCTATCATCGTAATGTCATGTTTGATTGTTATCTCAAAACTTTTTTTTTCGACGAATGCATAACTTGCCTTATAGTACCTGTAATCGCAAGTAAAAATTAAATAATTTCGAAAATTCTTTTATTTTTTAAATTAGTTTAAGAGTTTTCTCGGAAAAACTAAGTATGCAATAAAATTTCAAAGCTATACGTCAATCTAGAAAAAAAAATATTGAAAATCGTTGAACCAGTTTTTTTTTTAAAGGTTATTTTTGAAAAACTTTTTCAAAAAATATTTTGAAATTTATTTGAGTATGCAAATATATGGCAATCTGTAGTTTACATTTGAAAAATAATTTTAAAAAAAATCAATGTACCCGTTTCCAACATATTTCGAAAACCAAAAACTTTTTTGAAAAAATTATAAAAAATCAAAAAAAAAAGTTTTTGAAAATTTTGAAATACCATATTAATAAAATTATGAATGACTTCCTGTGGCCAAAATTTTATTGAAATCGAATGTACAGTTTACGAGAAAATTTGATTTGAAAATACTGGTTCTATGAGAGGTACCGTTATTAGACAAATTTTGAAAACAAATTTCAAACCAAAAGATAGATTTTCTTGCAAAAATGGCGTTCTGAAAATTTTATCAAAATCGTTGGAGCCGTTTTTGAGAAAATCAATTTTTGTCTTCAAGATTGTATGGCAGGTGCCGTTATTTTTGGACCTAGAGCAAAAATAAATAAAATGCACGACTGGGTCGCACGAACTTGCTCTAATGAGTGACAGTGGTTTATGGGCTTGAGATTTTGATAAAAATAAAATTTTCAAAATTCTTAAATAAATACTTAAACTAATTTGAGCTGAAAAAAAGTACGCCATTTTATTTCTTGGATAAATTTGAATTTATGAGAATAAATTTAGAAAAATCTGTGGAGCGGTTTTTGAGAAAAAAAGTTTTTTTTGAACAACCTTTTTGAAAAAAATTTTCAAAAAAAATTAAAAAACGCCAGTTCATAGGTATTCAGCAAATACATTTATTTAAAATTTTTAAAAAAAAATTTAATAAGCAGTTTTCAAAATATTAATTTTAAAAATTTTTTTTTAAAAAATGCTTTTAAAAATACAAAAAAATATTTTTCAAAAATATTGGTATGCACTACAAATTGAGCTACCTACAGCTATATGTGTGTGAAATTTCGAAAGAATCGGTTGAGTCGTTTTCGAGATAGTCGAAAGCAAAAAAAACGGTCCTATGGAAAGTACCGTTCTTATCCATTTTTTAAAACTTTTTTTTCAGCCATATGATTGGTCGTACCTAAAAAGCAACACTGATTTTTTTAATTAAAAATCGTTTGAGCCGTTTTTGAGAAAAATAAGCTTTAACGTAACGGTTGTATGTCAGGTACCGTTATTTTTTGAGCTAAAAAAAAAAATTCAATTTTCTTTCTGTACAATACCTAAAAAAGTCTATATACCAAGTTTGAAGCAATTCGGCCCACCCGTTTGGGCTGTAGGTCTACATACAGACAGACAGACAGACAGACAGACAGACAGACAGACAGACAGACAAACAGACGGACAGAATTTTTAGACCATCTTTTTTCGTCTTCGCTATCTTCGTAATGTCATGTTTGATTGTTATCTCAAAACCTTTTTTTTCGACGAATTCATAACTTGCCTTATAGTACCTATAATCGCAAGTAAAAAATTGTTCCGAGGGACGGCCAAATAAATCCTAAATACCATATTTGAAGCAAATCGGCCCACCCGTTCCGCCTCCCGAGGCGCGAACAGACAGACAGACAGACAGACGGACATAATTTCCAGACCCACTTTTTTCGACTTCTCCATCATCGTAATGTCATGTGTGATTGTTATCTCAATTTTTTAATTATTATAGGATTATAGGCGATTATAGGTACTATAAAGCAAGTTATGCATTCGTCGAAAAAACAAGTTTTGAGATAACAATCAAACATGACATTACGATGATAGCGAAGACGAAAAAAGATGGTCTTAAAATTCTGTCCGTCTGTATGTCTGTCTGTCTGTATGTATAGAGACCTACAGCCCAAACGGGTATGCCGAATTGCTTCAAACTTGGTATATAGACTTTTTAGGTATTGTACAGAGGGGAAATTGAAATTTTTTTTTAGCTCAAAAAATAACGGTACCTGCCATACAACCGTTACGTTAAAGCTTATTTTTCTCAAAAACGGCTCTAACGATTTCGATTTAAAAAAATCAGTGTTGGTTTTTAGGTACGACGAATCATATGGCTGAAAATTTTTTTTTAAAAAATGGCTAAGAACGGTACTTTCCACAGGACCGTTTTTTTTGCTTTCGACTAACTCGAAAACGACTCAACCGATTCTTTCGAGATTTCACACACATATACATAGCTGTAGGTAGCTCAATTTGTATTGCATACCAATATTTTTGAAAAATATTTTTTTGTATTTTTAAAAGCATTTAAAAAAAAATTTTAAAAATTAATATTTTGAAAACTGCTTATTAAATTTTTTTCTAAAAATTTTAAATAAATATATTTGCTGAATACCTATAAACTGGCGTTTTTGAATTTTTTTAAAAAAAATTTTTCAAAAAGTTTTTCAACGAAACTTTTTTTCTCAAAAACCGCTCCACAAATTTTTGTAAATTTATTCTCATAAATTCAAATTTATCCAAGAAATAAAATGGCCTACTTTTTTTCAGCTCAAATTAGTTGAAGTATTTATTTAAGAATTTTGAAAAATTTATTTTTATCAAAATCGCAAACCCTTAGACCACTGTCACACATTAGAGCAAGTTCGTGCGACCCAGTCGTGCATTTTATTTTTTCTGCACGAATCCATAACTTGCCTGTACCTATAATCGCAAGTAAAAATTAAAATTATTTAAAGCTTAAATCTTATTTCCAGGTATAAGCACTTTGGTATAAGTGGTAACCAAAACAACATGTGGAAAGAAGCTCTGTTTATCATCAAACAGTCTCCGGAAGATTTTCAAATTATAATTGAAGGATCTGCTGGCATAAATCATTTGAGCGATATTGCAATTGATGATGTGCAAATATTGCCGTATTTTGAGTGCGCCACGCTTGGAGAAACTGGAATAACAAAACTCCCTGAGTTTTCAGGTTATTTTTTTATTTATTTATTTATTTATTTATGTGAAATACTTCAGTACTTTTCATGGTGATTTATAATCTTAAGTATTGTCCCTTTGATTGTAAAATTAATACCTACCTACTCATCATCGTTTTGAAAACGTTTCAAAAACGTGTTCCCAAGGTTTTTTGAGCAGGTACCTATGCGAATTTCTTAATCTTTGTTGCCTTTATCAGGAAAAAGAATCTTTAACAGGAAAAGAGATTCAAATCGGGTTTTCTGCTAAATTTTTGATTTCTAATAATCGGACACAAGGAGTCATTTATATTTTGAGAACGAAGTGGATTGCATTTTGTTAAAGTCTTTTCTTAGACAAAAACTAAAATAAAGTGCACTACTGGGTCGGACGATCTTGCTCTGAAATGTGGGCCTGGGATTTGAGATTTTGGAAAAAAGTAGTCAAAAAATGATATGAAATGTTATTGATCAATTAAAAATCAGTAGTTAAAACTTTTTTTGGAAATAGGAAGTAAGCCATCTAATTTCGTTTACTGTTTAGAAATTAAAAAAAAAAATTCAAAATCTTTTTTCAAAAAACAGTTTTTTTGAAAAGTTTTTCGAAAAAATATTCAAAATATTTTTTGAGTATGCCCAACTTCTAGCAATTCGTAGTTGTTATCAGAAAAATAAAAAATTTAAAAAAAAGATCAAACCGTTTTTGGAAAAAACAAAAAATTGAAAACATTTTTTTTTAAACTCAAAAAAACTTTTTTAAAAAAATTTAGAATTATATTATTTCGTTTATTATTTCGTTTCTGTATTAAAAATTTCATCTAAATCCGTCAAGTGGTTTACGAGAAAATTTGATTAAAAAAAAACCGGTCCTATGGGAGGTAGTGTTATAAGACTTTTCCTCAAAAATAAAGTTTGCACAGAAAACATTATTCAGAAAGTTTTATCAAAATAAGAGCCGTTTTTGAGAAAAATTCGTATGGCAGGATAGTTAGTATATAAAAATATACAAATAGCATAACACAAGCACACAAAATAAACAAATACATTTATACAAAATAGATACAAAAATATTAAGAACATAACTTAACTTAACTTAAGGTGGCGCAGACAGTCCATTGTGGACCACGGCCTCAACTAACAATCCTCGCCAGCTAGGCCGGTCCCTAGCCAGTGGCCTCCAGTTGCGCACACTAAGTTGGTTGAGGTCGTTTACCGCTTGATCGCGCCACCTTAGATGGGGTCTTCCAGAACTGCGTCGGCCCTCCGGGTTGGAATTGAAGACTCGTCGGGCAGGAGCGTTTTCGTCCATACGCTCCACATGACCCAGCCATCTAAGCCGCTGAATTTTCAGCTTCTTAACCAAGTCAATGTCGCTGTATAGCCCGTACAGTTCGTCATTGAATCTTCTCCTCCATACTCCATTGATACATACAGGCCCGAATGTCACCCGAAGAATCTTTCTCTCAAAACACCCCAGCCTGTGTTCATCCGATTGTGTCAGTGTCCACGCTTCTGTCCCATACAGCAGGACTGGGATGATAAGGGTCTTGTATAGTGTCTCCTTGGTCCTTTGAGAGAGGGCTTTACTACTAAGATGCCTTCTTAGCCCGAAGAAACAGCGATTGGCAAGAGTGATTCTTCGACTGATCTCTTCACTGATGTTGTTCTGAGAGGTTATAGTGGAACCCAAATAGACAAAGTCCTTGACAACCTCAAAGTTATATCTGTCCATTGTGACGTTTTGTCCGAGCCTACGGTGATGATCTATTTCACCCGAGGATAGCATATACTTTGTTTTATCTTCATTTACAGCCAGACCCATTCGAGCCGCTTCCACTTCAATACTTGCGAATGCTCCACTGACAGCGCGCTTCGGTCTTCCAATAATGTCAATATCATCAGCATAGCCAAGTAATTGAACGGATCTAAAAAACAAAAACATTAACATTAAGAACATACTAAACATAAACTATGAGCGTGGTGCACCGGTTTTAAATATTTTTTTTAGACAGGATTTACTAATATTAAAATCAACAATACTTTTATTTGAGTTGAAAAGTTTGCACATGCGGGTAAGAGGTTCATTCATGCCATAATTAGTTCGGTGTTGGGGACAATTTAATAGCTCTAAACTACGAAGACGATGAGCCCCTCCGCGATAGTTAAAACCTACACATGATAGAAGATCGGGTGAGTCCAAAGATCCCGTTAAAAGTTGGTGGATAAAAATAACATCATTGTTAATATGCCTTTGTGACAAAGTTTGAATCTGTAGAAGTTGAATCCGGTGTTCGTAAGGTGGGAAGTTGTATGGATCTGCCCAGGAGAGACCTTTTAAAGCAAATCGAATAAAATTACGCTGAACTGCCTCTATCCTAGACTTATGAACTTCGTAGAAAGGAGACCATACCTGTGATGCATATTCTAGATGGGGGCGAATATGACAGTTATATAAAGCTAGGGTTACATAAGGATTTTGAAATTCCTTCGACCATCTTTTAACAAATCCCAACATGGAATTAGCTTTTTTAACAATAGAGTTGATGTGTTCCGTGAAACTCAAGTCTGGGCTAAAGTTAACTCCCAGATCTTTAAAACTAAAAACGCGATGCAAATCTTGTTGTGAAATGTAATAGCCGTGTGTACTTGGCACCCGTTTCCTTGAAAATGTCTTTGTCTGACATTTCGCTGGATTCAGGCTTAAACAATTCTTGCTACACCAGATACCAAATCTGTCGATGTCGGCTTGCAATTCTACGCGGTCATTAGCTGAGTTAATAGATTTGAAAATTTTCATATCATCAGCGAAAACAAGGATCTCACTAGAATGAATACACGAAGTTACGTCATTGATAGCGAGTATAAACAGTAACGGACCAAGATGGCTGCCTTGCGGGACTCCTGATTTTGCTGAAAAAGAGTTAGGAAATGAATTTCTGAACTTATCTATGTATGATCTGTTTCGGAGATATGGTTTTGTTGTTGAACAGAAACCAAAGCGGTTGTGGTTAGATGTACCTCTGCCTAATTTTGTTTTGTTTTTATTTAACTGTGTTATTTATTAAACAAATTTGTGCTAAAACCTTTTAACAAGTTCTTGGCATTAAAATTTTAAACTTGTGTATGCCTTATTCTATTCGAGTGTCACCTAAAATAATTAATTTTTAATGTGGATAAATGAAAACGAAAATTGTTTTTTTTTTATTGAATTGTTCTCATACATCATAGTGGTAATTCTCTCTACGTTTCATCTTTATCTCCATGACAACTTTGTCTCTCCTCTTGGTGAGTACATTTTTAGTACATGTTCTGCCGTAAGCATAATTGAGACTACAGAAAATACGTTTTTGGTTATTTATTTTGCATATAAAGGTCATCTATCAAGCTGCTCTACATTACCGACACTACATCTCATGATCTCATACACAAACCATTACCAAAGAAAAAATCTACATTGCCCACTTATGCATTTCTGAACAGGGTGATCATAAAGAGAGAACACAAATAAAATAAAATAAATTAAAATTTATACGGAACAACAAAAAAGTAAAAAAAAAAAAAAAAAAAAAAAAAAAAAAAACTTTCTTGCACTTTATGTAAGAATGTTACAGACTATATGATTGACTCAATTATGTGTCAGGGAAATTGCAGAAAACTTTTTCACGTCACATGTATCGACGCTCCTTTCAGCACAATTAAGCTTTTTAAGGACAGAAAATCATTTTATTATTTCTGCAACGAATGTGACCCGTTTGTTCTCACAAATATCTCTCGTGACGTGCTAGAAAACAGAAAAAATCTTGAAAACCTACATGACCAGTTGCTGAATTTGGCTAAACAAGTTGAAACATTTACCTCTGTTTCTCAAACGCACGATATGCAACCACAAAGCGTTAAAAGACAAACCAGAAATAATACAAAAATCAAAAATACCACGACCATCATAAAGCCAAAAAAATCATCGAAACGAAAAAGTGACGAATTAGATGCAGAAAGCTCTCTCCAAAATCCTTCGATGAAAAAAACGGCCAAGTCAATATTTGATTCTCATGCACTTACTCGTAAATTGACTAATTTTAATTTTAATTTTAATGATAATTCTGCAATTCCTCAAACTCTTCTTCCTTAAACTTTTCTTTCATCGACATCAGATCCAAAACTTGCCAATTCAAGTTCAACTGAAATAGCTCCATCTTCTTCGTTTACCTTACCTACTAATACAACAAAAACAACAGATATCGCAACTGCTTTGCTATCAGTTAATCCATCATCACAAACACATCTAATTTCACCAAACTTACCAACTAAGTCTTTGATATCATCGTCTTCAAATTCAAGCTCGATTAATGAAGTCCAACTTAAGGCACCACAAAGATTTAAATGCTTATTTTTATCCAACTTTGATCCAGCCACAAGCTGCGAAAATATTTGTAAATTCGTCACTTCCCTGTTCTCAAATGCTAAATTAAAAATTGAACGACTTCAAACAAAAAGTAATGACTACACATCCTTTAAACTGTATGTTACCCAGGAAATATTCAATCAATTACTTGAAAAATCATTATGGCCGGATAATATAATTATTCATGAATTTGTAAACAAAAGGAATAATATTTGCCCTTTTCAAAACACACTGACAAGACATGTAAATCGTCGCCACTAATAAATATTTTTTTTTTTTTCTTAAAATGAATCTTAAATATTTTTGGAACTTTATAAACAGTAAAAGGAAGTCTTGTCCATATCCGTCTGTTCTTAAGTCAAACGATATATCTAGTCATGACCCTCGTGTTATTACACAATTGTTTGCAGACTTTTTTCAAAATGCCTTTAACTGTGATACTAACATCTGTGATACTTTAAACTGTGATACTTCGAACTGTGATATACTTGACGAAAATAGCCAAAAATTTGGATTTTTTTAATCATTCTCTTACTTGACTGATATAAACTTCAATATTAATTCTGATAACATTGCTAAGTTCATATCTAATCTTGACGAGAATTGTAAACCAGGTCCGGATGGTATACCTTCTATTATTTTAAAAAAATGCGCAAATAATTTGCATTTACCCTTATCCACTCTCTTTAATTGTTAACTGTTTTCTTGTCAAATTCCGTGTATTTGGAAAAAATCCTTCATTCATTCATCCTTACACAAAAAAGGTAAAAAAGACGAAATTCAAAACTACAGGCCTATAGCGAAACTATCGGTTATTCCGAAGCTTTTTGAAGCTATTATTTGTGAATCTCTGTGTTTCTATGTCAAATCAGTCATTGTTCCGAATCAACATGGCTTTACAAAAGGTCGCTCTACTGTAACATTTCTTATGGAGCTAACCGAACTTTGCATTGATGCATTTAAGAAAAAGAAAGTAATTGACTGCGTCTTTACGGACTTTAGTAAGGCATTTGATAAACTCTCCCATAAGATCTTGCTAAAAAAGCTAAGAAATCTTGGTTTTAGCGAAAATTGTGTTACGTGGCTCCAATCTTATTTATTAAACAGATCTTATGCAGTGTTGTTTAGCGATTGTCCATCAAATTATTTTACAGTTAACTCTGGAATACCACAAGGTAGCCATTTAGGACCTCTACTTTTTATTTTATTTATTAATGACTTACCATCTATCTTGAGGTATTCTAAATGCCTCATTTACGCGGATGATGTGACAATTTTTAAAACTATTTCTATTATTAGTGATTGTGAAATGTTGCAATCCGACCTTAATTCGTTTTTTGACTGGTGTGTTCGTAACTGCTTGTCTCTTAATATCAATAAATGTAATTTTATTTTTACTTTTAGTAACTCCATTTAATTATTCGTTAAATGGAATTTCCCTATCATGTATGGAAAACGTAAATGTTCTTGGCGTCATATTAGATCGAAAGCTTGAATTTATTCAGCACATCAACTCCATATCAAATAAAGCCAATTCAATTCTAAGCTGGATTAAGAGAGAGTCACGGCAATTTTCAGACCCTTTTGTTACAAAACAGCTTTTTATAACATTTGTTCGTCCCATTCTTGAATATGCTTGCCAGGTTTGGTCACCCTATTACGAATGACATATATTAAGGTTAGAACGTGTTCAAAAAAGATTTCTGCGATTTGCCTTGCGGGGCTTAGGTTGGGAAAATCCTAACGAGCTTCACGCATACATCAGTTGACTGAAACTAATTGATTTGCCATCCCTTGTGAATAGACATTCTTATTTAAGTTTTGTTTTTATCGTTAAATTAATAAATGGTAACATAGACTCTTTGTACCTTTTGTCTCGAATAAATTTTAATATTCCTCAAAGAAACTTACGGAATCTACCTAGCTGCATAAATGTCCCAAACTGTCGTACTAATTATGAACGAATGTCCCTGAATTTAGCAGAACAAAGTCAGCAGAACCAAAATTTTTTGATTGCATAATTAGACGCTTATTAAATGCTAATTAAATGCTGAAGACAAAAATTTAATGCTCTAACGGTTTTCGAAAAAATTAATGTTCTGCTAACTTCACAAGAAGTTAGCAGAACAGTATCTCTAAAGTACACTAAATTAAAATTTAAAAATACGAAATTGGTCCTTGAATTAAATGCTAATTAAATGCTCTACAAAAACAAAAAAAATTAAAAACATTTTTTTTAACAAAATAAATTTTTTTTATTAACTTTTTTTCTTAATTTTTTTATTTTTTCAAAACCTGCTTCTAGTATTAGGTGCTCATTGAATACAAATGAAATGCTGCATTATCTCAACAAAATTTTGAAAACCTGCATTCAAAAAATTAAATTTTAAAAAATTCAATTTCAGTGTTCTGCTAACTTCATACACGATTTTGGCCACTTTTTTTAACTTTTTTGGACAAAATCTGCTTCTAGAATTAAATGCTCATTGAATACGAATTAAATGCTGCATTATTTCAACAAAATTTTGAAAACCTGAATTCAAAAAATGAAATTTTAAAAAATTCAATTTCAGTGTTCTGCTAACTTCATACACGTTTTTGGCCACTTTTTTGACCTTTTTTTGGACAAAATCTTTTCATTTTTTGAATTCAGGTATTCAAAATTTTGTTGAAATAATGCAGCATTTAATTCGTATTCAATGAGCACTTAATTCTAGAAGCAGATTTTGTCCAAAAAAAATTCAAAAAAGTGGCCAAAATCGTGTATGAAGTTAGCAGAACACTGAAATTGAATTTTTTAAAATTTCATTTTTTGAATTCAGGTTTTCAAAATTTTGTTGGGATAATGCAGCATTTAATTCGTATTCAATGAGCACTTAATTCTAGAAGCAGATTTTGTCCAAAAAAAGTTCAAAAAAGTGGGTAAAAACGTGTATGAAGTTAGCAGAACACTGAAATTGAATTTTTTAAAATTTCATTTTTTGAATTCAGGTTTTCAAAATTTTGTTGAGATAATGCAGCATTTAATTCGTATTCAATGAGCACTTAATTCTAGAAGCAGATTTTGTCCAAAAAAAGTTTAAAAAAGTGGCCAAAATCGTGTATGAAGTTAGCAGAACACTGAAATTGAATTTTTTAAAATTTCATTTTTTGAATTCAGGTTTTCAAAAAATTTTTGAGATAATGCAGCTTTTAGTTCGTATTCAATGAGCACTTAATTCTAGAAGCAAATTTTGTCCAAAAAAAGTTCAAAAAAGTGGCCAAAATCGTGTATGAAGTTAGCAGAACACTGAAATTGAATTTTTTAAAATTTCATTTTTTGAATTCAGGTTTTCAAAATTTTGTTGAGATAATGCAGCATTTCATTCGTATTCAATGAGTAGTTAATACTAGAAGCAGGTTTTGAAAAAAAAATAAAAAATTAAGAAAAAAAGTTATTAAAAAAAAATTTATTTTGTTAAAAAAATTTTTTTTAATTTTTTTTTAAATTTTGTTTTGTTTTTGTAGAGCATTAAATTAGCATTTAATTCAAGGACCAATTTCGTATTTTTAAATTTTAATTAAGTGTACTTTAGAGATACTGTTCTGCTAACTTCTTGTGAAGTTAGCAGAACATTAATTTTTTCGAAAACCGTTAGAGCATTAAATTTTTTTCTTCAGCATTTAATTACGATTTAATAAGCGTCTAATTATGCAATCAAAAAATTTTGGTTCTGCTGACTTTGTTCTGCTAGCTTCAGGGACATTATGAACGATTTTCTCTTTTAAACAAAATGTTTGCCCTTTCTCTAATGCCTTTCAGCACTTGTTGATAAAGGTCAATAAGTTTGTGACAGTAGACCGCTTCTGCATGAAGCCGTGTTGTTGATGGCAGATTAAATGTCTGCAGAAAAACGTTATGCTATCACAAACTACTTGTTCGAAAGCTTTGGAATAGAAGACAGTTTAGAAATCGGTCTGTAATTGGTGATATCGGACTTATTACCCTTTTTGAAGACGGGAGTAATGAATGAATCTTTCCATACTTGAGGAAATTTACCGGACTTAAGGGATAGCTTGAAAAGGAATTGCAACGGAGAAGCTAAAACGGAGGAACATTTTTTTAATATTATAGGAGCAATGCCATCAGCTCCGGGAGAGTAATCATCTTTCAGCAATGAAAGATAATGCAAAACTTTATCATTATCAATTTGGATGTTGTTAAAAGTGGCTTGGGGGAAATCACGGGAGTAGTCAAAGAAAGCAAAGTCTATATTGACAGGATTTTTAATAAAGGACTTACTGAAATGCTTTGCCAACGCATTGCATATCTCAGGTGAGCTTATCAAAGCCGAATCTTTGTAAACAAAGTTCACTGGATACCCATCAGACTTCTTCTTTAAATTTACAAACTTCCAAAATCTCTTTGGATCAATCTTCAACGAAATTTCCATTTCCTTTACATATGCTGCATATAGGTTTCTGGAAAGTAAATTAAACTCTTCAAAAAGTGCAAGGAACGCATTCTGATCAGAAATTGAAAGACTTTTAATGTAAGACTTCCAAGCCTTGTTCCGTTTGTTGCGTAGAGATTGAAGCTCTTTCGTGTACCACGGATGGCTGGAGTTGATATTTTTAGATATCTTAAGAGGAATTGAGTTTATCAAGCAGCTATTGAAAATTTCGTAGAATTGAGTAACTGCGTCGTCAATGTTAGAGCAAACATGAATATTCGAAATATTAGAAGCACTCAAATTGTCGTAAAGTAATTGAAAGTCAGCTTTACGGAAATAAAGTGAATAAGAAGAGTCTTCGGCATTACTGTTATTGAGTAAATTGCTGCTCATATCAAAAAATATATCCAGTGGAGGATGGTAGGAGTCTACGTTAGAAATGGCAGAGGTAGATTCTACCACTACCGTACTAACAGCGTCAGAAGAAAAGACTAAATCGAGAATTCGATTTCTACAATTATTAATACAGCTTACTTGCTGTAAGTCAGTAGAGGTTATATTGTCCAAAAGCAGAAGTTCCTGTTGCGAAGAAGTTAAGGAAGCTTCTAAATAGGACTCGTCTTCTGAAGGGGTCCAAGTAATGTTAGGTAAATTGAAGTCACCCAACAATAAAATATTGCTATTTAAGCTGGCAATATCAATCATATGATCAAGGATTAACGATAGCTCGGCAAAAACTGACGCAGAACTTTTCGGTGGAATATAAACGTTAATAATAAAAAGATCATTTGATTGAAACGAAACCGTAACAAAAATGAGTTCAATTGAAACATTAAAGGGTAAAGAGACAAGGGAAGATGAGATGCAATTGCAAACAGCAATCAATACACCACCGCCCACTTCCTTCGGCTTATCCACATGACGGTCCTTTCTAAAAACAAGAAACTCATCGTCGAAAATTTCTGTGTTCAAAAATGAACTATTAAGCCATGTTTCTGTGAAAGCAAAGATGTCATGTGGAAAAGCTTGCGAGTTCTTAAAAACTTCAGCAGTTTTGCTGCGTATCCCTCTTACATTTTGGTAGAAGAGGGTTATCATATTAAGTTTTTTGGAGCCGATACTTTAGCAACTCGATTATTGAGATTTTTTAATTGAACTACAAATTCTTTGACAAGTGTACCGGGAGGCCAAAACTTACTGTCGCAGAGAGGACCGAAAAATGCTCTAGGAGTAGTTATCCTGAACGATGACACAAAACTGTCAGGCTTACTTATTTTATTGCATTTTATAGCTGACACACTCGAGATGCAGTTATTAACAACAAGGTGTTGAATTATTTCATTGGGTTGGAGTTCAGGGTCAAGTCGGGATACAAATACTAATTTTAGCTTAGGAACAGATTCTATTTTTTTAGGGGGTTCAGAATCTTTGATTTTATTGGCACTAGTATTAGTATGAGAACAACTTGAATCACTTTTCGGTTCAGAGCAAGATGGGGTAGTGCTGGCTAAAACAGTAGGAGCCGCAACCGCCAGTGAATCGATATCGGCACTAGAGTTGTTGATAGTGGTAATAACTACTTCATGAAGGGGAGGAGGCAGTGGCATACTTATTGGAATGACTCTCCTTGAATGTGGACGCTTTGGGTCTGGGGACGGAGTTTTCAATGACGATGACCCTTCCCGACCCCTTTTCTTACCCTTTTTGAGAGCAGACTTGGTAAGCCCAGAAGTAGAGGGGTTTCTCGGGGGCAGGGATGAAGGATGAGAAGAGTCAGGTTCTAACAGCTCTGTTGATGTTGACTTGTTTGCAGTTTCCATTGGGGAAGGAAATGAGATTAAGTTAGCTGCAACTGAGTTTACATTTTCGCATAAAACTTCAAAGTTCTTAGCAATTTTTATAATCTCATCCTTAAGAGATGACATCTTGAATGAAACTTGTGATAATGATACCTTAATACAAGTTTTACAGTACCAAAAAGCAAATTTGGAAGAATGAATTTTATCTATAAAACTATTTGTTGAGCCTCCCTAGGCATTTGGCGTGGAATAATTTCCCACAAGGACCAAAGCAAGCAAAAAGAGGAGTTGAATTCGAGTGCTCTGTACATTTCTCAGCTGAGCAGACCATTATGATAAACAAAAAGAAAGAGTAAAAAAAAAAAATTAAAATAGTTTATTTCAAAAGAAAAAAAAAAAAAAGGAAAAAAAAAATTTAGGACTCCACCAGGTATCGAACCAGGTAAGGAAATAGTCTACAGGACCGCGCTCAGACAGTTTCCGCTGTCAAGTAATTTAAACGATGCAGTAAAAAACGATTTTATCACTTAAATAAAACCCTACAAATGTTGCTATTTGCTAAGTAAATTTGTATTATTGCAAAAGCTCTTTTTTTTAAATAGAGGGGAAAACAAGTTTTAGAAAGGGGAAGTAAATAGTTTATATATCTAATGTAATTTTGAACGCTCAATATTGCAATTAAACAAATATGACTAAAATGACGCTTACCAAAGCCAAAGAAAAAAAACACAAAACAATGAAATAATAAAGTTCGGCAATTGATTGGCAAAATAAAAACACCACACAGATCACTGGCGGACTAAGGTAGGGGCGGGGGGGGGGTCCGCCCCGGGCCTCCGGTGTCCGGGGGCCACCAAATCAACCTATTTCATATTTTTGAATTTTTTTAATAATAACACTAAATAGGTATGGGTACAACGGATGAAGGTTTATTATAAGAAAACTATGTACGAGTACCTTTACCTACTCATAATAATTTGTGTCATGATGTTTTATGTTTCTACCTATTCCTACATCACGCACGGAGCAAAATTCTAAATCTTTTTCGCAACGAAATCTTCCTTTCTTTTATCAATTATCATTTTATCTCAAATCTATTTTCCCTCCACGCCGACCATGGAGTGGAAATTCTATTGTTTCACATTGGCTTTATTTCAATTAATAAACTGAAATAGATCCAAGTTTAAAATTTGGTCTTATTTCCAATGTAAATTTGGCCTTATTTCGGTTTGAAAATAGAAATACAACCAATGCGGCCTTATTTATACGTTAAAAGCGAAATAACGCCAAATTTAAAATTTGGCCTTTTTTCCTTGGCCCTTTTTTCCATTACCCATTCTTGAACTCAAAAACTTTCTTTCCCCAAAATTTTTTTTTTAATATTCAATGCTCTATTCAATTTTATATTGTGGTAAAACCCAGATACTTGTCTTCCAGTTTTTCTAAAAATCAAAAATATTAAAACTACTTCTGCTCGTTTTTAGTTTTATAAACCTCAAAGTGTCAAAGTACTTGTGCAACCATGTTGAAACTGTGACACTTATACATGTACACATTTAAATAATGTTTCGAAGTTTTTAACTTCAGTTTATAACGATATAGTAAGCCATGCCTATCCAGCTTATTTGGCTCACACAGCCTGTTTATTTATAACGGCCCGGTCGATACAGACAACAATAAAAAGTAACCTACCTTCGATGTTTGATCTACCATGAGTCGAGATTCAAGAACGTTTAGTCAATCTGTCCATTTTGTCAATTGAGAGAAAAGTTTCAAGGGAAATCGATTTCAACGATGTAATTGAGGAGTTCAGCAAAATGAAGGCACGAAAAAATATAAAATAAAATACGGGCTACCTAATTTGAAAAAAATATTTGGAAAATTCTTGTATTGTTTTTGTTTCTTATTGGTTTAAGAGTTCTATTGGAAACACTTAACAAAGCTATATAGGAAAAAACAAACATTAAAAATAGTTCGATCAGTTTCTTTAAAAAAGGGGTTTTGAACAACCTTCCGAAAAAATATTTTAAAAATTGTTTCAATACAAGAATACAGAGAAATCTTAAGTTTCAATCATTTCAATTTCAAAAAAACTTAATTACAGTAAAATCTCGAAAAGATGAACAGATATAAAACAGACCCCGTTCATCTTTTCGAATTGTTCATCTTTCCAAGCATCGAGCATTAGTTTAGGAAAAACATAAAGCTATACATACAAATATTGCATCTATTTGTTAACAAATCATTTTATTTAAAAAAAAAATTAAAACAACTTAAATTCATACAAAAGTCATTGATGAGAAGTAAAAAAACGGACTTATTTAGACCGTTTTTTTTAAACTGGTAGATTGTCACACGGGAAAAGCGTTCATCTTTCCGAATTGTTCATGTTTTAGAACCGTTCATGTTTTCGAGATTTTACTGTATTTTATAAAAATCGAAAATTAAAGATATCAGAAATTTTTAAATGCAATGTTAATTGAATTATAAATGAATTCCTTTTTCGAGAAAATCAAAATTCTTGTTAATGATTGTACAATAGGTTTAGTACATTCTTAGGTACTTATAATCGCAAGGAATAGTTGAAAACAAAACTACTGTTTTAATTGTATAGGCAGGTATATGGTAAGTTTGGATTTTAGACAATCATCTATCCATATCCAATATAAGAAAATCGATGTTTCTATGTATATTCCTTATATACTTCAAAACGACGTGACCAATTTTCATGATATTTTCGGGCAATATTATGATTGTATCAAGTTTTTTTATTTTGTTAAGTAAAGTGCTTTCTATACTAAGCAAGCGAGTATTAAATAAAAGCTTCGATTTCTATTGGGTAATTATTTTTTTGCACTAAACCTGTTGGCTGCTATGGTAAAAGCAGATGTATATTCTTACTTTCTGAGCCTGTACGTGTATTATAATTTAATTACTATGATTGATGATTTTTTTTTGTCATAAAAGCTGACTACATTACGGGTGGCAATGGTACAGTGGATGTACAGTGGAAGTGGTTGATTGCTAACCTAGAGTTGTGGGTTCAAGCTATAACATGGGCAGCAATTTTCTATATTCCCCCAGTTTCAACTGCCACCGGTGGGACTTTTGTGAGATAAGTAACACCTTACTCTCAATCCACTGTACCAACTAAAAAACTTTGTTCCTATCTCTCTATTGCCTCTAACTAGTGCCGTGAAAAAGACCTAAGGTCTTACAGACGTGAAGTCAAAATTATAATTTAAAAAAATCTGCACACAAGAGGCCTCATTTCAGCATTGCCGCCCCAGGCCTCCAACAAGCTTAGTCCGCCACTGACACAGATCACTATTTCTTTAAAATTACGATGGAATATTATGATTTATTACAGATAATGATTTGCATGCAAAATTAAATAAATTTAAAGGAGCTTAAATTACACACGACCACTAAAACTACAACCAGTGCCACTGTTATGTTTGATTGCCCAACACATTTTTTTTTTTACGAATGCATAACCTGCCATACAGTACCCACTAGCTGACCCGGCGAACTCCGTACCGCCTTGTTTTAATACATATCTTCGAAAATACTAAATTTCTTATGTTACTGTTTATAAACGTCTCAGCTTCACACAGGTGTACAACAGCGGGCTAGGGAAATCTAGCACTTCTAGCAAATTAAAATCATTTGAATTATCAAAAAATTACATTTGTTGATGCAATTGATGTAATACCGAAAGTGATTAACCTGTCAAACAGAAAAGTTCCGTTAATTTAACACTTTAAGGCGTCAAAAACTAAATGCTGTCATTTGTCGAAAAGCTAAACATTACCCCCTTCGCCATTATACGTGAATGATTCTTGCATCGAAGAAGCCAAAATACTATCAGTATCTATGTGTATCAGTGACAACCTTTGTCGGAATAGACTACATATTAAAAATGCCAAATGTGCTGCAAACTGTTTTAGCTTATTTTAAAAAAGGCAAGAATTTCTTCACCCTTTCTGTCTGGATACAATTTACAAATCGTTAATACGAATTTGACTCGAGTATAACTCCCATCTCTGGGCAGATACTGCTCAAACTTTTTTAAACCTGTTCGATTAAAATTGATAGAAGAGAGAAGCATTTTGGAAACTTGTACATCAGTACAATACGGATGTGGAACAAATTGCCTGGTACAATTTTCCCCTGCCATTTCGATCTTCAAACACTCCAGGCCAATGTTCATCGACACCTTTCCCTTTTTCTCTAATTTCCTATCGCTCGAACTGTGACAAAGCATTAAGTGGGCTATCCGAAAGCCTTGAGCGTGTAAAATAAAATAAATTGTTATCACAACAGCTCCAAGCGGGGCAGGGGCCTGTGACTTACACTCTCAAGCATTACTGTGTGTGACAAAATGCACTAAAAATGCATTTCTGTCAAATTACTTTACCGAGTTTTGACCAAACTACACAGAAGCCTTTTTAGACATCCTCAGAAGATCATACCATAAGATTTGTTATTAATTTGACATAATGCACTAAAAATGCATAACAAAATTTTCCGGGATTTTCTTATCCAATGTAAATCCTTGGGAAAATACTAATTCATCAAGCCCTAAATCGTCAAAATTGAACCATCTGTTTTCGAGTTATAAGCGAATACGACACTCTCTTTTATATACAGGGTGATTCACGAGCGTTGTGCCAAAAAGCTAGACCGTGTAGGTTGAGTTGAGACAAGAAAAAAATCGTATGGGAGGGGGGGGTTTATTCCCCGCCGTTTAAAAATTGACTTATTTTGTAAAAAAAAATATTAAAAATCAACGGCTTCGTTTACAACACCGTGTTATACCTTTTTGGAAAGCCAAAACTTGTTCTTTTATTTTGTTTTTAAATTAATTTGTTTTAACGAATAGTTTAAAAAATATAAATTTTCAAACTCAAAATTTTGAAAAAAAAATTTGAAAAAATAATTTTAAAACTAATTTTTTTTCAAAATTTTACGTAATTAGGTATAATTTTAGTTCTCATAATTCAATGCTCCCATTAATCTTTAGTCCAACACTGAAAACCGTATGGCTCTACGACTTTTTGTTGCCAAGGTATTCAAAAATAACCGAACCTACTTCTTCACAAAAACACGAAAAAATTGGCTAAATGATCACTTGTGCCATCCCGTAAGGCTAGATTTTCTTGTTTTTGTGAAGAAGTAGGTTCGGTTATTTTTGAATACCTTGGCAACAAAAAGTCGTAGAGCCATACGGTTTCCAGTGTTGGATTAAAGATTAATGGGAGCATTGAATTCTGAGAACAAAAATTATACTTAATTACGTAAAATTTTGAAAAAAATTAGTTTTAACACTATTTTTTCAAATTTTTTTTCAAAATTTTGAGTTTGAAAATTTATATTTTTTAAACCATTCGTTAAAACAATTTAATTTAAAAACAAAGTGAAAGAAGAAGTTTTTGGCTTTCCAAAAAAGTATAACACGGTGTTGCAAACGAAGCCGTTGATTTTTAATATTTTTTTTTTAAAAATAAGTCAATTTTTCAGAAAATTGCCCCTCCAAGCTAAACGGGAGGGAATAGACCCCCCCTCCCATACGATTTTTTTCTTGTCTCAACTCAGCCTACACGGTCTAGCTTTTTGGCACAACGCTCGTGAATCACCCTGTATATGTATAGATAATCGCAAGTAAAAATGTATAAACATGCATACCTACATGTTTACATTAAAATTTAAGAAAAAGTGCATTTAACTTTAAAATCGTCGGTATGGGTGCCGTGCAATAAGCTCGTGTGCAATAAGGTCGAAGCGGCTATGTTTCCATTTGAAATTGGAAATAATGTCGACTTCTCATAATTTGTGAGTTCGAATTTATTTCGCAAAAAAAATAAAATGCACGACTGGGTCGCACGTACTTGCTCTGTTGGTGCAATAGTCCGATGAAAACAAACTTTTCGACCAATGAGAAGAACTCATTTTTGAAAAATTTGGTAAAACCTAAAAAAGTTTGACTGAAACTGGAAAAACCGATATACGGGAGCTAACGTTAAGAAACCTTTAATATTTAAAATAAGACGTTATCTTTTGGGTGTTATAAATGATACAAATGTCCACTTATGGCCAGATTAATAATACTGTTAAAAGCAATTTCCGCTATTATCATGTATAGCCAAAAACTAAAAATGCAGTTTTGTTTGAAGTATTCTATGTATGTTACATAAAAAGTTTCATAAAAATCGGGGGAGCCTCTTTTGAGTAAATTAGAAAAAATGAAAAAATTGGCCAAAATCTAGTGGCTCTTTGTATTGGAGCCACCATTTAAAAAAGAGAAAATGAAAAAAAATCAATGCCATCTGATAGGAAGCTGTTGGGAACTATACCAAACAAAGTTTGAGTGAATTCGATGCAACCGTTGACAACTTATGGCCATTTGAAAAAAAGCCGTTAAGAGCAGATCTCCGTTATTTGCATTTTTAGCCAAAAACTAAAAACGCAGTTCTCTTCAAAACAATAAAAGAATTTAACACACAAAGTTTAATCAAAATCGTTAGAGCCATTTTCGAGAAAATTAGAAAAAACCAAAAAAAGTTGGCTAAAACTCAACGGCTCGTTGTATGGAAGCCACCGTTTAGAAAGGCTTCAGTGAAAAATTTACTAAACCATCCTATAGAACACTATAAAAAACTATGTCAAACAAAGTTTGAGTTGATTCAATCAAGCCGTTGAGAACTTATGGCTATTTGAAAAAAAGCCGTTAAAACCTGATTTTCGTTACGACCATTTGAGGCAAAAACAAAAAACGCAGTTTTGTTAGAAATGCTTAAAGTTAGCTAAATTTTAAATTTAATCAAAATCGTTAGAGCCGTTTTCGAGAAAATCCAAATTGAAAAAAACCGTTACTTGAAAGGTACCAGTTTGAGCCGGGCTAAAACAAAATAAAAAAAACCTCGACAATGGTTTTTCTTCAAACTGCTATATACCAAGTTTGAAGAAAATCCGTCAAGCCGTTTAGGCTGTAGCATGACGTGAAAAAGCGCACATCCGCACATCCGCACAGACGCACAGACAGACCGACGGACGGTATGGCGAAAACCACTTTTTTGGGCTTCTCTATAATCGTAATGTCATGTTTGATTTTTTTTTCTGCACGAAACCAATACTTGCCCTATAGAGCAAGTAAAAATTAGTAAATGGAAATAATGTCGCTTTGCAAGCTTCGCAGATAGTATGCTATTGAATCCCTCCAAGGAGATGGTAGTTCTATGCAAAGCTTTATAGCACGATATTTTCTCGGTTCCTTCCTATATATTTGATCAGAGGAATGCTTCTTAGAAGTATGTAGGTATGTATATTTTTATGCGAGGAAAGAATAACTTAATAAGAAGGAAAAGGGTGTGCGAACAGCAGCATGGAAGGGGGTCTGGGCGGCGCGGGCGGCCGATCCCAATAATTTGCCGCTGGTCGCACACCCTTGTTCCATCTTTTTCTGCAAATTTTTTTTTCAATTCGACATTATTTCCCTTCTTTCGCCCTTATTGCCACTTCGCTATGGTAATAATATCGACCCTTAAAAAAGGTGAAACTCAACATTATTTCCAATTACAAGTAGAAATAAAGCCACTTCGACCTTATTGCGCACGACTTTATTGCACGGCACCATTCAATATTGCCCCGCTGCCTAGTTCCCGCATTCAAACTCATCAGTGTGACCGACTTTGTCAGTGTCAAAATGGTGAAATTAAGGTATGCTGGTATTGAAAATCTGATATTTCCCACATTTGAAATTGAATATCCTTTTTTGTTCTTTTCTGATTAATGAGGACATTTTTTGGTTTTATCCTGATGTGATATAAACTGTATCAATGTTATTTCAATATTTTCTTTTCACGAATTCCTTATAATTGAGTGTTTTGTAAATAAAACGTTACAAGGAAAGTAAATGCCGTTTGATCTTTAATTTTTTAATATCTTAATCTTTTGAACAGTTTTAAAAACAATTTTTCAGACTTTGCCATTTATGACGTTCAATCATGTGAAGGTCGTTGCAGCGAAACAAATTCTTCAAACTTTAAAATAACAAATAGGGAAGGAGTATTTTTTAAATCTTGTGACTGTTACGAAGACTGTGAAATTCTCAATACCTGTTGTCCCAACTATAGAGCACTGTGTGAATTTGGTAAGCTTTGAATGGTTTTGAATTTTTTTTTAATAAATCATTTGCTAATTGAAAACAATGGTGTACAATTGATAATTGGAAACCTGCTGGAGCCAAATTTGACATGACTTGAACTTTATCACATTTTGTATTACCGTGACAATTTCAATTCTAGCCGTGATATGAGATTTAGTAACTTTTATTATCGCAACGTAGTACAGCTGCCGCTTCGCTTTCAGTTGTACATACTTGTACGAAACTGTCTGACCCCATAACAAAAGACCATTATGGTTTAACCATAAACGGTTTAAGGTTGAGCCAATTTCGTACAATTGTACGATTGCACTGCCTAGAAGGTACCTTAATATATCACAATCGGGATCATGACGTAATCTCCAATGCAAAAAATCTCGAAAAATCAAATTTGTAATATAATGAAAGAATCTCGAATGCACAAAAATCTTGAAAGACCATATCGCGAACAAAATAATTTATTCGAGATATTTGTTTAATGTTTACTTATTTAAATATATTGAAGGGTTAATAAGTTGCCAGTGCTTGTAAGTGTGTCTACTCCGTTCGATTCATCGACGGAGTTGTTGTAATAATAATAATAATAATAATAATAATAATTTATAATTAATGCATGTATTTTTGAGATAGTGGTTACAATTCCGACTCGCGAGTTAAATAAAAAGATTTGATTGGTTGATTGTTTCACTCCAGTTTATTTAATAAATCCAAAATATATTTCATTCGACAACGACCGAAGGATTTTCTTACAATTATCTAGATACATGTATATTATATTAAAGGTGAATGCATTCAATTTCCTATGGCCTTCGGATATATTGAAGTTCCCGTGGGAAAGTGATGCATAATTTCATTGCAATGAGCGTCAAGCGCCCTTGCTCATTTTTTTTCATATAATTTTTGTTCCCTTTAAATTGTTTGGTATGCGATTTTTTACCAAAATAATTTTCCAAACACTGCACGAATTTAATTTTATTCGTCACTCTGTTAGGTAACTTAAGTTTCAATTCTTTTTTAAAAATTAAATTTCTACAGGTTTATCCTATTTTGCCTACAAACATTCAGCACGAAAACAGTGCCACTTCTTCTTTGTGCATAATATGAACTAACTCCCACTGGTTGATGGGTTGGGCCTAGTTCATTGGGAATAAGTTCGTAATGAAGTATGTCCCAACTGAATTTTCTCCTAATATTATGAACTAAATCCCACTACAAAATTTGGTAGGAGTTAGTTCATTTTGCCTCGTGGGAGTTAGTTGATTTGGGAGCTAGGACGTAGGGCCATACAGAAACATCAACTGAGTCGTATGAAACAACAACACTTCCATATTCTATGAACTACAAATCTGTTAGAAACGACTTTCAAAATTTCTTTAGTTCCTACCAAAAGCTCTACACCAATACTGGATTTATCACAAACGAACGTGGTTTCCTTATCGACACAAACTACAAACTTTGACGAAAATATTAGCGAAGTATCCACACTTACGACACAAACTTTAAAAGTGGAGCCTGATATAGAAATTACTTTGACATCACGAAGAGTAACTGAATCGTTTTCAACACTCACATCAATGGATAGGCGCCCTTCTCCATGGAGATTTGGTCTGTTAGCTTACTTTTTTTTGTGGGGAATTCGTCCGATTGAGATATTGTTTTTTGGAGAAAGCGTACCTATATTTCCCGTTAATAATAATTTATAACTAATGCATTCATTTTTGAGACAGTAGTTACAATTCGCACACGCGTGGTCATTAACTACCTTTCAACATTATTAATTATTATTTTTGAATTTTACTTTTTATTATTAATGTATTTTATTCTGATAAAGGTAATACAGAAACATCAACTGAGTCGTTTGAAACAAAAACACTTCCATATTCTATGAACTATACAAATCTGTTAGAAACGACTTTCACAACTTCTTTAGTTCCTACCAAAAACTCTACACCAATATTGGATTTATCACAAACGAACGTGGTTTCCTTATCCACACAAACTACAAAATTGGACGAAAATATTAGCGAAGTATCCACACTTACGACACAAACTATGAAAGTGGAGCCTGATATAGAAATTACTTTAACATCACGAAGAGTAACTGAATCGTTTTCAACGCTCGCATCAATGGATAGCAGCACTGAAAACCTGAAGACAACATCAGCCGAGCAATTGATAACTAGAAGCATAACATTGAAATCGGAACTTAATCGAACATTAGAAAATGATCTTTTACGAAAAGGTTGGTTTTAGCTTTAATTAGGTAAACTTATGTTTCTCAAATTCAATTTGGATAAAGAAAATGTTATTAGTAACGATATAGAAATCGGTAGTGAGAAATTAATAGTTTTGGAGAAAGGTATACATTATATTAAAAAATTGTATATTGTACAATTCATGGCGATTTTGGGTAATAGAGCTTCAGTCAGACCTGTAAATTTGATCATCAATAAATTTTTCTGGTTCCTAAAAACCTTTCTGATTGTACTTTTACAACCAAAAGACAGAATAAACATAAAAAAAAAACTTTTGAGTTTTATCAAACTAGTAGGGGTTGTTTTCGAGAACAATCAGTTTTGCGTTGGTACCGTTAGATTAAGAAAGAGGTAAATATCCAATTTTAAATTCTAATTATTCCTTAAAACTCGAATACTATGTATGATAAAGTTTACTCTGGTAGCTCACATTGGAAAAAAATTGCAGCTCTGGCAAACTTTCGTTGGCCATTCTTTCAAATTTCCTATAGTGAAATCAATTTATTTTACTCATATATGAGGCATGTAAATCACGGCAAATATTAAATAATTCGCATACGTAACTTATACAGAATCAAAAAAGACAATTTTTTAAACAATGCAATCACAGTATAAATGATGTAGACTTTTATTTAAGGAGGATTAGTTTGACGACAACATGGAAAATACAAATTAAGAATTGTTATCAATAATAGGTATAATAAAAAGAACAGCAATAAATCAACTAATATTTTGGCAATGAGAAAATAACAAATACAAAATGTAGGTAAAAAATGTAAATGTTTTTATTAAAACGCACTAATAAAATAAATGAAGTGTACGACTGAGTCGCACGTATTTGCTTCAATGCGCGACGCTGGTCTTTTGGCTAGAAAAATCAGGTGGAAATTTATTAAAATTTAAGATAAGAATTGATCAAAACGTGTTTTAAGTATTGAAAATTGAAAAAATATTTTTATACAAATTAAATCCTACGGCAGGCCCTTTAGTTTTAGAGCCAAAATGCCAATTCCAAAAACTTTTTTGTAAGAAATCAAAAAAATACCGTTAACCCAGTTTAAAGCAAATCAGTCCAGACGTTAAAGCTGTAGGTGCCGATACAGGCAGACAGACTGACAGAAAGACATAAAGGTCTGACCCACTTTTTTCGACTTCCCTATAATCTTAATGTCATGTTTGATTATTAAAAAAAATTAATTTAAGAATATAGATATGCATCTTGCCTTAAAGTTACTATAATTGCAATTAAAAAGTTGGGTTGGTAACAGTTATAATTTTATTCATTGACAGCTGAGTCTTGTTTATAAAATGTGTATATACATAATTAATTCCGCTGATTTGAAATTACTCCTAAAAGTTTTTGCAGCAAAAAAAGAATCATATTTTATATTGCCCTCGTTTCTATTATTTATGTTTTTTTTCAGATAAATTCATTACTTGGAAAATGTCAAGCAGTACTAAAAGGCAGAAGCAGGATTCAAGTTTGCTCATACTTATCCTTATTTTAATTGTGACCGCTATTGCAATTGTAGGCGTAGCTTTTAAGTATCATGACTTGATAAAACGGATTAAGCAACGGCACCTTAACAGATTACGTAAGGAACACTATGGAGACACAACAGTTTTAATATATAACCAAAATAACGATCCTATAGTTAAAATCTAAACTTGCTTAAGTTACTTCAGCAAACATTGTCTAAAATATTGATTTTATATTTTCTTTTAATACTATCAATTAATATCTCGCTAGTCTAGAGATATTTAAATACTCTCGAGGTTATAATTAAGTCTATTTAAACAGTTTATAAGAACATATCTAATAATTAAGTCAAAACTTATTACATCAGTCCTTTTCTTTTTATATCGGTTACACTGACAGCGGAAGAAAACACTTTTTTCCTAGAAAACTTTCTCGATTAAAATATAAATTAGCATAGTATATCCAACTTGCCAACAACAAATGATAAAGAAACAAATAAATGAATAAAAATAAATGTTAACCACCCTGCACAAATTCACAGCAACAATCTGAGTTTTACTTTGCACTCTTTTAGGGAAAATAAATTATTAATAGGAAGTCGACTTCGATAACAATCTTAAAATGTAGGAGTTTAAGGTCTTTTGTTTTTAAATTAATCCTTACACATACTCAACTACAAATAAAGTGCACGACTGGGTCGGAAAAACTTGCTCTAATGTGAGACAGTGGTCTTGGAGTTTGAGATTTAAAAAACAGCAGGGAAAAACAATATGAAATTTTATTGATCGCTTAAAAATCATTAGTTAAAACATTTTTTGGAAAAAATGAATAAATCCATATGATTCTGTTTATTGTTTAAAATTTTAAGAATTTTTACTTGCGATTATAGGTACTATAAGGCAAATAAAAATGTCATCGAAATCCGTCAAGTGGCTTACGAGAAAATCGGGAGCGTATCGGAATCCCGCTTTTCAAAAATCCCGAAAAAAAAGTATTAAAATCCCGTCTGCTAAAATACTGCTTTTTTATAATCCCGTCTTCTAAAATCCCCCTTGTTCAAAATCCCGATCTATTATAATCCCGCTTTTTAAAATCCCGACAAATCCCGCTAATCCCGTTTTTTTTATAAAATAAGCTAATATGTTATAAAGTCACGCGCAGTAAAAAAAATATAGGGAAATAGAAAAAAATATGAGTAAAACAGGTTTTTTGCGTCGCATTGCTTATTATATACAAAACTAATAAAATAAAAAAATTTGTTAATGGTTTAAAGTTTTTTTTTGTTCCCTTTTGAATAATATCGTATAGCATTACTTTATACTTTTTTCTTGTAATTTATTGAAGATTGTCATATTCATTGTTAAAATAAAATGCATTTAAAAAAATCACTCATTGCTTAAGTTATTTTAATTTTCTTACTATCCCGCTTTTGCAATCAAAAGTAGTTCTTTTATTTTAAAAAATCGCGCGATTTTTAAAATAAAACAACTACTTTTGATTGCA
The DNA here is from genome assembly GCA_916050605.2 of Platycheirus albimanus. Taxonomy (NCBI): domain Eukaryota; kingdom Metazoa; phylum Arthropoda; class Insecta; order Diptera; family Syrphidae; genus Platycheirus; species Platycheirus albimanus. Next base: position 19,611,278 of record OU696699.1, read on the forward strand.
AAAGCGGGATAATAAGAAACGGGATAGTAAAAAACGGGATTATAAGAGACGGGATTTTAAAAAGCGGGATTTTAAAAAAGCGGGATAATAAAAAGCGGGATTATAAAAAGCGGGATTTCAAGATCGGGATTTTAAGAAACGGGATTATAAAAAGCGGGATATCGAACCCAACCCGAGAAAATCTGATTTTAAAAAACCAGTCCTATTGGAGGTACCGTTATAAGACTTCCTGAAAAATCTATTACAGCCAAAACATTAAGTTTGCACAGAAAACAGCATTTACAAGGTTTTATCAAAATCGTACGAGCTGTTTTTGAGAAAAAATTATTTTTCACTAAAAATCGTATGGCAGTTAATTTTAGAGCTAGAATGCTTATTCCAAAAACCCCTCTATAGGACGTCATAATAATACTATGCATAAAGTTTGAATGAAATCAGTTCAGCCTTTTAGGCTGTAGGTAGCTATACAGACAGACAGACATACGGACAGACAGACAGAATTGTCCGACCTACTTTTTTCGACTTCTCTATCATCGTAATGTCAAGTTTGATTGTTAGAATTTTTTTTACAAATGCATAACATGCCTATAGCAAGTAAAAATTGATGATATCCTGAAAATTTAACACTGTTTAAAAGATGTTGTTATTCATCATTAATGATAAGAATAAAAATGCATTTTTGATATATTAGAATATATATTATATATATATATATATATATACAGGGTGATTCACCAGCGTTGTGCCAAAAAGCTAGAGCGTGTAGGTTAAGTTGAGACAAGAAAAAAATCGTATAGGAGGGGGGGTCTATTCCCCTCCGTTTAGCCGGGAGGGGCAATTTTCTGAAAAATTGACTTATTTTGTAAAAAAAAATATTTAAAATCAACGGGTTCGTTTACAACACCGTGTTATACCTTTTTGGAAAGCCAAAAACTTTTCCTTTTATTTTGTTTTAAAATTAAATTGTTTTAACGAATAGTTTAAAAAATATAAATTTTCAAACTCAAAATTTTGAAAAAAAAATTTGAAAAAATAATTTTAAAACAAATTTTTTTCAAAACTTTACGTAAATAAGTATAATTTTTGTTCTCAGAATTCAACGCTTCCATTAATCTTTAATCCAACACTGAAAACCGTATGGCTCTACGACTTTTTGTTGCCAAGGTATTCAAAAATAACCGAACCTACTTCTTCACAAAAACAAGAAAACCTAGCCTTACGGGATGGCACAAGTGACCATTTTTCGTGTTTTTGTGAAGAAGTAGGTTCGGTTATTTTTGAATACCTTGGCAACAAAAAGTCGTAGAGCCATACGGTTATCAGTGTTGGATTAAAGATTAATGAAAGCGTTGAATTCTGAGAACAAAAATTATACTTAATTACGTAAAATTTTGAAAAAAATTAGTTTTAAATTTATTTTTTCAAATTTTTTTTCAAAATTTTGAGTTTGAAAATTTATATTTTTTTAAACTATTCGTTAAAACAATTTAATTTAAAAACAGAATAAAAGGAAAAGTTTTTGGCTTTCCAAAAAGGTATAACACGGTGTTGTAAACGAACCTGTTGATTTTAAATATTTTTTTTTACAAAATAAGTCAATTTTTCAGAAAATTGCCCCTCCCGGCTAAACGGAGGGGAATAGACCCCCCCTTCCATACGATTTTTTTCTTGTCTCAACTTAACCTACACGCTCTAGCTTTTTGGCACAACGCTGGTGAATCACCCTGTATATTATATATATATATATATAAATATATATTTTGGGGACTTTAACCTTCCCTTTCTTAAATGGACTCCATCAGAAGATCAATCTCATTTCATTGCTTCCAATCCCACCTCTGCCAAGGAATGTCTATTTATAGATCGCCTAGTTGATTCTAGCCTTTACCAAGCTAGCGGTATCCGAAACTGTATAGACAGGCAGCTTGATCTTATTTTCAACACGGATCCTGATAACTCTTCTGTATCGCTATCTCATCTACACCTATCTAACATCGACAACTATCATCCTCCTCTCATTCTCTCATTTTATCATGATTCTCCACTACCAAATCCTTCCCCCACAAATCAGTTCTCTTATGATTGTCATAAAGTTTCTTTTAACTTTGTTAACCTTAGTGTCAAAGATGCCACAGAAATATTTTACCGGGAAGTATTTAATTCAATTTCTATCAATGTACCCTTCAGTCGCCATAAAACATCGATCTCCTTGGTTCAACCGAAAGCTTCGCTCTTTGCGTAACAAGAGAAACAAGTTATGGACAATTTTCCTTCGCACTAGATCTCCCACTGACTATTCTAACTACCTTGGTTCTTATTTACACTTTACCGCGCTTTACAACTCTCTTTATCAACGTTACTTATTAGAAACTCAAAGCAACCTTATAAATGATCCCAAGTCGTTCTTCCAATTCGCCAATCATAAAAGAAAATCTGATGGTTATCCTACCTCTCTCTCTTTCCAGCCAACTTTTTTGCTACGTTTTTCAAGGAATGTTTTACTGGCGATTCTTTCGTACCTGATCCAGGTTATTTCGATTATTTGCCGAATTTCCCCCTAAATTCATTTATTCCTCTTACTGTGGACCCTTATATCGTTGAGAACAAGTTAAATCAACTCAATGATTAATTTCTCCCCGGCCCTGATGGTCTCCCCGCGATTTTCCTGAAAAAATACTCCTCAGCTCTCTCTATCCCACTCTCCAAAATTTTCAGCCTATCGCTTTCTCAAGGAGAATTTCCTGAGATATGGAAAACCTCTTTTATAACCCCTATACACAAGAAGGGGTAAAAGAGCGATGTTAAAAACTATCGTCCAATTGCCAAACTTTCATATATCCCTAAATTATTTGAAAGCATTTTATACGAAATTTTAAGTTTTCGGTGCAAATCTCTCATCTCTCCTAGGCAACATGGCTTTCTAAAGTGTAGGTCTTGTAGTGTTACTCCTACCTCACCTACTAATATGTTAGGGATATTATACGGGCTTCCCCAAGCCTAATAAATAAATGGCTATAGTGCCGATCTTGGGCTGAAAACAAAGAATGGCTAATGTTGCCGATGTGAGTTTTGATTTCAGAGTCACTTTATTTTACGAAAACTTAGCCTATTTACTTACTTACTTACTTATGTTGGCGCCACTGGAGCGTGGTACTCCAAGGCCTTGCTGAGACTGCCCCTCCAGTCGGCTCGATCTCTAGCCTGCTGTCTCCAATTTCGTACTCCAGGTTGACGGATGTCTCCCTCTATCTGGTTACTCCATCGAAGATGAGGTCTACCTTGGCTTCTGACTCCCTCGGGTTTGGCGTTAAAGACTTTACGAGCTGGAGCGTCGATGTCCATTCGCTCTACATGGCCCAGCCATTTTAGTCTTTGGATTCGAATTTTTCTGGCTAGGCTTATGTCGCTGTACAGCTCGTACAGTTCATTAATATATTTTCTTCTCCAAACGTTGTTTTCGCGATTTACGAAGACAGGACCATAGATCGTACGCAGAACTTTTCTCTCGAAGACTCCAAGTGAATTTTCATCCGATTGGGAGAAGGTCCATGCTTCCGCACCATATAGCAGGACCGGGATGATGAGTGTTTTATACAGTGTCACCTTGGTTCTTCTCGATAGGGCTTCTCCTCAATTGCTTACTCAGCCCAAAGAAACAGCGATTAGCAAGAGTTAGTCTGCGTTTGATTTCAGCGCTGATGTTGTTGCCTGTGTTTACAGCAGTGTCCAGGTAGACAAATTCACTTACTACCACGAAGTTATACCTATTAATGGTTACGTTCTGACCAAGTCGGTGGTGGGATTGGACTTTTGTTGATAAAAGCATATACTTCATCTTGTCCTCTTTTATTTTCAGCCCCATTCTGCTTGCTGCTGACTCCATAGTAGTGGAAGCACCGGTTACTGCTCGCTTTGTTCTTCCTATCACGTCTATGTCGTCAGCAAACCCAAGTAATTGTGTCGATTTATTGAAAATGGTGGCTGATGTACTGGCATGGGTGCTCCGTATTACATTTTCAAGCACAATATTAAAACAGCTGCATGACAGTGCGTCACCTTGTCTTAGCCCTCTGGTGGTTTCGAAGGTTTCAGTAGAGTCTCTACCAACTTGGACGGAACAGAGAATAGTGACGGATTTATAAATAATATGCAATCTCTAGGTTTAAATCTAATAAACCCATTGGTTCCAACCCATTTCACTAATACTAGTAGTACTTTATTAGATTTATTTTTCTCAAATACGAATGGTGATGTTTTCTTTAATCAAGCTTCTGCTCCTATGTTTTCCAAACATGATTTATTATTTGCTACTTTTAAAATATCGTTCTCTGTAACACCTCGGTCAGTGATATATAGAGATTTTAAATCCATAAATACTGATATACTTCAAGCTGACCTGGAAAGGGTTGATTGGCAAAGTTTGTTTAATAATCCGTCATCTAATGGACAACTCGCAATCTCTAGGTTTAAATCTAATAAACCCATTGGTTCCAACCCATTTCACTAATACTAGTAGTACTTTATTAGATTTATTTTTCTCAAATACGAATGGTGATGTTTTCTTTAATCAAGCTTCTGATCCTATGTTTACCAAACATGATTTATTATTTGCTACTTTTAAAATATCGTTCTCTGTAGCACCTCGGTCAGTGATATATAGAGATTTTAAATCCATAAATACTGATATACTTCAAGCTGATCTGGAAAGGGTTGATTGGCAAAGTTTGTTTAATAATCCGTCATCTAATGGACAACTCGACTTATTTAATGATAAAATCCTTAACTTGTTTAATACCTTTGACTTTAATTTCTCTGGCATTGACTTAAATGATCTGAACAACAAATTTGTGCAATGTCCCGCGATATCATCACCAAACTCCCAAAATGCGCTTCCTCCTAGTGATGGTTTTGAGTTTCGCAGAGTGGAGCAGTCAGATGTTTATAGAGCGGTGCTAAGTATTACATCTAAATCATCAGGTCTTGATGAAATACATCCTTTATTTATTAAAACTATCCTACCCTTTATCCTTCCAGTACTTACCCATCTATTTAATACTGTTCTTATGACATCCTGCTTTCCTGACGCTTGGAAAACCGCAAAGATAATACCTATCCCAAAAACTAAAGGCACCTCTCAAACGCCCCCTGAATTTCGCCCTATTGCGATATTACCGTTTCTGTCTAAAGTATTTGAGAAAATTGTCCATAGCCAAATATCGACCCATCTTCAACAGTATGACTTACTCAGTATGCACCAGTCTGGCTTTAGAAAACAACACAGTTGTACATCTGCGCTGCTTAAAGTAACGGATGATTTAGGATCGTCAATGGATAATGATCATATTTCGTTGTTGGCATTGTTAGACTTTTCCAAAGCTTTTGACTCGGTAAATCACTCAATACTTGTAGCGAAACTTTTGACAAAGTTCAATTTCTCTTCCTCAGCAGCTTCATTAATAAATTCTTATTTATCAGGTAGAAATCAAACTATTTTGATAGGTAATTATGTGTCGAATTTCAATTATACATCCATGGGCGTACCTCAAGGATCAATTTTGGGCCCACTTCTCTTCTCAATTTTCATTAATGACCTCCCTGATAGTATTACATACTCTTCTATCCATATGTATGCCGATGATGTGCAGATGTATCTAAGCTGTAAAACAGATCTAATTGAGGATGCTTGTTTTTGTTTTGTTGGTGGTTTTGATGTGTCTCTGTTCAATTACTTGGCTGGCAACTTATAGGTATTAGGGCTTCTATTCTAAACTGTTAAATTAACCTAATTTTATTTTATTTTATTGTTAAAACTTTTATTTAGCTTTTTTTCATTTTCGTTTTCTTCGTTTTCATATTTTAAATACAAAATTCACTTAATTATAAGAGCTTTATGTCTTTATTTAAATTTTTGAAACCATTAATCTTTTATCTAATTTATAAATGTAATTAATATTTAAATGATCACATTTACATTATTTAAGATACTCATTGTAATCTTCGTAAATGTTTGTTAAAATCTATGAATAAATATCAAATATCAAAAAAACAGCGAGCATTCTCCAACGTCATCCTGATAAGGCGTATCAGTTTAGCAGGGATTCCAAAGTTAGACATGGCAGGATACAGTTCAACTCTATTAACACTGTCGTAGGCGGCTTTAAAATCGACGAACAGGTGGTGGGTGTCGATGTTATACTCTTGGGTTTTCTCCAGGATCTGGCGTAATGTGAATATTTGGTCGGTGGTAGATTTTCCAGGTCTGAAGCCGCATTGGTACGGACCTACCAGGTCGTCAGCAAACGGCTTGAGACGTTCACATAAAACGCTGGACACGATCTTATAGGCAATGTTTAAAAGGCTTATGCCTCTATAGTTGGCGCAGAGGAGGCGGTCTCCTTTTTTGTGAATCGGGCAGATGGTACTGAGATTCCACTCATCGGGCATACTTTCCTCCGACCATATTTTGCAGATGAGTTGGTGTATGCTCCTGAGCTGCCTTATTCATCTTTAGTCTGGTGATGGCTACTTTGATTTCATTTTAGTCGGGCGGGTGAAGTTCGTGGTCGTCATCTAGATTAACTGGAACAAGTTGATCTTGGGCGGGATCTTGGCTTTATCGCCATTTAGCAACCGGTTAAAGTAGTCTTTCCAGATGGCTAACATCGCCTGCGTTTCCACTATGGTATTTCCATCCTGATCTTTGCAGGGCCCAGGGCGGCTTGTGAAACCGGATGTAGACTGTTTCATCTTTTTATAGAAGTTTCGTACCTCTTTTCTGCAAAAACATCTCTGCATCTCCTCGACTTCGCGTTGCTGGTGTTTTTTTTTCTTTCTCCTGAGTAGACGTTTCTCAACTTTCCTTCGCTCAACATAGAGATTTCTGGATGCTCTAGTAGCTCTCTGGAGCCACGACTTGTATGCCTCCGTTTTGGCTTTGTTTGCCTGAGCACATTCGGAGCCGAACCAGGGGTTTCTGGGGGGTGGATGTGAGAAGCCTCTGACGCAGCACTTCTTATGGCTTGTTGACATAGCTGCCATTAGTCTTCCGGGTTCATGTCATCAGTCGAAGGATTTCTCGCAAGCTCAAGGGATACGCGGTCGGCATAGGCAGCGGCGGTCTCTTCCGTCTCTTCCGATTGAAGATGTCCAACATTGAATTTTATAGGTGTAGTCGGTGTTCGCTTAAGAACTTCCATGGAGATCCGTACAGTAAGTTTTGCACCGACGAGGTAGTGGTCCGAATCGATGTTTGCTCCTCGGAATGTACGGACATTCATAATGCTGGAGGAGTGTCTTCCATCAATCACAACATGGTCGATTTGGTTGCAGGTTCGACCATCTGGGGATCGCCATGTGCCCTTGTGGATGTCGGGACGTGGGAATCGCGTGCTGCTCAGCACCATGTTTTTTCCCGCTGCAAAATCGATGAGCCTGAGTCCGTTGTCGGAGGTGGTGTCGTGCAGGCTGTGTTTTCCGATCGTCATACCAAAGATGTCCTCCCTCCCAATTTTGGCATTGAAGTCTCCCAAGAGAATTTTAATGTCATGTTTTGGGCACTGCTCATATGTTTTGGCGAGGAGCTCTTAGAAACATTCTTTGGTAGCGTCGTCTTTCTCTTCTGTAGGGGCATGGGCGCTAATTAGGCTTATGTGATGGAATTTGGCCTTAATGCGGATCGTTGTCACTCTTAGCCTATTTATGCAAATGAATATCTTACACACTATGAATTTTCTTACACGCTTATTATTACATACGGATATATTATAACTACACACACATATATTCTAAGCCTACAATATTAAACATTTTTTTTTTCTTTTTAGGTATTAAGTTCATTCGTTTGAGTCTATTGTTTTGTACTTCTTTTATTTCATCATTAATCTTAATTTTCGTATTTACACCATTTAATTCTATTACCTCGTATGGCCCTTTATATGGATTATCTAATTTTTTTTGTTTCCTACTTTAAAAAAAAATATATCCCCTAGGTTAGGTTAGGTTAGGTTAAGGTGGCTGTCAGTCAACGACTGACACACTTAGACCAGATACTAGGTCTATTGTGATACCACATATGAAAGTAAGGCACTACCTCACTAATTTTAAAACCAATTGGAACTTTTAACCAAGCGATGGAGACAGTGTATGTCTGTCTGAGTTAGGTCATTGATATCGTTGAGGAAGAAATCTCCCAAATGTAATTTTCGTCTTTGTGAGAGAGCAGGGCATGAACAAAGAAGATGTGTTATAGATCTCTTCTTCTTCCTCGTCCATGCAACTTCTGCAGAAGTCGTTCGAGAAGACACCGAGTCTAGTAGCATGTCTGCCTATAAGACAATGTCCAGTTATGACACCGATTAAGGAGCTAAGGTGTGATCTACCAAGAGATAACAAACATTTGGAGCGTTTTGGATCTAGTTTTGGCCAGATCTGTTTTGTCGCCTGACAGGTAGTCTAATTTGACCACCTTAGATTTGTTTCGTTCATGGCATCGTGTTTTAGCATGAGTTTACATGTAGCGATAGGTATACCAATATTCCTCCTGTCGGGTGAAAGTGGTTCAGTAGTTCCATTTCTAGCGAGTTCATCGGCCTTGCAGTTTCCTGGGATATCTCTATGTCCCGGCACCCAAAAAAGGTGAATGTTAAACTGTTCTGCCATATCCGCGAGAGATGTGCGACAGTTGCGGGCTATTGCTGAGTTCGTGGAAACCGCCTCGAATGATTTAAGGGCTGCTTGGATGTCTGAAAAGATACGGATATTCGACGTGGATATCACGTTTTCCTTGAGCCAGGATAGAACCTCTCTTATCGCCAGAAGTTCCGCTTGGAACACGCTACAATAGTTAGGGAGTCGGAAAGATAGACTAAGATTTAGTTCTTCTGAGTACACTCCGCCCCCAACCCCATCTTCGGTTTTTGAACCATCAGTGTAGAAATGAATCGAATCATCTCTCGAAGAATGTCCTTCGTCTCAGTCAGACCGTGATGGAATGGAGACTCGAAAGTTGTTTTCAAAAACCAGTTGGGGTATGGTGTAGTCAGAGTGAATTGGAATCGTTCTGAATGAATTCAGAATAATAGTGTGGCCAATTGAGTTATTGGTCCATTGAGACGTGGCTCTGAGACGGATTGTTGTACTCGCGGCCATTTGTTTACTAAAAATGTCGAGGGGTGTAAGATTAAAAAGAATGTCTAAGGCAGCTGAAGGTGTCGTACGCAGTGCTCCAGTGATAAATAGACATGCTGATCTTTGGACTTTGCTTAGGTGGTCCCGGTAGGACACTTTATCCAAAGCAGTCCACCATACTGTTATCCCATAAGTTAGTATCGGTCTTATGACCGCTGTATATAGCCAGTGGGTAATTTGTAGGGATAAACCCCACTTATTGCCTATTGCTTTTTTGCAAGAAAAGAGAGCCACCGTGGCCTTTTTTACTCTTTCCTGAATGTTGGGTTTCCATATGAGCTTCTTATCTAGAACGAGGCCTAGATATTTAGCTTCATTTGAGAAAGTTAGTGGAGTTCCATTAATGGACGGAGCATTTAGGTGTGGAATTTTATATTTCCTTGCGAAGAGGACCAGTTCAGTTTTGTGAGGGTTTACTCCTAGCCCACATTTACCAGTCCATTTAAGAAGCTTGTTAAGAGCTGTTTGCATTAGCTCAATAAGAATTTGAGCATGTTTTCCTGATATCGCAATGGCGACGTCATCAGCGTATGCAATCACTTTGAATCCCTCTGCTTCCAGGTCAACTAGAAGTTCATTGACAACTAAGTTCCATAGAAGAGGGGATAGGACTCCACCTTGTGGTGTACCTCTGCTGACTGATCTTCTTAGGGAGACATCTCCTAGGGTTGAGTTGATTAGCCTACTTTTAAGCATAAGATTTATAAGCTCACTCAGGGATCTGTCTACTTTAAGATTGTCTAGTGCCGTTGTGATTGCTTGGTTGCTGACGTTGTTGAAAGCAGCCTTGATATCAAGGAATGCTACCAGAGTATACTCTTTGTGATGTAGGGAATATTCGATAGCGCTTACTAAGGTATGCAATGCAGTGTCTACCGATTTTCCTTTGCAGTAAGCGTGTTGTGCTGTAGACACTAGAGTTGTGTCTATGGCATTTCGCAAATGGATATCAATCAGACGTTCTAAAGTTTTAAGAAGGAATGATGATAGACTTATAGGTCTGAGGTCTTTTGGATGCACTTGGGAACATTTTCCCGCTTTGGGAATGAACACAACTTTTACTTCCCTCCATAATGATGGAATGTATTTCAACTCTAAACATCCGTTTAGTACTACTTCCAGGATAGGGATAATAATATCCATAGACTGTTGAAGTTCTGCTGGTATTATACCGTCAGGTCCAGCAGATTTATATGGATTGAAGCTGTTGCTGGCCCATTTTAATTTTTCCCTAGTGACTAGACCAAGTTTACTAGTATTATTATTGGTTGATCGAATTGGACTACAATCAAGGTTTGCTATGTTAAGGGAGCTACCTGGGAAATGGGTGTCAAGTAGCAAGTTAAGCGATTCTTCGCAGGTATTGGTCCATGAGCCGTCTGCTTTTTTAAAGAAGCTAGGCATTGTAGGATTGGTAGAGAGGATTTTCCTTAATCTAGAGGCCTCTGAAGTGTCTTCTATTTTACCACAGAAGTTCCTCCAGGAGGCTCTTTTACTCAGCTCTTTTTTATATAATTTTAGGGATTCTTTGTAGGAATCCCAGTCTGAGATTTCTTTGGAGTATTTAGCTCAGTTGAAGGACTTTCTACAAGTTTTCCTGAGCGGTTCAAGCCCCGAATTCCACCAAGGTGGCTTCCGCTTTCCTCTTATACGAGTAAGAGGGCAGGAGGCTGACAATGATTTGTTAAGGGCTGCTGTTAGATCGTTGACTTTTTTGTCAAGTTCGTTTATATTAGAAGGGATTTTCAAAAGATCAGGTTTAATTAAACTTTTTAGAGTATCAATGTATTTTTGCCAATCAGTCTTTCGATAATTACGGAAGGCTGGTTGTTTATTAGTGTCATCAATAAGTTCGAATTGGATATATCTGTGATCAGAGAATGAGTGCTCTGCAGACACCTTCCAATTCGTGATCCTATGATGAATCGAATCGGAGACAAGTGTTATGTCTAAGACTTCTTGTCTGTTTCTGGTTATGAATGTGGGTTTATTCCCAGTATTGGTTACAATTAGGTTAGTACTGAGAATATAATCAAAAAGAGACTCACCTCTAACATTTATATTTGTACTCCCCCAGACTGTATTGTGTGCGTTGGCGTCACATCCAATTAGGAGGCACGTATTTAGCCGCTCTGATTCCTCTATAATTCTCCTCAGCATGTCGCTGGGGAGGGGGCCGAGATGGTCGTGGCCAAGGTAAGCTGAGGTAAGCCAGTATATGCCTTTGTTGGTCTGCAATCTGACCGTAGTAACGTCTCGATCGCTGTAATCAGGGAGTAAAAATACATTAATATTACTTCTCACTAATATGCAGGATCGTGGATCACCTTTGTCCAATGCATACAGAAAGTAGTACCCAGGGGTCCTGAGTCCATGAACAATAGATTTGACAATCCATGGTTCCTGGATCAAGACAATATCTTCCCCTTTTGTTTGCAGTCGGTGAAGAAGGGAGGCCGAAGCCAGTTTGGAGTGTTGGAGGTTAATCTGTAGTAGCTGAACCATCTCGGTTGCAGTTTTCCAGACCACCTCTCACAGTGCCATTGAAGTCCTCCTCTGAGTCTGACTCCGAGGATGACCGTAAAAGAAAATCTTCATTATTGTAGTCTTCAGTCTCCATGTCGGAAGGACTGTCGACAGTGTGAGCATCCAAGTCGGATGCGGTATCTGGTTTGGAGGAGGGCATACATATAGAAGGAGTGCTGGGTGCATCTATTTCCATTTCTGGAAGGTTGATGACACCAGCAGGTTCCTCCACTGCGGGTATATCCTCCGATGTTGTGAGTGCTAGTCTAGCACTTTCTTCGTCTTTCCTATACACTTTCAGCGTAATGGTAGACCATCCAAACCTAATCACTCCTTTGGTCGACGCTAGTGGAGCCAGTGAATCCCTATTGATGACTATAATAGCCGATCTATAAGGACCCTCCGGATCCTCCAGCTTGGCGACTTTCCAGTCATGAGTAGGCAGGGATGGGTTACCATATTGTAGCATTTTAAGGATGATTTCTTTGTCGGAGAGTTCAGCTGGTAATCTGGTACGAGCCCTTGGTCTGCAAGGAATGTCTTCTCTTGCCACAACCTCGAGCTTAGCACCAGGCCAGAGTCCCTCCAACCTACTGAATGCGAGCTTATATAGATCGCACGACCTCCGACCATCGAAGGCGACGAGCTTGACGCGCCCCTGGTACCACCCGGCATCCTCAAAAATGGCAGGTTCACCTGGATTTTCCATCATGAGGGTCCAGTAGGAAGCCTGAAGCTTGTTCAAGACCGTCGTCCACCGATCGAAGGAGATCATACCATCTACATTACTCCTATCAATCACCGCTAAAATGGTTTTATCCTTTAGTACGTCACTAAAGGATAGATCTTTCCTGATGTTGGAAAGAGTATTGGAATTGGCCTTTGGTCTTTTGGGTTCCGGACCGGTTCCCTCAAAGGATCGCTGGCGCTTAGACGTAGAGTCTCCGCTTTTAATGATGTTTTTTGCCCACACGAGTTTCCCAGATTGTTTCGAGTCCAGATCCGACACCGGTAAGTCACCTAGCATCTTCACTAATCTCTCCGCGTTCCG